>JAYDZK010000001.1:13799820-13823626 GCA_034509185.1 Euphonia xanthogaster | reverse complement strand
AAAATAATTCGCAAACATGGAAAAATATTATATCTGAGAACTGTTTACTGATAGAGTGTGGTCCTGACTGGAGGAGGATAGAAAAGAGAACAAAGAGGGAAAAAGAGAGATGTAGAGGGGAACAGGTGTCTTAGTTTTGAAAGACAGGTGTCTGCTAAGGAAGGCAGGAGCCTCTCCTGAAATGGAAAATGTAAACCCGCTCCCTCCAGATTGCTATAAATTTTAAGTTAAGGGGTTCTTAGGCAAAAAAAAAAAAAAAAAAAAAAAAAGGGAGCGGGAATATCAGTTCTTTATTAGGGAAGAAAATAAAAAAATAAAATAAATTATGCAGTGAACTAAAACAACTAAAACAACACTGCCAGTCAGAACACAACCTGACACCCTGTTCGTCAGGGTGTTGGTAGCAGTCCAATTAGAATTGTGGCTGCCGTCCTCCTGGAGTGTCAGGTGTGGTTCTATTGGAGCAGGGATCCTGTAGAAAGGTGTAGTCTTCCTCTGAAGATCCAGTGGAAGAAGCAGCTGTTCTTCTGGGAAAATCCAGTAGAGAAAACTGTGTTGGTGTTCCAGAAACTCGAGATTATATCTGGGTAGAATGCTTGGCTCTCTCATCTTGGCGGAGCATCTCACAATGGGATGCTATAGTTCTTGTCAGTCATGCAGTGACATTCAATAGCCTGTTATCAGCAGATGTCTCCCCAGAGGGAGGATTGGGTGTGGAAGAGATAAGGCAAACTGTCTACTTAAAAGAAGACAGCTGCCATACAGATGGCAAATAGGATACAATTTGCTCGGCAATCCAGGACAACAGGAGACAGGGAGAGCATTACCGCAAGAACCCTGGGCGTGGCGTTGGCGGCAGCGGGGCGGGTGGAGCGTGTCCTCTGTGCTGAGCCTGTGCGGCTCCTGCTGGGCACCATTTCAAACAGCAGGAGGTTGTGTGTCTGTCTGCTGGTGCTGAACCACAGCTGCTGCGGGCTGGCTGCTGCGGGCTGGCTGCTGGGCACGCTGGGAAAAGCGGCAGAGGATGCTGGGTGCCGTGGTGGCAAT
Organism: Euphonia xanthogaster; assembly: GCA_034509185.1. Lineage (NCBI taxonomy): Eukaryota > Metazoa > Chordata > Aves > Passeriformes > Fringillidae > Euphonia > Euphonia xanthogaster. The sequence continues at coordinate 13,822,579 of JAYDZK010000001.1, read as the reverse complement.
GAGGTGCTTTGGGGAAGAGGAGAAGCAGGGTGGAGGGACAGGTGTGGACAGGAAAGAGACGCAGGGAAGAAGCAGCACCACAAGAAGAAAACCTCCTCTTCTCTGGGGGGAAGAGAGAGCGGGTGTGCCAGGCTCACACGGCAGGTGAGCCCCCACTCCCAAGAAAACAAAACCCATGGGCAAAATCGTGGTGCAGTTAACTGCTTTTATGTGCTAAGACTCCTCTCACAGTCTGATTTCCCAGGCATTTTTTCCTAGGGGTCTATACCACCAGCAAAGGAGCTGTCGCTTGCAGCCTGATTGTGGAAGATTTCTCTGCCCTGGTTGGCTGTCAGGCAAAGTTCCCTCAGAGACAGAGCTTCCCTGCCTTTTCTGCAGGGGCTATCCATATTGTAAATGCACGGCGAGCCCCATGGCAGGGAAGAATGATGCATCTGACTCCGTGTTGTCAGAAGGCTAATTTATTACTTTATTATACTATATTATATTAAAGAATATTATACTAAACTTTACTAAAGAATACAGAAAAGATATTTACTGAATGCTGAAAACATAATAATGATGAAAACTCTGATGAATGGCTCTTTCCAACACAGCTTGGCCCCAATTGGCCAATGAGTCAAAACAACTCACACTGGAGTCCAATCAAACAATCACCTGTGGGTGTCTCCAAACACATTCCAAATGAGTACAACGCAGGAGAAGCAAATGAGATAAGAGTTGTTTTTCTTTTCTCTGAGGCCTCTTGCTGCCTTTCAGCTTCCCAGGAGAAAAACCCTGGGCGAAGGAATCATGTTCAGAGAATGTGAATGCCACACTGTCTGCTCAGAGACTGTTATGTCAGTGGTCTCTGTCCCTTCACCTGTCCGAGATGTCCCCTGCACATGGCACGTGCTAAGGCTCCCTGGACACACGCAGCCCCTATAGTAATTTTTAATCCCGTGTCACAAAATGGATTTATAACAAATTTGAGGCATAAATAAAAATTGAATTGGTTCCTCTCAGATGGTGAGGGGGGATATGTAATTTTTATTTTTATGCAAAGTATCACATAATTTCTTTGAAGTAAAGAGTTGCTAAGAAGATTAACCATGATGGTAAGGGTGCTGGTAATGATGAAAGATGCAATGTAATATCCTGTTAGGAGGTTTCACCATCTCAGACTCGTTTGAAGTTTATGTATTGAACAAACTAAGCTAATTTTATAACTGTGGAGTGTGTCTTGGGTGCGGATTTAGGAGAAAATGACTTGAAGAACTTCTACGTGGGTTGTTTCTGGAGTTGGTAATTCTGGTGCTTCTGGCCAGAATCACTGGGACTGCCAAGCAATTGCCGAGTGCCTGCCATAAGAAGAAATGTGATCTACTGCTAATTAAATGAATGAATGAAACATGCTACGTTCAAAGCTAACTAGCTATAAACCAAAAATAGCATGGCTCAATTCTCTTCCTCTCTCTTCTCCCATGCCATCATACTATCAACACTGAATTACCTCCAAATAGAGAGACTGTTAAGTATTGTCCCAAAAAGCTGACACACGAATGTTCAAGTTTTTTCTCTCATTTCTATTACAGCTGTTTTGTTTGGGTTCTTCTCCTGCCAGTAATGGGTTCTGTGAATTTGTCAAGGACTGTCTTCTTTATTGGAGATTCTATCACTTTTGCTTACAAAAGACAACATGCCATTTTCTCAAAGAACTGAGATTTGGACATTAACGTTTGTTCCTTATAGATTTTCTGAGCAAGAATGGATTTTGAAGAGGACATGGTATAAATAAAGAGAATCAGTTGTTTCAGATAAAGTTAGATAGTACCCAAAACCCAATTTATCAATCATAAAAGAACTCTGAAAGGAAAACAAAGCTATATTTATTCTCTTGTTTCAGTTTTTTTGCCCATTTGTATAAAAAATACAAGTGCTGTGTGGGCAAATATTAATGATTTCACCTGACTGTGCAGATAGTTCAAATGACACAGAAAGATACTTTGAGAGATTGTCCTCCTTTAAAAATCAGAGTAATTTCCCACCTTTCCCCCAAAAGATGCTGATTTTTTTCCATAATATTTGAAAAAGATAATTAATATCTGATGGGGGAATAACCATATTTTTTTCAATAAATGTTAGCAATCAAAATTTGATATCTAGTCTAAACTAGTCCTGGCTTCTCCTACAGCCAGTGAAAAAATAAATTTCTTCCTGAATCCTTTGTCAAAGAGAGGTGAAGTAATTTTCCAGTAAACGTCCCCTACTGTAAAGATTTACTGAGAAAAATTAACTGAAGTAAAAATCCTACAATTACTTAAAATGCAATTTTCACTCAATAAAGCAAATACAAAAAAAAAAGATTTTGAAGTTACAGAATCATTGACCTGTGATAGATCATCAGATCTGTTTCCCTGTCCCAGGACATGATAACTTAGATGATAATCTTACTGCCAGGGTAATTTTCTGCTCTGTTCTTAAGTTTCCTATGGGTAAAGACATGCAAATACTATCTTTATAGCTCTTTCTTTCAGAAAAAGCTCAAGTCTTTGGACATCTGTAACAGCTAGACATTGTGTTCATTCTCAGTAGTCATTTCTTTTGACTAGAACATGTAAAGAAGGAAGAATTTAGTTGGTGACCAACCACTCTTCTTTCTCACTTTTGCTTGAAGGTTGGCATGCAGTCAAGAAGTTCAGAAAAGTTTAGGACACATTTGTTTATTCTCAACCATTCCAATTATTGTTCCTCTCCTCAGTGTTTTACCATTTTTGTTCTCTATTGGTCACTAACATCTCTCTCCTTCAGGGACATTGAGGTGCTCTTGATTCACCTTCAGCTTGAGATTCAATGATGCATCTTGATGGCTTTACTAAAGAGCTGCTGCCTACAAAGTTCTGTATTGCCATATGAATTTGCCTGAGTGGCAGCACCTTGCTTTTCCTCTGTTAGAGCATCATGCATCTTTCATATCAAATATCATCCATTTTTCAAGGTCATTTTGAGTCCCAAATTCCATTTCCTGTACATGAGCAGTCTCTTTCAAAAGGATGTAATTTGTGATTTCAATAAGCAGATTTCTTAATTCTGATTGTTAATAAAAATGTTGAAAACAGCAAAAGTCTTATCTTGCTTGATAACCTTTCATTGTTAATAGCAAAGCACTGAGAGGTGCTCAGATTTCCAATGAGTTCACAGCCCAGTATACTATTTTCAGCTAGACTATGCTTCGTCGTTTGCACATCATGTGTCAAAAGCTTTAATAGCATGGAAAAATGACATTTGCAACTTATTTTCTATTCTTAAATCTTATTGCCATATCTGAGAAGTAAGTTAAATTGACAGAGCTTTTTTCTTGACTAATTCCATGTTAGCTTCTCCACACCTCTTAAAAGACATTTTTTCCTCTTGGTTGTTCGACTACCAGCTTCTTAACTGGAACTGAAATTGTCATGAGACCTTGGTTGTTTCCTAATTACCACACAGCTTTGGGAACAGAAAAGTTCTGAAGTGCTTATTTTTAAAAGTAAATTTATATTGATATATTTTTTTCTAGGCTTTTTAGCAGTTAGAAAGAGACTATGTAGGCAGACTTTCAGCTTATAGCTGTTAGTGATTTATTTGATTACTGTCTGCAATGTACTGGCAGTTGAACTTTAAAACAACATATTTAGATGTGGTTTTTACTATTTTATTGATTTTTTACACTTAGCATTATCAATAAGTGTAATATATCTTTGAATATGTGATTATAGTATGGGATATTCTAAAATGAACAGTATGAATAAAACTGTTTATTTCAGCGATTTGAGTCCTATGGCAAACTCACACATTTTCCATAGGTGTTATTCTTTTGTTTAGTTCCCAAGTGAAGAAATAGTGATGATTTCATTAAAAAGTAATAATAATAAAAGGCCAAAAAGAAATTGTAAGTGATTGCTCGTTCTTATTCAATAAAGTTATCTACTTTTGGGATGCTTTTTTGAAAATGCTGCTGAAAAGCACAACCATTTTGACAAATGGTCTTTATTTTTAAAATAAAGATGATTATTCTTTATTTATAAAATGAAAGTAAAACGTATTTTTCTTTTTGTTCATACTGCACTGAATGTCTACATGTTATTATAGCCTTCTGCTTATGGGAAAGTCAGTGTAACACACTCTTTAAAGATACAGCTCACAATGGGCAAACTCAATGTCTCATGGAAAAAGAAATCCATAATGTTGAATAATCAGAGGGGAAGATAAGCCCTGAGAACAAGGTGTCTGAGATTAGTTTTATTTGCAGTTTGAAACAAGCCATGCTGACATATAGAAGAGATTCAAGAAATGAGTACAAAATGAAATTACGTGCTAAGGGGCTTTTTTCTTGTTCTTTGTTGAACATCTGTGGCAGTAATTTTCTAGTTTTACAGAAAAGGTTACCTTTGTATTCCAGGAATGTGAGAAAATTGTTCTTTAAGAGATGCCTTGGTAATTTGTGAGCGTGTTTAGACAAAGCAGTCAGGTAGACTCTGTTTTGGAATGTGAACCAGTTCATCAAGAGGCAAGCAGGCCTACTCTTACTGTGCCTATTGGCTGTTTAAGATTTGGCAAGTGACTTATTTTCTACAGGTCACTTCATTCACGCTGTCCTTGAGTGTAAGATGGGAACATAAGAATAGTCGAGAGATTCATCTGGTTTTGTGTTCTCTTGTAGCAATGGGGAAGAAAGATACATGGACCCCTTTATGCATCCGAAAAAGATCACGTTATTGTAGAGATCACCCCTCTTTTATATCTTTAGTTTCCACTGGAAAGAACTAGAATTTAACAGAAGAAGGGCACCCATTGGCTGGCTCAGCTGCAGTCTGCTGTCCAAATGTCCTATAACCCAATCAGCTTCCCATTCATGTGCTGCCCACGCATTCCTCCTCATAACTGGCTCTCATGCCCCAACCAACTTCCAACCATCCAGCCTGCAGCTGTGCCTTCCCCACAGGGCCTTCTGGTGAGCATAAGCCTTAACCACTTCAACAAACACAACCCCATGTCCCACATTGTCCTACTGACAGTGCTCAAGATTATAGGCCTAGGGAAGAGTGGAAAAACAAGCATATGGAGACACTTCCCCAGACTGCCAATAATTTATCGCTCAAAGGTTTACTCTTCTCTCTGCCCAAAGATATCACAAAACATGGTCCTTGTTTCACAGTCACTTAGAGAAGTCCTGATGAAGGAAAAGGAACAACCCTGGGCTTCTATATCATTTTTGTCCTTACTCTTACATGGACAGTATTTAATTCCATTGATCAGTTCTTTAACTACTTTGTAATCCCACTTTTTCACATGATATCATCTCACCTATTAATAGTGCCTAAGATGGATTGTGGATCTTCTCTCCATGTCTGAAGGCTACCTGCAGGAAAGTTCTTTGCAGGATTTCTAGCCACTGATAGAATTGCAAATCTGGAGTGCTGGGATGATGATAAATTGTAGCACACCACATTTTTTACAGATTGCATCTTAGTTCATTATGAAGTTGGACTGGTGCTCACCCAGTCCCTGATATCCCTATTGCAGATAAACCCTAAATTTTTAGATAAAATTGTATTGTTAATAATTCCAGTGTCCCTGTACTTTAATCTCTGTTTTCTTTTCTACCAGAAGTGATTTGAGCAATTTGGTTCCTCAAGCATGACCAAACAGATTGACGAAAAGCCAGGAAGGTAAGATAAATATCAGAGCACATTATCAACGCACGTTTGAGATGATTTTGACAAACTGTGGGCTAAATATGAAAACATATTTTAGTCATCATTATTAAATTTTTACAATATGGGAAGGCATTGGCTGCCTACAGTTCTTCATAGCCTTTTTTCAACCATGTCATTTTTGAGGCTACTTAATGCAATAAAGTGCTTCAGTGTAGTGGCAATACATGTTCTCATGTGATGATCTTCTGAAAAGAAAGAACTTGAAGCATGAAAACCCTCTAAACAAAAGTTTATAATACAGAATTTTGTTTTTCAAAGTGACTTTGCCATTGACAACCTACACTTAACTCCAACAGCACATGCAAATAAGAAGAGGGTTTCTTTATGAAAATACACTATATGACTACAGTTTTTTTTTAAACAGCAGCAGATTAGACCATGTATTTTTGCTTGCTATATATTTTGGAAGAAATGTGACAAAATCAAGGAGTTGGTATTGATTAATGACAATTAGTTCTGGAAGAATCAGTTATATAATTTTTAAAAGTCAGCTTTAAGCTAACAGTGGCTAGAAGGTGGGAACAATATAATTACAGTATAAATACTCAAATTTGATTTTCATCTAAGCTATTAATAAAGCTTTAAAATTAATTTCTCATTGATTACATTCTCTTCTTCTTATAATCCAATTTGATGGCAGCTTTAGGGCTTTTAGACATGGATGCATGACATTTGAGTGTCAGGTAATTGCCAATTAAATCAATCTTCTATCTTTCCTATTAAAAATGTCTGATGCCGTTTTCAGGCGAAATATTCAGCCAATAAAACATAAAGACCCAACAGATATAGACACTGTTGTAAACACAAAGCATTCCAGTAATACAAATCAGGACCCTTGAATAAAACTAATAATAATTTAAAAAATAACATTATCTTAGAGTAATTAATAAAACAAAAAACAAAACCCTGCATTTTTTTCTGCTTTTCAGATTCATTGGAAGAGTCGAAATTAATTTTTAAAGTATCTTTCTCTCTAACCTTGAGGACTAGAAATGTCTGTGAGTAGTTTTTGTGTAATCAAATGACTAGAACACCTAGGTACACATTAAAAGAGGTAGACTACACAAAAAGCAAACAATAATAATAAAAAAAAAAATTGATAAATTTTCTGCACAGTGTCTTTCTTCTAAAAAACCCCTTGGAGTTGGCTACTGGCCTTGATGAATAAGCATATTGTAAAATTTTTGTGTCACTTGTCCAATTTGGATTTATAGGACGTAGAGTTTTTTACATTTATGAGATGCTTGGATGGAGCTGGAAAAATTATTTAAGACTTTTTAATTTTTTTTTGAGAAATGAGGATACAAAACTCATCTTCTCCTGCTCTTTTCATTGACTTTAGAGTGATGGTCTTCCTTTAAATGTTAATTTTCCAGATTAATCTAAACTTTCTAAGTTTCTGTCCAGCTCCAAGTTCAAGGTGGGCTGTGATACATAAAAAAATGGGTTTGAAATTAATCCTTTGATGCAAACAGAATGTGGAAGCAGGGTGAAAGTATATAGAAGGTCAATGTATGGACAGGTAACCTTGGAGGAATGCTGAGACTGAGCATGCAGGCAGGGGATTAGGAAGGGCAGAGTCCAGATGGAATTGAATCTGTCAGAGGATGTCTGAGACAAGAATAATGGGTTTTATAAGTCACCAGGTGATAAAAGACCAGAGAACATGTCACTGCCCAGTTCAGAGAGGCAGGAGACTTGGTTACACAGAGCATGGTAAAGGCTGAGGTATTGAACATCTTCTTCACCTCAGTCCTTACCAGCAAGAGCGGTCTTCAGGGATCCAGACCTCAGAAACCACAGGGAAAGTCAGGTGCAAGAAATGTGTGCCCTTGGTGAAAGAGGATCAGGTTACAAATACTTCAGCAAATTATGCGTACGCCAGTCCGAGGAGCCTGATGGGATGAGCGCTGAGGGAGCTGGTTGATGTCCTTAGGAGTCAATTCATGACAATCTTGGAATGATCATGGAAACTGGGAGAGGAGCCTGAAGGATGGAGGGAAGAAAATGTTACTCCAAACTTCTGAAAAGGCAGAAAAGAGGGCTTGGAACTGTAGAGAATTCAGCTTAACCTCAAAGCCTCGGAATGTAACGGACCAACTAATCCTGAAAACCATTTCTAGACATCTGAAATACAAGTCCAACAGGAGTAGTCAATATGGATTTACCAAGAAGTCATTTTTTACCAATGTTATGACCTTCAACAATAAATTGACTGTGTCATTAGATGAAGGGAGAGCTTGGTTAGAGTTTTATATTTTCCCCCTTAAGATCCTCACAGAGAAGCTGGTCAAGTATGAGCTGGATGAGCAGACAGTGGAGGTACATTGGAAAATGGCTGAATGGTCAGATCCAGAGGATGGTGATCAGTAGCATGAAGTCCAGTCAGGGGGCAGTAACCAGAGGTATATCCAGGTTGTCCATGCTAGGTCAGATCCTGCTTAATGTTTTCTGTAATGATCTGGATGATGTGGCAGAATTTATTCTCAGCAGCTTTGCTGATAATGCAAAACTGAGAAGAGTGGCTGATACACCAGAAAGTCATTATGCCACTGAGAGGGACCTTGAGAAACTGGAGAAATAGGGTGAGGAAGCTCATGGAGCTCCACATAGGGGCATTACAAACCCTTTACAGTAATAAATGCTGGGGGCCACCCAAACAGGAAACAGCTCTACAGAAAAGATGGACACCAGGATGAACAAGAGCCATGAGCCTTCCCTCAAGGCAAAGAAAGCAAATGGTATGTTGGGCTGCACTGGGAATAGCAGAAATAGTTTTGCTGGCAGGTGGAGGGAGGGGATCCTTCTCCTGTACTCAGAACTGCTGAGTTTATACGTAGAGTACTGAGTATATTCGAAGTATGTTGCAATACTTGTGGGTTCTGGGTTCTCCAACACAAGAAATATATGGAGCTTCTGGACAGAGTTCAGTGAAGGGCCAGTAAAATTCCTACTGGACTGGAGCATCTCTGCTGAACTGGAGCATCTCTCATATGAAGAAAGGCTGAGAAATTTATGATCTCAGAGGGGATCTTATAAATTAATTTAAATATATGAAAAGTGGCCTAGAAGTACCAAGACTCTTTACAGTAGTGTCTAGTGACAGGACAAGAGGCAATAAACAGAAACTGAAATGCAGCAACTGTAGGAATAGTGGTTTTTTTACTGTGAAGTTGGCTGAGCATTGGAGGTGATTTCTCAGGGAGATTGAGGAGTATTGCAGATATTCAAGAGGTATTTGGACATAGTCCTGGACAACCTGCCCTAGATGAAGCTTCTAAAGCAAGAGGATTGGACCAGATGATCTCCAGAGCTCTCTTTATGCTTCAGCCATTTTGTGGTTCTGTGACTGACGTGCAGATAATCACAGTGAGGAAAACCAGCATCTCCCTTGACTTTTATGAGTTAGGCAGGATAAAAGCTGTATGTTGCCTTTCCTCACAGGATGGAGAAATGGGACACCAAAGAAATTACTGAGGTAGTTTTTGAGTCTGCTGTTCCTTTAATTGAAGGTTAACAGTACCTGATGGTATCCTTTGCCTCTCAACCATAATGCTGAATTCACCCAAGGGCTGCTTTCCAAAATCCTTGTCCAAGCAATACAGTTATTTGCGAGCAGTCAGATCATATTTTTCAAGTCTCTATCTCTATACACTACTGTTATTATAATTAAACCATATTTACTACAGCAGTTCCAAAGCACCTGTCAGATCTGAATTGTCATCATTCTAAGTAATGTAAGTGCAGCTCTATAGGCAACTACCAGTGTGAACAATTTACAATTTGTGCAGCATGGTTGTAAAATTTATACTTCCAAACAGCAGTATACCTTTCCCCCTTTCTCTTCAATAAGAATAATGATGTTTTCAAATGTATGCACAGAAAAATAAATAATTTATCTCTCTGGCCCACAGAAGTTAAAGCATTTAAAACTACTTAACTCAGTATTTCATGAACACTGTTGTGCTTTCTGAATGAATATTGAATTTCATGTTGTCCTGGACTCTAATGTGGTAGAATACATTACAGTACTTTGTGAATTTATGACTACCTGACTTTTTCCCATACTAACCAAGACAAACTATCTTTTATTAATGGGTGAAATGCTCAGTTTTGACTCCTTGAGTTGCAAGGTTCAAGAAATCTCATTTGAGCACAGACAGAAACCTGATTCAATAAAATCAAGAAGAAATTATATTGAGAGTTTTTGTGGAAAAACTACAAAGGTAATTTCTTCAAAATTTGAGAAAGCACCTCTCTCTTGCATTTTGGTGTCAATTCCACGAACCACAGACATCTATTTATTTTCCAAGCAAAAAAAATGATGTGCTAAAAGAACTAATTTTTTTTTTTTTTTCATTTCAATGTCACTCCTTTCATATCATCTAAGGCTAAATAAGTCTTTCCACTGTGAAGAATCTAACTCTGGAGTGACATGACAAAATTACATCTTGAACTGCACCTGAAGTTGAGTCACATAAATTCAAAAGAGATGAGCACTGATTTCTGTGGAAACTGGTGCAAGCATATTGTTCTTACCTAGAAAATATTGCTCAAAATATTCAGAATATGCATAATTATTTTTTTCCACTTCTAAATACCAATGTTTCTCATAAGATAATGCAATGCATGAAGAAATCTTGCTTTTTTTCTTGCAAAATTTTGTCACTGTTGGTAAATAATGCTTGAAAATTCACATCAAGATTTATTACATTAGAAACTAGATTTAACTGCTTTAATATTTTGTGCCAGAGGTGGACATTTAGTATTTGTTTTTTCACTTTTTTTTGCTAACTTCTCTTCGTGCCTGTTTCATTCCCATAGGGAAAACTAATCAAATTGTCTGTTTTCAATTCTCCTCCCAGGAGCTAATCAAGGAATTAGAAGCCTGGCTTGTGAATGTTGTCAGCTATGATCTCCATTCTCACTCTTAATTACAAAATTAATGTATCACAAAAATCATTAGAATAAAATTTAAATTACTATAAGTAGTATAGTATAGTAGCTAAGTTATTATACAACGTCTTTTATTTCAATAAACAAAACAAAATAAGCAAACAGGAAATCCCTACAAAACAAGGAAATATTGGGAAACCAAGTGACAATAAATTTTTTTGTACAAAATCACGCAGAGATTCAATTATTCATACAACATGACAGTGACACTCCTTAGCAATACTTATTTTCATTGTTAAAATGAAGTCAAGAGGTTAAAATTAAACAGATTTATCACTGACTCAATGGAAGAGCTGCAGTAAAAGCTGGATGTTTGAAACAGTATTTTATATTTATATCCTCCTCATGTTGCAATTTCCTGGCTGATGGTGTAAATACAGCATGAACATCTGAATACACAAGAAAACTCCTTTTCCCTGTGTGTGTGAAGCCTAACTTCATGTAAGACAGACAGCCTATGACATATGAGAAAAAGATAACTTCCCATTTCTCCCAGAAGATTTTAATAATAACACAATGTTCAATACTATTAGAATTAATTCCACGCACAATTCAATCTGTGCTGGACTCCAAATTCGTAGACTAATGATACTTTATTGATGATGAAACTGGAACCCAAAGTCCTGCTTTTGCTCCTGCCTCTGTAATTCCTACTGTCCTTTAATCTCCATCAGAGCTGGGGAGGATTCAGGCTGGCATGCACGGCTAGAAATTTATCCCAATTTACATAAATGATTGTGGGGATTTGACTCCACTTCTTGTAGGAGCATGATGTAAGGATCAATTGATAGTGAGTTCTAGGAATGATAAAGTAAAACTATTTGCCTGCAATAATAAAAAGACAAGAGAAGATTGTTTTAACATTTGGCCAGATGATATGCATGCAGATTATCTGCTGGGACAGAAGACACCTTAGTCCAGCCTCTACTACTGTGATGGTTTAATAAGAAGGGGAAATATCAGAGCAGCAGGATAAACCTTTCTGTATAGGCCCTTAATTGAATGTTCTTACAATGCATTCCCAACTGCCTCTCCTGCACATTTTATACATCTCAGCTTTTCATGACTATATAACATCAAGCTCCAACCTGGAAGTGTCTTTATGAATAACTCTATGATAAATGGGAATTATTCACTGTGGAATTGCTCGTGAATGTGCAGTAGACGCAACAGCAGAGAATTATTGGCCTCATAGTAAAGGACAGGAAATTATAGATATCCTCTTGGATCTTTCATGTAATATTCTTCCTATCCAATGCATTTTCTAAAATAACTTAGCTAGCACCAATGCTCTGGATTTTCATGGATTTATTCTCTTTTTGCATTCACAGAAGGATTCAAAATATTTTCCGAGGGAAAAAAAGACTTTTTAATTCTCTTGAGCCAACATTTATAAATTGAAATGTTTATGTAAATCAGGAAGCAAGCAATCTCTGAGATGACTTCGCCCTCTTTTATTCCTTGTATTAGATAGTGTTGCAAATACATTGCATTTTTGTTCTTATGGGTATTTGTATAAGCTGAGCTGAATGCCTTGCAACTGCAAGGAATAGCAAGATAGCACGCCTGGAGAAGTGAAATCCAGTGTTTGACTGGTGAATGAAGTTAAGCACCTACAAGTTCATAAGACTGAGTTGTTGCAATGCACTGCATTGTTAAAGTGCAAATTATGGACACTGGCTTTATGTGAAACTCTTCTAAAGGAAAGGTAATTCAAGTTTCATAACTTTCTTTAGCATTCTAAAAAATTAAATGTTGTGTTTCTCTGCAAAGTTTGTTGTGTAATTTATCAGTCAGGAGAATAGGTGAGGTCTGAAAGAAACATTTGACATTTAAACTCATTATGCCATTTACTTAGAACTCACAGTATTACTTAATACTTTGTAGGGAATAAATATTGTTTCAGCACAATCACTAGATAAGAATTAATTTTATGTCATAAAGCCTAGTATTCCTAGGAAGAACTACTTTTTATTACTGTTACAGGATAAGCATGGTAATTCTTTTATTTTATAACATTCCTTAAAGGAGAGAAAACAGATAAATCAGGTGTTCCTAAATTCCAGGGTAGGCACTAGAAGCTGTACATGTACTAGTAAAAAGTGGTATTCACAAAGACCACTTCTACTGAGCATCCCAATCCACTCTTGTGCTCCAGCCTTGTGTTTGTGCTCATGTTTAGGCTTTCTTACCTTCTGCAATGCTTGTTCCAATCACAGTCAATCACAGTCATCTGCAATTACAGAATTTCCTTCCTTGTTCATCACCTGACTTTTACAAAAGCTGCTGTGGAACAGCAGAGCTTCAATCATTTAACCTATTGACTATCCAGAGTGGCAATATGCCAGGCATTTTCGGTCTCTCATAGTAATCACACCTTGTTTTTCTATACTAAACATAGGATGAGCCAGGAAGAAAAGTTATGCCTGGATTTTGCCATGTATAGAGAGAGGACATAACTGAGAAAGACTCCTGCACACACACAGACAAAAACCACACAGGTGTATTTGCATGTGTATGTATTTAGAAAGGACAGTGTTTATATCCAGCAATCACAGAACCATAGAATGCTTTGGATTTGAAGGGACCTTAAAGATCATCTCTCTCCAACCCCTTGCCATCAGCAGGGACATCTTCAACTAGACCAGGTTTTCACAGCCCCATCCAAACTTCTGAATGCTTCCACAGCTTCTCCAGGTAACCTTGGCAGGGCCCGAATACCCTCAAAGTAAAGAATTTTCTCCTAATAACTAATCTAAACCTACTCTCTTTTAATTTGAAGCAATGTTTTAATAACTAGTCCCTTGAAGAGACTTTTTCTTGTACTTTCCTTGCAGAACTCCAAATATTTTGTAAAAGTCAAATGTTTATTCCAAGCTACATTTGAGATTTTTTGATTAACTTGTTTCTTTCCACACAACTGAATCTCTTTTCTGTGTTAGACACGAACTGATGGCCAGAATCAAATGAAATATCAGCACAATTATATTGACTTTATTTAGACGTTACATGTGAGGAAAGATTTTGGTTTTCAATTCCCATTGCAGCAATACTTATTACCAAAGGTGGAAGTATTTTTCTTGATAATTATGTTGTTTGTTGGCTGCATTGCAAAAGTCATCCAATAACAAGGATGCGGTTGGTATTTCAGGAAGCTGCATGAAGCCTTGAGGACTGGGAAAAAAGTGAAGCTTACTGAATTTTATCCATTTTAGTGTAGCAATGCTGAAAATTTACATACCACTCATTTTCTTCTATCTTTTCATTTCTTTAGCAATGGATTTTTTAAATTTATAGAAACAGCTAAGGTTACTTTCAACTGTTAATGTTAATAGCCTTACATCATTATATATTCTTTTAAACGACATCTTAAAATAATTTAGGTTGACAAAGACCTTGAAAATTATCAAGTCCAACTATAAACCTAGCACTGCCAAGTCCACCACTGAACCATGTCCCTAAATGACACACACATCTATGCACCTTCTAAATACCTACAGGGATTGTAAGTCTATTCCTTCCCTGGGAAGCCTGTTGAAGTGTTTGGCAACCTCTTGTGTGAAGAAATTTTTGCTAATATATAGTCTAAACCCTTTATGTTTTTAATCACTTCTTCAAACTTTGGTGGTAACAATGCTAATAGTTAGACATCACAGCAGCTTTGCCTTCTTTAATCATTATCCTCTGAGAAACTGTTAACTTCTGATCCCAATATTGCTTTGGAGATGCAGAAATGAAGTCCAGTGATTTGTCCAAGGCCTATGGTAAGCAGCTCATATGAAATTAATTGTCAAATAACCTTGTTTGACTTTATCTTTCTAGGTATTTCTTCCTAGCCCACATTATTACCAGAAGAATTTATTTACAATAAAAAGCAATGACTTGAATTACTATGTCATTCCTTAGCTACACTGTTTCACATAGCTGTGAGTTACAGAGATGTAGATAAATCTTATCTTCATCATTGCTTTTCAAAACTCCTAATTAATATATCCACTTGCTATCATTTCCCACAGTGATAATGGCTTCTGAATGCAGCAGCACAGCATGAGATTCTGCAGCAAAGCAGTACAATTTAAATGTCCTTCTAACAAGAAAACAGAGCTTGTCACCACTATAGAGAAGGCTTGTATTCACAAGTCTTCCATTTGTGACACCTTATTTTGGAGAAAAGTAGCTACTCAGTATCACATCTATATTAAAGTATAAGCTGAAAAACCTAAATTGGCAGGAGTTTGAAGTGCTGGTTTTGACAGGAAGCTTAGCAGGCTCAGGGCTGATGAGAAAAATGGAACTGAATTGAAGCTGAAGCTCTAAAATTATCCATAAGACCACGCAGTGGCCACAGTTCACACATTGCAGGAGGATATACCCCATTGTTGTTGCTAGATCTTTCAATTTTACAGTCTCTTCCATAATATTTTGAGTCTTCTCAAATCAACTGCGACTTATGTTGTTATATCAGAATCTCTATCTTCTTACCTTCATTCAAGTGAAGAAGAAATAATAGAGAAAAAGAAACCTATACCAAAATACCCATAAAGATGTGAACAGTGCTGGTAAAATCTCAAAGGTGTAAGGTTTGTCCTTAGGTTAGATACAAAACATTATGCATCAATTTGGCCCTATTGGTACTGTCATGCTTGTCTTTCAACATGAGAATTCAATTCGTGAGAAGAGCTCTGGAATTGATCCTGTAATAACAAAAGACAAAAATATAGCTGAATTTGTAATAGCGTTATTATTGTAATGCAGGGTATGAGGCAACAAGACCTTTTACTCTAGTGCATGCTACAGATGGATAGAAGCTTTTCTTTTAGTACTTTTATTCAATGACAGTATTGTTACATCAAGAAATATAAAGACAAATAATCTGTTTTTTTCCTCACTTTAGTGCTGTGGCAATTGTCATGACTTTTAAATTATACTGTAAAGTGTATGTTAGGTTTATACTTCAACTTTCATTATGTATCTTCTACATGAGTATTTTTAATTCCAATGAGAATTATGGAATTTGGAATCTCCTTTCACTTATCCTGCTTTCACTGGTTTGGATCTAGTATTTTTCAGTGTAGACTTCTGTCTTGGGTTACAGGTTTTGACATATAGCAAGCCTGAACAATTCTATTGAGGGGGGGTTTTTGGTATTTCAGTAAAATAAGTAACTAACATATTCCAAAAGTTTGACTGCAGTGTATTCTCGTGATATCGTTGCCCTCAAAGAAGTCTCAGTCAAAGCAATATTCTACATCAATGTGTAGTTGGCAAACACACATTATTTTCTCCCTATATTTTGATGAGCCCTTGGGACACATATAGCTTTGTCAGTGACTATATTCAATTCAATTCAAGGTCTTAATATTTTGTTGCTAAAACCAGAAAATAAAATGGTACTGTAAAAAAACTCTCCACAGCTGCTACTACTTCATTATAGGCTCTACTTAAATCTCTTTTAGATCAAGGATCATTGACCTGATAAAGTGCAATAGAGTTGATTGCTCTTGCTTTCAATGTTGATGTCATAAAAATGCATTAATTAAATAAATGCATTAAAGCTGCATTTCTCTGTTGGTTAGTGTGGGCCTCACAAAATAAGACTATTCATATTATTGTTAGGATTGAGGTCACCTAGATCAGGAGATCATTACTTTGAATGACACATCTGAGGGTGTTCTGCTCATGAGGGCACAGATCATGGGACAAAAAAGCAGGAGCTGTACAGCTGGATGTCTGGCTCTGAATTAACATGCCAGAAATAGGCCAGTATGGAACACACCATGAAGGCACACATGGTGCTCATGGTGTTAAAGTTCTTTTCTTTCATTCCTGTTCTTCAGATTTGGTATTGCTGAGATTACAGCCTACTCTCTTTCCTGGAGCCACTCACTGCCGTAAAACTTCTGCCTGGAAAAAGTTTTACCTCTCCAAAACTGAACTTGAGGTTAGGAGCATGACCAATCCAATGTCTCTGATTAGTCCCACTAATGACTGAGCTTGCTGATAGGACTTCTGAGGTGAGTTAAAAATTGCTTTGAGTCAGCCAAAACAAGCAGAGTGATTTTCAGGGAGACTGGAATACTTTGACTACAGAACAAGGGTTATATAAGGCTAAATTGTAAAACACGGTACTTAAAGAAGGTGATGAAGTACTTTTTTCAAGATTAATGCTAAACCAAAGCATAATTACAAAGTAAACTAAAATAAGAGTTTAAAATGTAGTTCAAATGTATTCCTGAATTCTTAATTTCTGTTCCATTAATTCCCCACTCAGTGCTCTGTTAGCAAATTAATTTTGGCGCAATTGTAAAGAATAATTGCTTACATTAAAGCTGTTTAGAGAAATGAAAGTTAGTTTTGGGGGGAGGAACCCTTAAATTTAATCAAAGAGCAGAATAATGCAAATGTAGTAAAAGGTTAATGCACTTAGGCCCATTAAAGTTGTCTAGATGTCAAAACAGAACTAAAAGAGCAAGAAATAAATATATTGTTACTAAAAGAATAAAAGATATTGAAAAAGTGCAAAGTTTTTTCCCTATCTTCTTAAAGGATCTCAGTTCTTTAGAGATGAATGCAATTAAACTTACATAAAAGTTATAACACTTGTTATTTAAGGTTCATTTCCAGCAAAAGCAAAGGTCATACCAAGCACATATAGCAGTTGTAGTTGGGAGTCTGGGCTGTAAATAGTCTAGTTTAGCCTATTGCACAATATACATCTCAGATACAGAAAGGGACAGAGATTTTGGTCAGCTATAGATAAGGGAGATTCATGGTAAGAGATAATTCCCATGACAATTCACATTCTTATCAGCTAAAGCAGGTAAGAATGAAGAGCTTCAGAAGGCAAGATATTAGGCCAAGACATGAGTATAGCACTGAGAAACAATTAATATACACATCAATTTTGTGGAACAAAAATCTACATTTTACAAAGTGTTGAGAAGAGAGTAGAAAGCAGCAGCAAGGTTTTGCTCTGCATGAATATTTTAAATTAAAAGAAAAGTCTTGCTTGGCCTTCTCAGTGAAAAGAGGATGCAGTAAAAATTATCAATATATAGAAACTATATTCTTAAGCAAAAGAAATTGTTTCAGTACCCATTATTTAAATAAGACTCATTATTTAAATAATATCTTTTGGGATGAAGAGTATTATTTATTCAATTTATTCCAATGTATGTTCCAATTCTTCTTAAAAATGCCCCAGTTAAAACCATTTTTTCAAATGTAAGAAAAGCAAAACTAGAAGCACTTCCCTTTGGGTTTCAATGTCTTTATTTTATAATAAATATCTTTTTGTTATGTTAAAACAATAGAAGGAGAGAGTACAAAAAAAGGTAAAAGAAGATGCTGGTAATCAAAGGAAGGTCTTCACAACATAATTCAGTGTCCACCGAAGACAACAGGGTTGCAGACAATAAAAACAATTTTTTCTTTTTTATAAACATATGTCTTAGTGGTGATTCATATTCCTTTAATTGCTCTGTTTATTTTTCATAATAATAATGGGTTCAAATACCTGTCTATTCTTTTCTAACAAGTTAAGGTATGTGACAGTTTATAATCTCAAAAATATTGTGACATTATTGATTTTCTAATATTTCCTAGTATTTTAAAATATTTTTTGAACTATAATTCAAGTTGCCAGAGTATTTCACTTACAAGATGACTTTTCATTATGTGGACCTGGTGGAACTTAATTTCTTTTTTAAGAACTTCTCTTTACTTTTGTGTAATTAACTTGATTTAATCTTGCAGCATTCAAGCAAGCTTGTTAAGTCCTTCATTACTGAAAAAAAGAAAGTAACTTTCTTTTCACACACCCCCCCCTCCCCCCCATTTAAATCCTGTCTGCCGTGAATATCTTGCTGCTCTGGAAAGATTTCTCTTGAAGCCATGAAAGAAAACTCTTCAGGCTTGAAAGACTAAGAGACACAGCTATTGTGCCTGATCTGTCAAAGCAATATCTCAATGGTGCAAAAACTTCCATCTGCATTAGAAATCCATTAGTCAGTGAACTTTAGTGGCACAGTGAGCATAATGGCTGGATGAGCTTCTGTACTACTTTGCCTGTTTTCTTTACTTCCTATTATACACATGATGGCTAAAAATATTGACAAAGCATGAATGAGCACTTTATAGAGTATATCCTCTAAAATTTTGGACCAAGGCTAAAGGTTATGATACATTATTAATGGCAACCGCAATGAAAAGACATTAAAAAAAATTAAGGGTTCCTCCACCTCCACCCATGAGCACAGTGATGACTCAGGCTCCCCTGGAACTCCTCAGGCTTGATTCCTGAGTGCTATGATGAGTAATCTCAGTCATCTCTAGGGCTGGAAAGTTTTTCCCCTTCAATGCAGAATGAAACAAACTGATTTGTCTTCTTAGGATCCCTCTACTCCCTCTTGAGCTGCACAGGATGGAGGGAACAGCCAAGTGACTTTTGGAAAACATAATGGAAGTGCAAAATTAAAGTCTTTAGCACCTAAAACCTTTTAGTTAAGTTTCCATACTTTGCTGCTAATGATTGTGCATCAGGAATAGTTCATTGTTCATAAAGGAATGCTTTGACAGATGACATAAATATTAAACATCAAATGATGAGTGGACTGGAGGAGATAGTGTTTCATGGTGTAGACATCTGGGTAGTCTGAATATCATCGTGGTATACCTGCTAGGCCTAGGAAGTGCTGGGGGAAGAAGGTTAGGTTTACACCTACGAGTATTATGCTGAAGTGGGCTCTGGCTCATGCTGAGAGGAGTGTGTATCCAGCAAACAGGGGGAATCAAGTAGATGATTTCCTCTTTGCATTTCCATTTAAGAGCTGGATTCTAGACACTGTGACAAAAAAAGAAAATGGCAAGATTTTAGTTTTTTCCACAATGCTCTAATTATTTTTTTAAACCTGCACAGTCTCAATCCCTCTAAAATCCTCATAGTCTTGCAAAGCTTTAAATTAATTGTTTCCTTTTTTTTCCATGCAAACATCAAATTATTTTTAAAATCGCTGAAAGTATATGAAAGTAATTATTGCTACTGAAAATATCTTTGTTGAAAAAATGCACTAGGACAGTGACATTAAGTTCCATTAATATAAGCAAGGATAAATAGATGAGATTTCACTACCTGATCCCTTTCACCTATGGATTGTTGACGTTTACAGGTGCAAGGACAAAGGGTTATGATGAACAGATATTAAGTATAATTCGGTCAATAGCTTTTCTTGTCAATGTTTTTGTGGTTTGTATCAGTTACATTATTAGTACAATAATTCCATCTACTTTAAAAAATATAATTATTATGTATTTTACATAATTTAGCTCTTTACATAGTATATATATATATACACTTTCTAAAAGCATATTTGGCAAGTGACAAGTTCTGTCTGTTTGGACAAACAGAGCTCTCCAGACCATTAGAAGTGTACCATGGAACTGTGGTCAACTGGATTTTAACTCACAATGCCAAGGGAAACAAAGCATGCTGTACTTTGCCACTACATCAGCCTAATTCTAGGAGACACACATTATGTGGTCAAATATCTGAATGCTGGAAAAGTGTAGAAATAATAGCTACACATGCAGGTCATTTATTCAGGAGCTGTCACTAGAAGGCCTGACATTTCATAGACACTAGAGTGAAGAGACCAAGTACTGATCCATAAAATTAGAGCAAATTAATTGAAATTGATGGACCCCAAAAGGTTCAGTGCTTCTGCCTTAACTCTTTCCAATGACTTTTGGCTGAGAAAGTGCATTGACTTTAATACCTACTGGTATGGCTGGATTTAAATTTTAATCATTCTATCCATTTCATAGTTTCATGCTGTCAAATTATGTTAGACAGTATAGCTGATGATAATCTAAACCATTCCTTTCTTGCTTTCAGATGCCCTCAATGTCAATGGTTACGTACAAGCAGAAGTGACAAGATTGAGCTGTGCAAGGTTATCTTTTAGACTACCTAAGAAACTGAAAACTTCCCATGAGACATACTTGAAATGAAATCTACAGTGCTCAAATTTGTTGCTCCTATTCCCCTACCTGATATGAAATTCTAACATTAACAGTTAAATAATGTGTCCAAAAAGAAATGGAGCCGGGGGAGGGTCTGGAGCATAAGTCTAATGAGGAGAAGCCATGGGAGCTACAGTTGTTTAACCTGGAGAAAAGGAAGCTCAGGAAGAACCTGGTCAGTCTCTACAACTGCCTGAAAGGAGGGTGGAGCCAGGTGGCATTCAGGCTCTTCTCCAAGTAACAAGAAATAGAGCAAGAATAAATGGGATATTAGTAAAAATTTCTTCACTAAAGGTTTTAACAAGCATTGGAAAAGATTGCCCATGGAAGTGGTTGAGTCAGCATCCCTGGAGGAGTTTAAAGGCCATGTCTGTGTGGCTCTTAGGGACATGGTTTAGAGGTGAGCTTTGCAGTGCTGGAGGAATGGTAAGGCTCAGTGACAGTAAGGGTCTTCTCCAACCTAAAGGTTCCATGACATATGCAGCAGACACCAGTGTGTATATACACACATATTAGTATATACATATATGTGTGCATATATTTGCTTTACGAAACCATACTGTGCTTTGGGTCAAACTAAAGGTCAGCACGCTGTGAAAAGGTTCATGCAATCAGATTTCTTAAGTCTAGTAGACATTTAGTAAATTTGAAAGTGTGATTGTCTTGTGAACTACGTAAGAATTTCACACATATTTTTCACATCTTCAACTGAAAATAGGAAATATATCTTTAGAGGATCACTGAATATGTTGGAAAGGAACCAGGAAAGATCATCTGGTCCACCTTTTGTTGTGGAAAGGAGCTTAGGTGAGATTTCCCAACATCCTCCCCATCTTTAAAAACTCCAGTGACTCTGCCACTGTTCTGGGCAGGTTGTTCCAGGGAGTGTCTGATTTTATAGTAGAAAATTACTTTCTTATTTTGAGAGGAAACCCCTCCCAGTGCAGCTTGTAGTCATTGCCCCTTGTCTTCTCCATGTGTTCCTCGTGAAACTGCCACCCTTTAATTGCTGACTGTTCGGAGGAAAGGGTTAAAACCAGAAGATTTGACAAGGAGGGAATAGTTTCTCTCAAAGTGACCTTAGAGGTGAGAATGCTAAGAATGAACGTCAGTGTGGGAAAACTCCATTTGTCATGTCAGCGTTCATCCTCTGCCTGTTTTGAGAAGTAGAATTCCAATGTAGAGATAACACCCTCTCACAGACCTGGTTGAGCCTCCTGCTGGGAGAGGGAGAGATCAGAAAAGCACAGCCTTGAGATAAACTTCTTGGGGACCGAGCCCTTTGATATACTGGGGCAGGTAGGGCCCCCCCCCCCACCGTCCCGTGGGATGAGCAGAGACTAATGGAGCCTGTGCCCCCGTGTGTCAGTGCTGCCCAGCAGCACTGGCGAGGTAATTAAATAAATCTACTCTTTGCATTTCACTGTGGCTTGGTGGTCACCCTGGTTACTGCACATGGAGATTCACACACCAGCCTACTGTGATGCGATGCCCCCTTGAGTCGTCTTCAGGGAGAAAAGACCTGTGACCTTCCATCTGTTCCCACAAAATAAATTCCCCAGTCCTTTGGTCATCTTTGTAGCCTTTCTTTGGATCCTCTCCAATCCAAAATAAATTATTACTATTGGTTAAAGTAATATTTCTAAATATTTAAAGTTGAATATGAAATGAAGAATAAGAAGAAAAAGTTATTTTTCTGAGAAAAAAATGTCTATTTTATTTTAATTAAACTAAAAATGGGATATCATATAGAGAATTTTAATGAACTGGGACAAATATTTTCCAGTAAAATTGAGAAATTTGCAAACGAAATGCCTTACTAAAATGTTTCTATTTCAATTTGATCATTTTTAAAAGATTATGTTTTAAAATCCCTGTTAGATCTCACTTATAATAAGAAAAAATTCCAACTAAAACAGAACTACAAATTCACATAAATGACTGTGGGGGAAAAAATTACTATTCCTTTTCACATTAAAAGCAATAAATTCACTGAAAGATAAATTGATTGTGCAGTGTCCCATGAGAAGTCTGAGAGAAGCAAG
>JAYDZK010000001.1:13754655-13784630 GCA_034509185.1 Euphonia xanthogaster | reverse complement strand
TCTGGGGAAGTTTATGTGTTAGGAGAGAGGAAAGGAAAGATTTAGTTGGCATCTGTAAATACACAGCACATTGAAAAGAGGCCAGAAGTAAAACACTGCCCTGTCCTCCTCTGCTCCTTTTATAGATCAGTACTGACTAAATACAGTTATACTCATCCTGTAGTGACATAAAATGAAACTCATTGATTCTCAGGACTTTAAGTTCATCATAATTTCTGTCTTTGTGCAATCCCAACATTTCTCCTTGGATAATCACTGCAGCAGGAGATCTGTCCTGTCTATAATATAATTGGGGCCTGAAAAGCTATTTGAGTCCATGCTTTATGTTCATTCTAAATGCTTTAGAAATACATGTTTTAGAATTTGCTAAAGAAATTTATATCCTAACATATTCCTATTATTTTGTTTTCAATTGGTCAAATAATGTGAAAAGAAAAAGCAACATTTTGACCTTAGTCTTCATTGCCTGTTTTGATTCTTTTAATGTGTAGGTATTAGCTGAATATTTTATGCAGTTCAATAAATTCACATTCTGGATAAAATGAGGAAACAGAAAATTTAAAAAAATTGTTTGTAGCTCTGTGGGGTTATTTTCCCCTTTTAAATGTAATTCTCTGAATAACCTTGAACACAAATAAACTGCTAGATAACAGTAATGTGAATGTGACTTCAAATATGAAATGAAATTATTTTGTGACTTCTTGGTAGTCTCATTAAACTAAAATTATTTCAGTAGGATATTGTACAGAACATTTATCCACAGCTCCCAAAACAATTTTGCCAGTCTAATTTGATAACTGAGTATTCATTTGATAACTGAGTATGTTTTTAATAGCATTTTAAAAAGCATTTGCACTATGCAATGTTCCAAATTTTTTTAAAGAAGAAAAAAGAACATTTTTCAACAATTTTAAGACAAATAATCTATAAATTAACTTCTTTTAGGGTATCACTACACACACAAATGTATCACCACAGTTAGGACAAGATTTTCAAAATTACAGAAATATTCACCCAGAAATAACTTGTTTGTTCTTACATTCTTATATTCACTTTCAGAAAATATACTGGAGACTAAGTTTGCAAAAAATAATATTTTTGTTAGAATATATTTAATTCAGTACTACATGCAAGGGAAGAAAATATTAGAGTAATATATTTTTGGTTTTATACAGGCTAAATGATTCAATTACTTAAATTATTGGAGAAATGTCTCCGAACAAAACACCTCGGTTCTCAAAACCAGGTATCTGCCAGTGGACTGCAAAGCATCTGCAGTCTGATGGCTTTCAGCCATTTCAGATTGAGCACCTCTCCTGTCAAGGAAGGCTGAGAGAATTGGGATTGTTTGGCTGTGGGTTGACCCAATTGTGGCCTTCCAGTACCTGAAGGGAGCTGACAAGGAAGATGGCCAGAGACTTTTTACAAGGGACTGGAGTGACAGGGCAAAGTGGAACAGTTTCAAATTGACAGAGAGGAGGTTTAGATTAGATGTGAGGAAGAAATTCTTTATTGTGAGGGTGGTGAGGCACTGGCAGAGGTTGCCCAGACAAGCTGTGGCTGCCCCATCCCTGGCAGTGTTCAAGGCCAGTTTGGATGGATCTCTGAACAACCTGGTCTAGGGGAAGGTGTCTCTGCCCAAGGCAGGGATGTTGAAACTACATGATATTTTCGGTCCCTTCCAACCCAAACAATTCTATGATTCTGTGTTTGTAGAATGGTGAAAATAGAAATAATGGCTTCCTGTCCAAAAAAGCACTGTCATTCACATTTTTATCCTCACGAGGAAGAAACTTTTGATTTCAATATTCTGTTAAAAATCCCATTTGGTTTGTGATTATAGCAGAAGAACTGCTCTTTTTGTGAATAGTTATTTCTGCACTTCAACATATATTAAATTAATAGTGATTTCATGGTAATTGCTACTTTTCCTCTAAGTGTACTGGCTTCAGCAGAATCTTATTGTTATTGTCAATTTTGACAAGCATGCATTTAGAAGCTACAGTAGAAGTAAAATTATAGTAAGAGACGCTAAAGAGATTTTAAATGCTCATTTTAGGGCCTAGTTTTTTTCTCTCTTGCTGGGAAAAGCCTTCAAAATTAATCATTAAATCTAGTAGATCAATTTTTTGCTCAGTAAAATGTAAAATTGCTGTACAGTAAATGTAAAATCAAAGTGTTAGCAAATTTTTTTTTACCCAGTTTTATTAAAAACAAAAAGTTAAACATTTGCTTCTGTTAGTCCTTGTATAAAAAAATGGATATAAATACAGATGTACAAATACATAAATATTTGTACAAATACATAAGCATATCCATATAGTGCACATGTACAAATACATAAAGCATGCATACATGCACACACATATATCAAAAGGTTTACATGTGTCAATCTTATAAATCTAAAATTATATCCTCCCTCTCCTAATTGGGTCTATAATATGTGGAAAACAAACATATACATTTGTAGACAGTGCCATTAATGAACTATGCAAATTTTAATAGTGATGTCTCTGCTGCAATTCATAAAATTCTGCAGTAGGAAATTATCTATACACGGTGGAAAAAAAGATGAAATTCCATTTGTCTTATTTTTACTAATTGAAATATTTCCAAAACAATGGCTTTCTGGATAGTAGCTGCAGTTAAGATAGCCTTCTCTCCCATGAAATAGCAGTACTACTAATTAACATGTTTTCAAAAACTAGACTGAGAGCTGCAAGAGCAGAAAAAGGTTGCTAGGTACCTGCACTCACAAGACTTGAATGTTTTATTCTTTGGGAAAGAATGTATTGCAAAAATTTCAAGTACTGGCAATTTATTCTTCAATGACTGGAAAACATTAATTTAAATCTTTTAAATGAACTAATGGGTCATGTAAAACACCTTATACTTTAGCAAAATAATTTCTTAATCAAAGAGTGTAAGTTTAATTGGCTAATATTTGAGCTACATTTTGTACATGAAAAGCTGATCATTAGTATTACCACACAGATAACTCCAAATAAATAGATAGGATTTAAATATTTATTGCAGTTTTGCAGTTTTCTCTCTCTCTCTTTTTTTTTTCTTTTTGTTATCATGGCACCTTTTGTTGGTGTATTTTAGCCTAGCTGCTTCCCAAGGCAATATTCATTACATGTTCCATATCCATGTGTTTATATACCAAAAATAAATACATATTTCTACATTACATCACTGGAATTTTGTGTACATGTACACCTGGTCCTAAATGGTGGAACAGTTGTTACACCTTAACATCATAGAGAGATAGAAGAAGAACATTGAGTTTGTAAAATGGACTATTTTCCAGGTTTGAAAAATGATCTTGTATGAATGAGATGTAGATTCATGTTCTTTGTTAAAGCTGCGTCCTGAAATGGCAGCCTGTGCTATACACTCTTCTTGCGCATTCATCTGTGCTCTCCTGGAACTTTTGTGCAGGATGGCGTGCCAGAACCTCCCTCCATTTTGTAAAGGACTCTGGTTCATTAGGGTTTATACAGCTATTAAAAAATTATACTGTGAGAGAACACGATTTCAACAGGTGAGACACAATGTAGGAGTCCCTTGACCAAAAAGGTCATAAGTGGTGCTGGTATTCAAACAGCAAAAAATACAGATTTTTTTTGCCAAAAGCTCCATAACATCAGCATGTGGGAATAGTCTAGTTCAAATGTAAGTCTGTTTATTCATTGTTTTTTTTTTCCTCTCTGGACTAAGAAGATGGAAAATTTAGCAAAGAGGATACGCAAACAGGGCATGTGCACAAAGATATTCCCTTCCATTACAGTCTGTCCAGCACTTGGATAATGAGCAGCAGTTCACCACAAATTACTCTGGTGAGTAATTCACCTCAATTAGCACCATTCTGTGGTAATCACCAGTAAGCCTTTAATTAGCTTATTTTTTCTACTCTAAAAACACAAATAAATTGGCCACCATTGTATGGCTTTATTTCATCATCCTGTGGGGTTGGGAAACCTAAGAACAAGTTAAGTGATGTCAGGCTTGCACATGGAGAACAGAAAAGAGTTCTTCTGATGGCTAGGTGTGTCCCCAGAGCAGGGCAGTGTGTCCCTTGAGTGTGTCCCTTACATCTACAACAGCCTGTATGTGAAAGAAATCACAGGTTTAAATTTACCCCAGTTTCTCATACTATGAGAGATATATTGAAATATTTATTGAACTGTCAGGGAGTAGTGTTAAGGCAGATGAGATACTCAGCAAGGAACCTTATAGACCTGATAATAATTTCTAATATGAAATAATTATATTTTTTTTCATGATGAATGTTCTACTTCTCTGAGACGTTGAGCACCCTCCATCTCCACAGAAGTGAATGTAGGTGTGCCCCTCAATGTTAATTCATCCCTTTATGTTTGCTTTAGGCTCGATGCAGGCTTTTTTCAGCTCTAACTAGGCTAGAATAAAAATTGTCATCATCCTGTTATCCCTGCACTATAAATCAAGAAAACCTTGCCTGGCAGTGGAGAAGCTCAGCATATAAAGAGGGAAATGAATTGCAAGAGACCAAAGACGCAGAACTCTTGTCAAATGTGTCTGAATTGATACAAGTTGTGAACTACAGCTGCTAATCCAATGAACCAGATGGTATCAATTGTCAAACCAGGTGCAGGAAACGGGGTTGTTATCCCTCCTGCAAATCAATTAGATCAGCATGAAAAATTCGTAAATGAACTTCCCACCAAACAAACAAATTGTACCGAAAACTGTCTCAGGTGTTCAGCTGAGTCATGAATGATTGGTCCTTTTGCAAGAGGCAGCTGCCATTAAAGGTCTTTATTTCTTTTATGAATAAACCTACCAGAATTTAATTTTCATCTCTAATGCATCATTGGGAGCAGCATGATCCAACACTTTTCATTTTACTGATCCATGCTAATTGGAAGTGTCAGAAAGCATGAAGTATGCCATGGAACTAACTCCAGTTTCTGCCACACAGTATTTCAGTAGCCCTTACATATCCCAGTGCACAAGTAAATAAGTTTCTATCTCACTTAGGAGAAAGCCAAACCCAACATGGTGTTTCTATAAAATAAAGGTCCATATGGGTTAACAATGTTTTGCCTAATGCTTGGTTATCCTTTTTAATGAAATCTGATCTGCCTTTTCTTACAAAACAATATGCAGTGGGTTTTGTAAGAGACTATGGAGATTGATGGGCTGCTACAGCTGGAATGAGGCTGTTTAGTGGAAATATTTGGGATGATTCCAGGGTAGTGGTGAGAATGGAATGATGAATTACATTAAAGTGATTCCCCCCATTTTTTCTGAATTCTGTCAGGAGGAAGTAGAAGATTTTTAATGAAAATGGCCAAGAATATACATAAATAGCTTTCTCTCAAGGGACCGTCTTCTTAGATATGATCTATAAATGGTTTTCTTGTCAAACAAGTAACAGGAATCTTGAAATACTTTATAGACATGTTAGTTATACATACACATTTAATACATTAATCACATGTATTTCTGTATCTCTACAATAGTTACATTAAAATAATCTTTTCACTTAGATCTTCATTAGTTTTTAAGAAAAAAGAAAACAGAGAAGCAGATTCATGTTGTACTCTGAGCTGGAATTAAAATACATGTGAGTGATTCATAATCAAACAAACTCTATGTAAGCACTTCTTGAAGAAGAATGTAAACAGGGAAAGGAGAAATGCACTGAGAGGGTTTTCTCTATATTTAAATGTTCTTACACAAAATAGTCTACCACTGGGTTGGAATGGAGTAGAGTACTGCCATTAAACTGGTATTCTCTAGCTAAAAGTCAATCAAAAGCATTAAAAAGGTTTAGCAATCAAAATGAACATGTGCAAAGCAAGATGGTTCTCCAAAGAGGAAAAAAAGTCAGGAAATCAGGTATATGAAGACAGAGTATATACCTCAGAATATGTGTTGCATGATAATGAGTAGGGGGAGAAAATACTGGTGAAGCTGAAAAATCTAAGATAATTATATTACAATTTCTTGCACTCATAAAGGTTCTGTCACCAGAGTCCTGTTCTGTTTTTTAAGTCTCTGCTTGTCACACAGCCCAGAACACAAAAGACTTTAACAAAATAAGCCTGAGCCAAACTTATAATTTTTACAATTTCATGCTGCTTAAAGCATTGATTAAGGTATGATTCTTAAATGCTCTGCATGTGTTACCCCAAGAAACTAGAAATAGTTTGCTGTTACAGGGAAATGGAGGATCAGATATTATCAAAAAGAAAATCAATGTCCAAAAAAGTGGCAAATCGCATCACTTCAACATGTAGAGGCAAATACTTCACTGAATATGAGATGAGAAAAATTTAACCTCTATATTTTCCATAGGGGTACTTATGCAGAGCTTGTAAGACAGCAACAAGTATAAAGGAGAAAATGAAATAGCAGAGTGTAATTTTCAAGGATTTGTTTTACTGGATAATTCACTATATAAATTATAATAACTGTTGTGTAAATTGAATGTAGCAAATACAGCTGTATTTTAACATGAAACCATGATTAAATAAATAACAACATGACATTCAATCATGCACTTAGCTTTTTGGTTAGGAACATTCTCAATTATTATTTAAGGTCTGAGCAGATGCACACACATTTGTTTTTTCTATTATAACACCACTAACACATGTGATTTTAACACATTTCAAAATCACGAAAAAACAAAAGAAACCTAAACAATTATATTTCTGCTATAAAAATGCTTANNNTGTACCTCAATATATGTATAATTTTGTGGCAATTTAAATCAAAAATCTGAAAGTTTCTTGTGTTTGACACAAAAAAAAAGCTTCCATCTGTTTTCTGAATGAGGTATTTCTTAAAACGCCAACATGGTGAAGGAAATGAAGTAAGGATTATATACTGATATGTGTATACAATCTTTACTACTTTCATGTAATAAACTGTCACTAATTTGGTCTTTAGATTCCCCGTGATTAAGACAATATTCAAATTACTTATAGGGAAAGGCGTACTACAGCTAACAATGGCTTCATGAACATGGATGAGGTCAGGAGCTGAAAGCCCATTCCCTCATTGCTGATTGTACACAGAAAACACTCTCTGGATAAAAGCGAAGATACCATATATGTCAATCTACCATGAAATTTTGTGGTAATGCATTCCCTCCATCTCTAGGCCCCTTCTCCAGCAGCATTCCCTGAGCTCTGGAGTTCAGACAGGTTGGGCAGTGAGCACTTGGCCATGGGGCTCCTGGAAAACCCAAGTCAGGACAATGATATCCCTGAGACCTCCTCCACAGAGCAACTATTTTGTGACTTTTCTTCTAGGAGATTTTCATTATTTTTAACAATCACTTTTACATCATTATTTAAACAGGAAACAGGCCTTCCTTGTTGAGATCCCAGTACTAAAAGTATTTTCATGACAGAGGCAAGATACACATTGAATTCTTTCGCAGGCATGAGAAATGCTATATCTTTAATTCTATGGAATAGTTAAATGCGGGTAGGAAGTTTAAATGCTCAGTTGTATGCACATAATATTCTGTGCATTCATAACAGTTCTTAATATTTCTATGGGGCTTTCAAGATAAAACCAACTACCTACAGGCTTTCAGGTGCACAACAGATGAAAGAACAGCAGAATCGTAGATTATGTTAAATTGGGAAGGGCCCAAAAGAATCATTGAGTGCAATTAATTCCCTGCTCCTCGCAGGACTAAAACTAAACCACATGAGCAAGAGCATTGTTCACTCACTCCTTGTACTCTGGAAGAAAGTTTTACTTCCTTACATCTATGAATGTAAGAGGTTCTTTGTCAGTCCCAGTTTAACTGTTCATTGCTGAGAATTTTTGTTGGTTCCCGGATGGAATGGAAACTATATCCCTCTTAAATTCTCCCAAGACAAAGATAACACTGAACAATTCCTTCCCATGTCAAACTCATAACCTGAGGTTAATGCAGTAATTTAGTGACTGAATAATTGGAACTGATTGATTTATTGATTCAATTTTAATGTGCCCATTATTTGATCATTGTACTGTTCATATTTAATTAGCTAATAAAACTGCAGCATATTAGCTAGAAATATGTCTCATTAAGCAAATACTTGCTTGCTTATGCTATTCTTTTATAAATCCATAATTGTCTCGTAGAACTGATTTATTTTCTCGAGTTGCAATATGTGCCACAAACTTTCAAACCACAAATAACTGTAGATAAGCATCTTCAAAATAGTTGGCTCTCTTCCCATCTAAATTCATAAACAGAGATTGAGAAAAGCATTCCCATTTAACTAATCTTTGCCATAGTGTTGAATCCAAAATGGAAAAAAAAATTGAAGGAAGGAGAAGTGATGGGGGAAAAGAAGGGGATGGGGAGAGGGAGGGAGGGAATGAATGCCTCATGGTAGCCAAGTGCTGTCTGGGTTTTAAATGGTCAATGCTGGAAATGGAAGTGAGCTACCAGGCCCTTTAGAATCAGCCCCCCATGTAGGGTAGTGTGGTGTCCCATAGTGAATGGAGCACATCTCAGACATCAGAGAGAAAAGACAGAAAGGGTGTACTGGTTTTGCATCATGGAAGTCTTCAAAGAGAAGCTGCTAGCAGTTTCCTCTGTGTCTGACAAAAAAACATTCAGTAATCAGCTTTGAGAATTGACAATCTGTTAAACCAAATAAAAAGAGAAAGCTGAACACGCCTCAGTGAAGACACGTGTAAAAAATGAAAAATGCTGGGAATTCTCTCTTTCCCTTCCAACCAGCAAGAGGTAACACAGCCGGCCCGGCCCCTGTCTCAGCTGGGCCGGGCCCCAGAGGCTGCAGGGCAGGGGGAGGGGAGGCCATCGGCCGCTGAGTCCAAGCCTGGCTGCTGAGATCCCAGTCCAAGCCTGGCTGCTGAGATCCCAAACACTCTTCCGCTCAGTGTGGCTGCTGAAAAATGCCAGAGGTGGCTCTGTAGCCCACGGAGAAATCAATCTTGGTTTGGCCAAGATTCTACCACCGTTGAGATTTACCTGCAACCACCGGGCAAGGGGCAGGAGAAGCCATCAGGCCCCGGCCATGCTCCTGCTGTGTCCAAGCCTGGCTGCTGAGATCCTGGCCCTCCCCCCAGCACGGCCGATCCAGCACGGCCGATCCAGCATGGCCGATCCAGCATGGCTTATCCAGCACAGCCCCAGCGGAGCCGCTGCAGAAACTTCCATCATCAAACAGCTCCGGCCACAAACTGAGCCTGGCTGGGGTAACTGTGACCCACTGCAGGCCCTGGGAGAGATATTAACTCTTTCAGTGCTTCAGTCCTCCCTCAAGTGAGGAAAAAGGATTGAGTGAGAACACAGAGAAACAACATGAAGACACCGAGGTCAGTGAAGAGGACGGCAAGTCTCAGATGGAAAGGATGAGGGGATGTCCTGATCCTGGGGCTGAAATCCTTTTGTAAAGCGATGGAGAAGAATGTAATTGATACAGTAGACTCTTTTTCCCTATAACACATCGAAAAGTATGTGGAGATGACTTATTCAGCAAAGGCCTCCGTGCTAAAGTAAGCATGTTTTGAAGTAGTTGTGATCGCATGAGAAGTTTGAACAGAGAAAGAGAGAAGAGTGATGAAGACCCTTTGCCCCCGGGGAGAGAAGATCTCTGCTCCCAAAGATAAAGATGATTTCAAAGATAGATAAGGAGAACCTTTGCTCTTGAACAGCTCACCTTTCAAATAGTACCCTATAAGCTGACGTGGCCCATAAAGGCAGCTGTGGGAAGCTGCGAAAGATGGGAGGAATCCATGATTGCATTTTTTTCTGGGCAGCTGCTATTTGTGGAAACTAAAAGCCACAAGAGAACTGTTTTCTTGTGCAGAAGTCTCCATAAAATGATAAGAAGGATTCTCCCTAAGTGAACTGCAGAAAGACTATTCTAGAAGTGATAAAGTGAATTATTTCTATACATTGTTAGTGGGAAAGAAAAGGTTGTAAGGGGAAGAAGTGCTCTGAAAGTTTTGTTCTGATTCTTATTATTCTTTCTTTTAGTTACAGTTAATAAAGCTTTCTTTATATCCTTTTAAATCTTTGAGCCTGCTTTGCCTTCCTCCTAATCCTATCTCACAGCAGGAAATGTGTAAGTATATTCTAGTGGGTGCACTGGCATTTGGCCAGCACTGAAACCCATCACGTTAATTGGTGCGTTGGTTGGGAAATCTTGAACTGGGAACCTCAACCACTACAAAGAGAAAAACTAACTTGAATTTTACATAATAGCCTGATTGTGCAGAATGTGGTAAACTTGAGAATCTTTGCATCATTTCACTCTCTTCCTATTCCTGATGGAAATTTCCTTCCTCGCAGCCTGAATCATGCTGCATTTCAGATTTGTGGCTGAATCAGCCATGATAAAGTATTTCTGATTAGTGCTTGCACAGTTTTTGTACATCCTGCCAGATACAACAAATCTTTAATAGCATAATTGCTATATAGGTGTTTCTCTCAGTTAAAGACAATGACACTGATCCACCATCAATCTAAATCACTGCCTCTCCAACCAAGTCAGAATTTCTGCACTGGTGCAAATCAGATGGAATCTCAGCCCATGAATCAA
The DNA here is from genome assembly GCA_034509185.1 of Euphonia xanthogaster. Taxonomy (NCBI): domain Eukaryota; kingdom Metazoa; phylum Chordata; class Aves; order Passeriformes; family Fringillidae; genus Euphonia; species Euphonia xanthogaster. The sequence continues at coordinate 13,774,056 of JAYDZK010000001.1, read as the reverse complement.
ATATTTAAGGAATCATTACTTATTTCATACCTGTTCAGAATTTTATTGGAAAGCTACATTTCCAAGAAAAATCACAGTATCAGAAATTGAATTTCCACTATGTTCTCCTGTTACAGCAGAGAGTACACTTCTGTTTCGAGAGTATTAATTGGAAACACAAGATTATAAACATTATTGGAACTCTATAGAGAAAAATATTAAAAAATGCCCCACACACATTTTTAATAAATTACTGGAGATATTAATTGCTAATATATAGTCTGAGGATAGAAGTCAAAGTTTAAATTAACACCTAAAAATATATATTTCCTATGAGGATTGTCCACAGCAAAAGCACAAAAAAATACAAAAGGTCAAGTTCAAGGTCCTTGAAACACCTGCTGTTATTCAAATGTCCATTTAATCAGTACAAACCCAAAGACAAAATTATTATTGTAATGTTTACAAGAACATTAAGATGACAAAGTAGTTACACATGCAGATAGAGAAAATTATTTTGCTGACAGTCATTTCAATAATTTAAAAACTATTACCATGAAACATTTAATTTAATTAAAAAGTAAACAATACCAACAAGTTTTCTTAGACTATAAATGAAAATAAATCACTTGACATAAACTATCAGTGAGTGAGCTACAGTCTGTTTCTCCTACTGACAACTGTACATATCCTGAAACAAAGCAATGCAAGACAGAAGAAAAATATATAAATCAAGAGAATGCAACTGAGCAGCAATGCTCAATGGTCTCTTGTAGCTGAAGGAGTATCTCTTTGCTGTTCTGCTGCAATATTGGTTTGATTGTTTTCTTTTTCTTTTTTTTTTTTTTTTTTTAATTTTATAGCATCTTTCTGCTGAGTTCCTCAGATGTGAGATGCTGGAACGAGGACAGAAACAGCACTGCTCCACTGACTCTTGGTGAGTTTACCCTCCCTGTACTAAGTAGATTCATATTTGAAAATAATTACTTGTCTCCTTCATATTGGCTGGAATCAGTGACAATGGATGGAAATCACAGTTGTTTGATCTACTCTTTTCTGCTGGCTGGACACAGGAGGGAGTTTCATATCACAAAATGCTCATCTGTTCCCAGTGCTGTCAGAGTAAATCAAAGGCTAAAGGTGTTACCAGCAACAAGAACATACATATTTCTAGCAGATTTAAATTTCTCTGTGAGCCACTCTCAGAAATAAACTAACCCCCTCCAAAGAAAAATTAAAAGTCAGATTAGGTATGTACTTACTTTGCTAAAGAAATCTAACTCTGAACGTGTAGAGATACTTTTCCCTAAGTGGGTAGCTACTTATTCAAATCAACCGATAAATCTTGTACACATCAGACAACCAACATAAATTTCTTGACAGACTCTGAACGCAGTTTAGAATCTGTCAATTCTAAACTTGAATAGTTCAATTTTTTTCTTGTGGAATGATGGTTCATTTATGAAACAGAGTTTTGTTTAAAAACACAAAACATAAATTAGTGGATTAATTCTTTAGCAAGAAATTCTTAAGGAGAACAAGTCACAGTGAATAACTGACTGTCTTTTGTACTTTTGGATGGTCTGTACACTGATTTCAAGTTTGCTGACAAAATTGTTTTTTCAGTTTTTAAAGAACAGGTTGGCGGAATCTTCATTCTTTTTTATCCCTTGGCAGATTATGAGTATCTCATTGGCTGTATTTGTGATCTGAAGTTTCAAACTCACATTTAGTAATTGTTAATCAGGAGTTTTTACAACATTAACTCTCATTTTTATTGGAAGTAACAGCAGTTGCTTCTGGGGCTTCAAAATTTGCAAATATGTCTAAGAGCTCACCTCCCATTAAGTCGATGGCTACATAAGGTTACCACAGACCTGACAGTGCAGAGGAGAGTGAAGAGAACCAGGCTGTCTGGAGGTCCCATTAGTTATGAATTCCAGGATTATATATATAAATATCTATGTAAGGATCTGCTGCATAAGAATTCTTCATGCTTTCAAAATCTAACCCACCTCTAATTCCTGGCTATTGACACATAGTTTTAATTTCTTCTAACCAGAAGTTCTCAATGCTTTCTAAACAAAATTCCTTGATCACAACCACAATCTATCTCAATTTTCAGTCCTCTTTTCTCCTTTATTCCTCAAATCTCATCGGATTTAAACCTCATCGGATTTTCTGAATCCCCTCTGGGGATTCTGCCATCACCCTCTGCAAGTATCCTGTAAGTTGTTCCATCTGAGACCTCTCCTTGTACTACTCTGAAGACACACACTCCTACTGTCTTCAGGTAAAGTTCAGAAACCGAGATGTAGGTGACAGCAAAAATCTGCTCACAGTAGTCTTATGAATATGAATGAAATTGAATAATTGCTGAAGATGTTGCTTCTTTTCTTCCCCCCCTCATTTTTTTTTCTTTTTTTTTTTCTGTACTATCAGACCACCAAAGAATTTATTTAGAGACACAGATTAAAGTTATACTCATTACCTTTTTCTTTCAGTATTTGTGATCTTCGAATCTGTGGTCATATTTCTAAAATGTGAATTTAATCTTTGTCAGATGCTGTTTTTACACTGGAAGCTCTTACAATCAGCTTCATAAATGTTATATCTCTAGTGGATCAAGTACTGTTTGTAGCACAGAAAGTGTGTTATAGCTCCAGGCAGCTGTCTAGGCTGCTGGCTGGGCCCTCAAGCTTATGTTGGACAAGACATGGATGATTACTGGTCAAGATATGAGAAGTTGCTGTACCTGACAGGTAACAGTGTGGGATGCTGGCAGAAGCTACAGACAGTGCTGAAAAGGAAGGCAGGTTTCATACCTCATTGCACAGGGAGTTGTGACCCGTCTGTGCCAGGATTCACAGGTGTTTAGGGAGGAGTCTTAGGTATGTTCAGGGGACTAAAGCCTTGTAAAGCCAACAGATCCTAAATGTCATTTATCCCATAAAATGCTGAGATTTGACTGCAGGTACCAGAACTAGAACCACAGGGAAAACCTAACTGAGCAGGTTGTGTGGGAGGACACTGGCATGAGGGAAGGGAAGTACAAGAGTCTGAAAAAGAGTCAGAGCACAAGAAAATGGATGTTACCCAAAGTACTTACACAGGGCAGTGCTTGCTAGGAAGCCCAGCATGTGGTTACCACATGTGCAGTATGATAAAGCAAACCCATAGTTCTGACCTCAACACAAAACACATATCTTCTTCCTCAACCAGGAGGAAGCCAAGGAGAGAGCACCTGGATAGAAGAAGCTTGGAGAATTCTGGTATTGCCATGTTAGAACACACCCACCCATAGCAAAGTATATGGCATATGTTGATCACCCTGATCTGGACCTGAGCCATTGTCTCCATTATATGTAGAAAATAAAAATATGGGTACATATACTGGATTGTCTTTGAATTGTATATACAGTATTTTGCTCACATTTTCCATAATTTCTGTGCAAAGACTAGGATAACTGGTTTTGGGTAGCCCTCATTCTGACTTCATTCTATACCCCATGTGAATCATAGTACTTTAGGTGTGAATATCTTGCCTGCAGACAGAAGTCTTTGCCATATAAATATTATGCAGTTAAATAATCCTTAATTTGTAGCTTATCAATATGTTAATGCTGAGAGTGACTTGAATAAATTCAACGTGGATTCAAGGGAACATGCATAGGCAAATGTTTAGCAATGTACCTGTACCTCTCATGTTTATTAAGAAGTCAAGAAAGCTTCATAAGAATAAGCTTTTAATTCTGATGTCCTGGCTAAATTTCAGCTTATGTAATTGCACTCTGCCTGCTTAATTTTCCCTTGAATTTTTAATTAGATCCAGCATTCTCGTGCTTTTGTCCTGAGCCATTTTGGAGTGTGGCTGTGCTCTATTAACCACTGCGGCATGGTACACCACAAATGTACTGCAGAGCTGGCTGAAGCAATTTCTTTCTACATAGCTTGTAATGTAAAAGAGTTTTGAGGCATTCCATGAAGAACATTTCTCTACAAACATATGGACACTTAACATGAAATCAGTGTAGCAAGCAAAGGTTGGCCAGCCCCTCTGGTCCTGAGCCAGATAAGCACTACAACACATGGAAGATTCTTTTGGCTTCATCTCCCATGTGTAAGCATTTTGCTAGATTTGTGTTCAGAAAGAGGAAATTCTGTCTGATCCACAGTCAGGAATGCTGGTGAGGATTCTGTAGAGTCTTTGCCACTAATCTCTCATTTGGAACCCATTTCCACAATTTCTTCTCTCTCCATTCAAGACATGATGTTTCTTGCAGCAACCGCGCAGCTTTTCAGGGAAAGAAAAAAGTAGGCAATAAAGAAGATTACTGTATGTTCTCAGGGGGAAAAGGATATTGTTAATGTTCACCTCACAATCGCCTTTATGCCAAAATCAAAATGTACTTCATCACTGAAAATAAAACCCCAAACAAACTATGATAATCTCCAGTTGTAATAAGCCTTTTCTGGCTATAAATGAGATTTGAGAGCTATGTGGCTGATACTCACATCCCTTTTTCATAGATAATTTTATAATTAAATTAGGTACTGAGAGTAATTAGTGGAATTCTACATTACCCTTGCCTCACTTCTCTAAGCGCCATGGATACCCTACCATAAAAATTCTAGTACATATCACTTCTACCGTGGTGCTTGGACTCCTTATATATATTTCTATCTATAAGTATATTCTTATGTATGTGTATATACACATATATATACACTATAAACACTTACAAGATATACTAGATTAGAAAGACAGACCCAGATCCCTACTAACTGTGTTACTTTTCTCCTCATGACCTAGTGGTGTAACTGGCAACTCAAAAGCATTGTGAAAATAAGATGGTTATTTAGGGAGTTGATCAACCTAAAAAAATCATATACCCAAGAGGAATTTATTCCCAAGGAACAGAACTTCTCATTTTTAATGAAATGTGAAGATATTCTCCAAAGGTATGGAAAGAAACAGTTTTGGTACAAAGAATACAAAATTTGAGTGCTCCTCTACAAACATGCTTTCCTCCTGGCTTTACAGAGAATGGTGCATCAGTTTTAAAACAAGTACTACTAGGGAACCTATATCAAATTACCTTTAAAATACTAAAAAAATTATTCTCTTAATATGAAAGGAAAATCTCATTTTTATTACAAGCAGCTCACATTTAGATATAAAGACTGAAAAAATATAATTTTTCTTTGAATACTAAAAATACTATAAGGTGCACTATATTCTGTAAATACTATAAGGTGTTCTCATGTGATGGTCATTTTAAGGCATTTGACATCAAAGGCTGAAAAACTAGAACTGACTGAAATATTTTTGAAATAATGTCTTTTCAGAGAGCTGCAGAGATTGATAATGTGAAAACCTTTAACAGGTTTGCATTGATTTTGCTTCACTGTTTGCTAGGCAACTGCTTCATTTAGTAGCTCCAGTAGTGATAGCACGGGTTCTGAAAAATGGCATTATAATCATCCTATAAAGTAGTGTAAACGACTTCTATACTGATGTGAAGGGGCACAGGAGCCACACAATAGCAGACATAGTGTTAATGGGAGTCAAATGGTTCTCTCAGCCTTTGAGGCTGAGCCTATGTAGGAACAAGCAGTCAGATTAGGAATTAAAACATGTCGTTTCCTTTAAAAGACAATGGGACTACCCTTGAGAGAAGCTCTGGCTCCTGAGAAGGGGTGTGGGAAAAGAAAGTACTTCTGAATCACTGTTTCATAATGAATACACGGCTGCATTGAAAGCAAATATTTAGTTGATATTGGCATTTTATCTTCTAGTAAAAAATGGGGTGTCAAATTTCTGGTGTCATAGTTTAAAGCAGAGATACCAAAATTACTCCAAATGCAGAGCAATATAGGTAGAATAGTGTATTTGGAAGTACTAGACAGTGCTAATTTTGCTGTGCACTGTTCTGTGATATTTCCATGCAATTTTTAAAGGTGAGTTTCTATCCCTGCCTGTAGGAGGAGCTTACTTACTGTGTAACCAAAGTCTGCTTACATGGTTTTCCTTAATCAACTTCCAGTGGTCCTTTGTATTGTTCTAAAATAAAGCTTTTGTGAGGAGAAACAGAGGACTCTGCTTCTCAAGCAGAAAGATGATGCTCACTGCAACAACGAAGTCACTACAAATCCTAACAATGCCTGGAAAATCTTGGTTCAGAAACAGAAATTCATCTCAGTGCACCTGCTGACACCACATGGACCTACCCACAGAGATCCTTCTAACCAACCCAATCCCAGTGGAAATGGAAACTGTGAAACAAGTAGCTCTAACCAAGCCTCCTCTTGGCTGAGACAGATATTAGTAGCTAACTCTTCATCTTGTTTGTGCTGTTCTTGCAGTCTAAGAGTGACCTTAAAATTAAGTAAAGTTTTATGGTTGTAAATATAAAACACACAATAAAAAATAATTATTATAAGTATTGTCATCTACGCTTATCTCTCACATCACAAAGAGATAGATTTTTTTTTATTTTAAGAGAGAAATTTTTCTTTATAAAAAGCCAAATACATACTCATCCAAAAGTTTCAGTCCTAGAGAGCTCACTCTTCCCTAAGTGCCAGGAAAAAATATTTTTAGATTTCCTACCTAGAAAACAATGTGCAGTAATTTAAAAGAGACAATCCATCCTACTCTAGGTATTATTAAGCCAAAAACTAGTATTTTCCCTGCACAGTAGTCAGTTTAAAAAAAGAAGTGTAGTAAAATATAAATATCACAATGCAGACTTTTAACTCTAATTCAAAGACACAAAGTTAACTTAAAAATTCCTGCAGTTTATCCTACTTATTATCCTTCAAATGCACATAATTATACTTTTGGAATACATTAAAAATGTACAGTGCAGAAATACAATGAAGTAATGCACTGCAACACACACTGCATAACAGAACACAAAAACCTGGGGGAGACTTTCCTCTCTTTCCTTTTGTTTTTTTTTTCTCTCACTGTTAATACTCCTAAAGAACTTAACTGAGACTTCTCACATCTAAACTTCACAAACATAGGGATTTTTCACAGGGAAGCACAAATGATCAGGTGGCAGCCAAGAGAAGGGTAGTCTATATTGTACAAATGAATAATTATTCATTTGTACTAATGGATTTCATTTCCCTTGGTAATTTTTAATTTTAAATTCTCAGGTATCCTAAAATTGTGAAACATAAAAGATGACAATGTGTAAGACAAACCATGGCTATGTACAAGTAAAGAAAAATATACTATAGAAGGATACTATAAAAGGCATGCTTAAGGTATCTACTTTCATCAAATAATTGCAAAAATATTAGGTGTTACTTTCTTAAGTCCTAAATACATTCATCTAAGTATATGTAAGAAAAATAAGTAAATATCTAGTACTCAGAATAAATCCATTAGATTTTTTTTCCGAAATATGAGTGAGTAGCTACACATGTGGTTTGTCTCTACAGTTTACTATAATCAGCTATTTCTGTTGGACTTTGCCAATCTTATTTTTACACTAGGTTTTTCTTCAGCACGTGCAAAAGCCAGGATTGTGGAAAGAAGCCTTTCTTATGTATAAGAAATGCATAGGGCTCCTGTCAAAATTGAATGATGATACTTCCATATAAATGGGAAGAGTACATGTAAACACAGTGGAAATCCCTGTTAAAGAAGTTTTACCATAGACCCTGAATGACTGCTTTTCTTATTGTGCCGTTTCAATGCTCAGAAGAAAGCTAGGATACAGTTTTTTTCAATAAAATCTGCAAATATTGAGCCTAAATAAACAAAATAAATAGTGGAAATTCAGATATCAAGAGGTGAAAGACTAACAATTCTTAAACACAATGCATTTCTAATTTTCATTTTATTCCACTTGACCCTTGACAGAATCAGTTCTCCCCTTCACACATATTCTTAATGCCTTTCCACATTAATTGGTCTTAAAATGGTACAAGCTGGACAGCTTGTTAGAGATTACTTAATGCACTTGGAAGGCATATAGCAAAAGAACCAACATCCATGAACGTACACTTCATAATCATATATTCTATTACAAATTTAATTCCAGTTGAGAGAACATAAAGTCCAGCAATTTAGTCAGCTAATAGAAGGAGCCCTCTGCTTTCTGACACTGTTTGAAATGTAACATACCACCTACCAGCTACACTCACCAATTATAAATATCCCTGAATTAGATAATGCGCATTAATTCTTTAGCAAGTGTAGTGTAGCACTTAACTTTCCTCTCAGTACTGCCTCAGACTAGAACAATAATTCTTCAAAGTGCCAATGTATTCTTTAAAACCTTGAAACTTCTCCAGCAAGAATTGGGAAAAGTCTTTTCAATGCATATTATTACTGATTTTTTGATTACTTTGATATTTTATGCCCATATTCTTATGTATTCCTTTGCAGATTTTATTTTCTTTTGATTAACTGTTTGCTTTTGAAAAAAACCCAATGAGATAGTTTTAATATCAGTGGTTTCTATATGTTTCTTCACTGTTACTGCATCCATGAAGCTCCACATGGATTTCCAATCTATGCTACGAAGGTCAACAAAAGATGAATGGAGACTCAGTCTTTAGATGCAAGATTCAAAGTGTCAAATCCATCTCAGTCTCCTGCTGGTTTCTGTGAATTACAAAGAGAAATTCCTCCACTTTACATTTGTTTGTTTTCATACGTGGTGCAAGCTAGAAAACATTCTTGCATACATTCAAAAATTCCTTATGGACAGTTGCCAGATAAGTAGAAATATCATTCATAATTGATGATCAAAATGACAAACAAGATCACTTTCTCCCTTTCCAATGAGACACAGTTACATCACTAAGAGAAATAATATTGTATGTGAAAAAATATTTCTTAAGAGAATATAGCTGCTTTTTTCTGACCTTTTTCATCCAAAGTAAAATGTATGACTTTTAAAAGATAGCCTTGCAAAGTGATTTAAGTAGACTTCGGAAAGGTTTGAATATATCCTAACCAAAACCAATTAAATTTTTCTTATTATTTTTCTGCAAAATGAATCAACTGAATTAAATTTCCAGTGAGTTTTAATTCTTTTTAACATATCTACTGAGGTAAATAGGGAGAGAAGCATACAAATACCCAAACTAGAAACTTTCCAAAATTTTTCAGCCTTATCTGACCTTGGTATTCCTTGTCCTGCTGATCAGAAGGATTAGTCAAACTTCATTTTGACATAGAGACTGACAAATTGTTTCTATAGCAAAGATTAATACCTACAATTGATTGCATTGTCACTGTAAACCGTTGCCATCCAGACCATTCCTCATATCAAGAGGCATATTTCAAGTGTGTTTTGCAATACAAGACCCTTTAAAACACTGTATCATCTATGAGTAATGATGCTTCTCAGACTCTACAAAGAAAAGTAATCTCTCCAATGTTTGGTTCTGGGAAATCATACAAAAGAAAAAAGGGAGGGAAATGGTTAAATACACAAATTCATAAGGAATCTTTTCTTTCACAAATATATTTAGCATCTTCTCAATCACAGATGCAATTGAAATTGTAGCCTTTTCTTTAATCTTGAATAAATCCTACTGTAATAATTTGGAGTCTAAGATTGTTAGCTCTCCAAATCTACATATTGTTTTGAGATCACTGAGAGGACGGCAGAAGTTTACATAGTAGCAAAACAATGTAGTCAACAGAGAGGTAGCAGAATAGGGACACAAAGAGGATATGGGGCAATGGAGTGGAGCAGAAATCTGAGCATTTACACTGCATGTTTGTGCAGGTGGTGTGGCTGTTCTTTAGTCTATTCAGCAGTAGGATTCCTAAAATTAGAAATGAGGTTCATATAAGACGCAGATTTGAACAAAAATTATGGAATTCCCACATAATACCTATATTTCTGATTTTTTTGCCATTGAAAGGGATTATTAAGGCCCATTTGAATTTGATGTGGGCCTACATAGTTTCAAGCATATGAGCACTAGAGAAGCAGAATAGAGTTGCTGTATTGGTTGCAAAGCAATTGTAATATATCTCAAGTATCAAAAGGCAAAAAAGTTTTCATACCTTTAACAAATACCAATTGTATTTGACTTGCTATATCAAATTTCCATTAGTTATACCCATGTAATCCTATAGTGACTGGTGTTTGTTGGAACCACCAGGGTCACAAAAACATCCAGTGAACAATACAAACAGAACAAGTTAATAAAAATCATAATCTCTTCTCAATTCATGAATTGGGAAAGATATATTGACTGGAGATAAAAGATGACTGGCATTCAGTGAGTCCCATAGAACCTTAATGTCCCCATGACTGCAAAGTACAGCCCTGACTGAAGGAAATGTATGCTTTACCTCTTGAAACTTTAAAAGCTATCAGCAGGAGGAAGCTGGAAGGCTTTTACAAAACTCTCTTTATTCATTGAGAATACATTGTTTGTTATCTTAATGGTATCTATGAAACACTGTGAATCACTATCTCTCCCTATTAAATCTACTTTCATATTTCTTCTCTCTCCTGCTCTCTCAACTCCATTTGGAGAAGTTGATGAGGCTGAATAAAGACTGTAATAACAGGATTTAATGGGTATAGTATCTGTAGCTAGACAAGGTCATAAGTGTTGGGTAAGTAGCAGCAAAGGCAAAGGAAAGAAGCATGGTCTTAAATCAAAACCTTTCAGAAAGCTATTGTTAGTTAATACCCTCAGAAACTGTCTCATTTCTTTCTAGGGTGAAATTCTTTGTTCATAAAGAAAAATATTAGATTGTTAGTTCTGTAATCTTTTTTCTTTAATTGTTCATTGTTTGTTTTGATTAGATGTTAAATCTTTATAAAAGCACGGATTAAGAAGACCAGCTCTGCAACTAATCTTCCATGGTTACAGAGGAATTTACGTTTCTAAATCCTTTGGCAAAATTGTGATTTTATAGAACCATAGAATAGTTTGGCTTGGAAGGGACCTTTAAAGGTCACCCAGTCCTACCCTCCTGCAGTGAGCAGAGACATCTTCAACAGGATCAGGTTGCTCAGAGCCCCACCCAATCTGGCTTCAAATATTTTCAGGGATGGGACATCTACCACCTCTCTGGGCATCCCACTCCAGTGTTCCACCATCCTCATTGTAAAAATTTTCCCTTATATCTAGTCTAAATCAGCCATCTTTTAGCTTAAAATCATTGCCCCTTGTCCTATACAACAGGCCCTGATGAAAGGTTTAAACTGTGGCTAAACAAACTTTCCATAGGAGAATGCAGTGCAGTGTGGAACTTATTTCATGGATGGTGTCAGCTGTAAGCAGTGTTGTCAACTTGGCATGTGACATTAAGTGTGTTTTAATACATGGATTTGAGTATCTTATATTTTAGGCAATTGAGTAATCATCACTTTTCCAGAGAAATAAATTTCTAGTGAAAGTTTGTGGTTTTAATTTCTTAACCTGTCATATGGAAATATCAATAGAATTTAGAATCCATCACATCCAAGAATGAAGCTCTCGTATTTGGTCAAGTTATTTTATTGATAGTGCTACTAAAACAACAGTAATAAATTGCCCAACTACAAATACTCAAATTTTCATATATAGCCATTTTTCTTCTCCTGCTCTTCCTTTTCTTCTTCCTCTAGCTCACAAATATTAATCTTCATTTCTTCCTGTAAACCATTGAACCAATGCTGTTCTTGAGCCAGACTCTTCTTTCTCTTCCCTGCTACACCTACTTCATCCATGTCTATCTTCCCTCCAGCCCTCAATGATTGTTGCATTCTCCCTTCCACCTCCTGGCTCTTTCCCAGACCTTTTCCATCCCCTCACAATTTCCTCTCTTCTTTCAGCTGAAATTGTTCTGGTCCTAAATTCTGAGAAATTCAAGTTTTTGGTTTAAGCTTTGTTTTCATGTATCTCAAAAATGTAAGTGAAAAGGCATATATTTGGTCAATATTCACTTAACTCAAAAGTTTATAATTCAGCATTAGCTGTGCAAGTGATCTCAGTGAAACCCCTCTTAAAACACTGGACTATTAGCCCATCTTAGCAGTAAGAGTCATCAACACAAGGACTAAAGTGAACCTATATTCATTAGAAAAAAAATCAGAAATAAGAATTGCAGCCAAATAATATATGGATTTAAGGGCGGAGAGATTAAGTGAAGGTAAAAGAATTATGTTTGATGTAAGCATCAATAAGAAGGGATCAAACAAAACATTTGAATCATAACCCCCTAATAAAACATTCACTTCATTTTGAGTGTGTACTTTGCAAACATATAATATTCTACTTGGCATTTTTGGTTGATTAATTCTCTCCAGGTGTAAGGCAGGCACTTTCACTTACATGCTTCAATACCTCTATTCATCAGTCAAGGCATTACATAATTTTTTTTTCCCTACCATTTTCAGCTACCAAGAGCTGGACTGAATATATGAGTGTACAAGAGAGGGGTAAAACATCCTCCCAGTCTGTTTATTACAGTAACTAGAGATAATATGGTAGCACTGCATAATAATAATGAAACAGATCCTTTGCCGGTCTAGTGATTTCATGAGCAAGGTTGATTGCTGGCTGATGTTCTGGTTCTATATTTAATTAGTGACTCACTCACCCCTAGTGAAGACATCAACTTGCTGCACAAAACAAATAAAAAGAGGAGCAGTATTTCCAGTGTATTAAGGAACGAGCAAGACTACCTCTATGGAGCAAGACTACCCCTGTGCATTTGAATTTTCTGGCAGGACAGAAAGCCAAAAAATGGTGGATCCTCACGACACATGGGTGAAATCAATAGGAGATCTGAATCATCACTTAAGAAGTTCTTTTATTTAGTCGGTGGGTTTGATTGTTTACTTTTTAGTTTTGGTTTCTTTTTTTTCCTACCAGATACAAGATATTCTTCCTTTGACAAGATATTTCTATATCCTGGTCAATTCAGATCAAATGAAGTATTTAATATTCTTGCAGGGACACTGCAGAATGGATTTTTTTCTTTTGTGTCTTTTTTCCCTTAAGACTGAGGGCAACACTACAGCCTGCTAACTTCCCAACTGCTACAGGTGTTTACTGCACAGTGCAATAAACTTCCTAAGGTCCTTAAATTTGCTAGGTTTCAGAGCACTCTAAATGCTGAGGTTAAACTAACTCCCACTTGTACTATTTCATTATAAATCAGAAAATTTCACAATAAACTTCAATCAGCCACAACACTCCAAATGTTTCTGCAGTTTAGAATGAAAACCAATCTGAGGTACACACTGTGTATTTTGGTCTCTTGTATTTCACCATTAATGATTTAACTATTAAATGCTGTCACTTTTGAAATAGAGGTGGATGATCTTTTTCAAATATTGACAGTGATTTCTTATCTCACCCATTATTACTGGCAATACATTGAACAGTTAATCAGATTATTTCCTTCATCAGCATGAATATTTAAATTCTGAATAGAGCTGATTTATTTTTCAGTCAAGGACTGTATGTGAAAGAGGAAAAGCAACCCAAAAATGACAGAGGATCCATTATTTTAAGTTTTTAACCCTACAGTCTTAGGTGTTCTTATTGTGAAGAAACAAATATCAGTTTCATTTAAACAGATGTTTTTATGTTATATTCTTTTCTGTAAGAACAGGGGAGCAAGCCATGCTCACAAAAATGATAATAGCTTAAAAAAAAAATTCTAATACAGACTACACCAAGATCAAAGGAAGAAACCCTGCTAGTTTCCAAAGATACCAGAGTCAAGAAGCCTGCCTTGCAATGATGAACCAGCCATAGGACTCATCAGGAGACTAAAGCTATTAACAAAACTGAGATGCCACCAAATGACTTGACAGCAAGAGAAGTCAAAAGGAAAAAGACTCTACTTTTTAAGCACTAGATAGTTTTTAATTTTAATAATTTGTGAAAAGTTAGCCATGGAAGTCATAAATTTTACATTAGGAGATTTGAAAGTGTTCTGTTTTTTTCAATCACTATTCAGCAGCATATAATGTCTTGAGACAAAGAGAAGCAAGTAGATATATTTAAGCAGCTTCCTGGAACATTAGGTGAGAGTGTCAGAAACATGGAAAAGTGACAATTTTGAATATGTTGGGAAAATGAAGGCGTTTATATTCACATAAATAGCTCTAGGCTTTATATAAGTAAACTTTACCTGTATATACCTAATAAAACACATTTGTTGGTAAAGACTTCTAAACCTTTCCACAATGCTGTTGTCTATGAGAACTATCAAAACAGATAGTCATGAATTCCCCCCTAAATGGTGCCTGTTGAATAAATCTATTACTACACCTCTACATTGAAGCCTATACAGCACTGTACTGTCTATGATTCTATGGGACACAGTATATGCTGCTTTAATCACACAAAAATAGTACCTTAGCAGAAAGCTCATTTTGCACAGTTTTGTCTTTTAGTTCCTTTTTATAAAAAGGAACTCAAAAGAACTATTAAGTCTTTCAATCCTTAATGTTTTTTATAAAAAATAAAAAGATCAACAGATTTGGTGCACATGATCACACGTAATATTCATATAAGTGAGATATCTAATATACAGCAATTTAAAACCTGCAGTAAAAGTAGATCTATGCTGCCATAAAAAAGAAGACAGGAAATATTGGGGAAATTACAGCATAATCCACCCCAGCCAGTGTCCAGAGTTAGATATACCAGTCTCTTTCTTGTTGCCTTGTAAAACAAAGTGCTTGTCTTTAAGGTTATGCAGTCAGAAAATTACAAGTCAGGAAAAAGGATGCCATTTATAGTCCTGCTTGACAACTGATGGGTTCTGTTTGTGTTTAATTTAATCCCTTCTGCCTCTGAATAGACTAATATGGTGATCCTAGCAAAAATAGAACTTGTCAAAGCAGAATTTTCAACATTTTCAGGGAGCTAGCATTGAACTAGTATCCCTTATTTAAAGCATCTTCAAAACCACACACAGCTATCTGTTTTCCCTGATTTGAATACTGTCGGCCTCCACTATATGTCACCAAATAACAGACATCTAGTAGTGCTTTCAGTTGCTTTATTCAAAGATTAATTGTTTTTTTTTTTTCAGAAATCACTATTGGAAACATCCTTGCAGGAGCACAGCTGAGCTGTGCCTGAGCTGTTCATCTGCTCACTTTGGTCCAGAAACCAGAGACCTGGACAGGGTTGATGTGTGCTGGGCTCTCACTGGGACTTTGAGGCAGGATATTTATCAGATTTCTGCATCCAGACACATAGATTGCATAGACATTTTAGTCTGGTTAGGGGCAGTGGACTTCATGTCAGGAATTTGAAGAAAAATATTATTTTGCTTGTTATCCATTTCCAAAACCATATTTAAGATGATTTATTTCAACAATGTGTGATCACTACTAATTTTACTTTCTTATATCTTTCCTATCCTATCTTATCCTGGCACAACTCTTTTAAAACACTCAGAAGTTGAATTATAAAAGTAAAACCTTTTAACAATTTAAAGACAGACTGACTGTTAAAGTCTGGTAAAAAAACCTACAATTTTTTTTTCTTTTTATGTTGTTTTGTTTGTTTTTCCTATAATACAAATTTTATCTGAATAAATTGCAGATGATACAGAGAACATACTTTCCTCATGCAACAAGAGCATATCTGCTACAGAATTTTTTTCTACATTCTTCTCAAGTTGTGTTATTTCTGACATTTCAAAGTTATAAAACCAGCAGAAATAGCAACTACTCACAAAAGTCTTTCTGTATTCTTTCCTTAGATTTATTTTATAATCCTCAGTGGTTCAGTATAGTAAGGCTTCTTTATTACATGGCTCAAAAAAAGCAAAAGAATAATTTTGCACCTTCTGTAATCCTCACTAGAGAGGCTACTTTCTTTAGCCTTATACTTTTGCCCTCTTCACCACAGATTTTTGTCAAGGGAGCAGCCTGATCTAGTGGTTTGAAATTCTTCCCTGTGAGGGTGGTGAGGCCCTGGCACAGGTTGCCCAGAGAAGCTGTGGCTGCCACATTCCTGGAAGTGTTCAAGGCCAGGCTGGATGGGGTTTGGAACAGCCTGGTCTAGTGAAAGATGTCCCTGCCCTTGTTGGAGGGGTTGGAATGAGATCTTTAAGGTCCCTTACAATCCAAGCCTGTCTATGATTCTATGATCACTTTCCTCTTCTGTGGGACTCAGTTGTATGTGCTGAGGTTAAACATAGCTCCAAAGTCCTAGGAGAGCAGTTCCAGGCTCTTGAGGGGTTTAGATACTGTGCCAATGAAGTACTCTCTTCAACTAAGGACAACTGAAAGGTGTGAAAAGGACTCCTCCCGCATGAGAATTTCAGAAGTTGTTTTTTCTTAGGAACAAAACCTAGCCCTCCTGTGAAGATATATATATAGAATGAAATGTTTTAAAGCAGTATCTTCCATTAAAAACACTGCACTTAAATTAGTTAGTCAGATAATAATATGGATGGAAGAGATTCAGTAAACTTCATCTCCCAAAAATATTTCTTTACACAGGAATTTCCATCTAATTATAATTATTTTTTTCTGAATAAGAGCTACAGGATTTTGCTACTGAAGAGTTGTTTCTATTAAGGAACCATATTTTAAAGCTGTTTTTCAATCAATCCTTCATTTAGTGTTTCAAATTCATGCCTAAATTACAAGCAAATGAGTAATCCCAGGGAAGCTAGTGGCACTCTAAAGATGTTTCAGATTAAGTATCTGTATAAACATCTAACTCACTGAGACCCCAAAAGAGAAATATAAAGAATTTCATCAGAGATTTTCAGATGCCTATATATGATTCAGAGGAATTATAAAGGCCTGCCAGTGTCCCGCCTGACCAAGCATCTTCCCAAGGCAGCGATAGATACAGTGAATTCCTTTCCAATTACCTTTGAAGAGATGCCCATTAGCATTTACACAGCTCATTTATAAAAGATCATGATTTAACCCAGTGTTAAATGTGAGACAATAGCAGCAGTGCTAATGTATTACAACATTTATGTGTTTTTACAGCAACTGTGGTGGTTTTATTATTTCTTCTGCCTCAGCCAGGGCCCACAGGCATTGCTCAGAATTTATTCACACCATCCAATAAACAATTGCTCTGGAATTGACTGCTCAGGAGACTTGTCTGCCCACAGGAAATCCCAGTCACCTCCCAAGACAGGAGAGTAATGACAGTGAAAATAAAATAGCTCAGCAATGATACAGAACAGGAAGACTGAGTCAATGAGTGTTCTTTCTGAATTCCAAACAAAGTCAGATTAAATTTTAGTTTCAGAAACCCTAAGATTCATACTTGTAATTTTCTGTAGTTCTGGCTTGAGCAGATACATTTAGAATAAATTGACAAAATAAAATTAGGTCAACTTTTTGATTTCTATAAATAAGGACTGTAAATTCCCACAGAAGGTGGACATTAGTGGTGTTTGGGTTTGTTGGTTTTGGTTTTCTTTTTAAATCTAGACCAATCTAATAGTCCTCACACCTTTACATGATCTGATTCCAATTCAAATCAGAAGAACAAGAATGAAATGGCTGAACAAACTCTCAATGTCTATTTGCCATGGTGTACATAACCAATATGCATACTTAAGCTACATCTATCAATGTATATGGCCTATATATACAGAAAACTCTCAGTTTGTTAGTGATTGTATTTCAACTGATTACTTAAGAGAAATTTCAATATTAAATTTACAATAAAATATTTAAATGAGTGGAAAAAATAAAAAATATTTAGAAACTGTCTTGTCTGAGAAGAAATATTGAAAATGCAGCTGTATGTAATTTACACCACAAAATTCATATGAAGTTCAATACTTTACTAAAAGATAAATAAATTATAATGATTCTTTTATTGTTATCTATTCCATTTATTTAAGACTGGTTCTCATTTAAATATATAAACTGTATATAGTGAAGGTCACCATTGTCCCAGAAGGACAGTGAGATCAATACAATCCTAAAAAGTTTCTTAAGCTGAAACATATGGAATCAGACTTGCTTTACTTTTTTCAAAGGGTTGAACTCTGTAAGAGTTTGAATCTTGTTCCAGTCCTTTCTTAATCTATTTTGGGTTTTTTTGTTCCTTTGTAGTTAAAATGTTGACAAATCACTTCACACATCTCTAAATATCTATTACCTAATTTACATTGCGTACTACTTTATGCATGCTCCTGTGGAATTCTCTGATATCACAGAGCTTTCCCCACCTAGGCTGATAGAGAAGAATTAACCCATGATGGTCTGCAGCATTACTGCCAATCTACATTAGATTGCCTCTCCCATTGGCCAGTTAACACTGCCCATCCCAATTATTCTTCCCTCACTGCCCCTAAGGTTGCTGCCCTTTGCCCGCCCTGTGCCCTCAGGACATTGGCCAAGGACCCCATACTTAAGTCTGTGCAGACCACATGGTTTTGTCTTTGTCTCTGATCCCTTCAGCATGCTTTGGAATAAATCTTTGCTGGAATACATCATGCAAAGACCCTTCCTGTCTTTCCTCTGCTGAGCTATCTGTGGTGTGTGTGTGCATGGACTTGAAATGGCAGTTCTTGTGGCCGTACTCTGAGTGGCTTCTGAAGGAGACACTTCAAAGAAGGATGCAGCATTTCAACCACCATGCCATGCTGCAACACGCTATGATGTGTAAACTGGGATAGATAACTCACCCTCCTGCAGGCTAGTTCACTCTGTGTGCTTCTCCAGTGAAATTAAAGTATTAGTACAATGTTATTTATCTTAGTGGTAAGGGATTTTCTGTACTTTAAAGAATTTTATTTATCTTGCTTTTGTTCCTAAGATATCTCTGATACCAGCTCAACATTCTTCAGCGTTAAGAAGTGCAAACATTAAACAAAGTATTTTTGGTAGTAACAAAACATAGGTGTATAGACTGTGCATAACACTGCATTAAAGCTAACTGGTGTTTTCAGAGCAGTAGATTATTTATATTATTATTATATATATATGTGCATATATATTATATATACATCAATTATTTATTTATACATATAAATATAAAAATATATTATATAATTATAATATCTAAAATATATAGAAATATATATAATATATAGAAAAAATATATATGCACACATGTATATATATATACATATATTATTTATATATGCATTTCTATATATAAATGTAATTCTGTCCAAAGAAAAGAAACCCAGTACATTCAAAGCAAATTTTAACCTTTGTAAAAAAATAACTTCTAAAGATAAAAACTGTAACTGTATCCATCTTATCTCCAACGTGACTTCCGGTGTATGTAAATGTTAACCCTTCTTTTAATAGAATTTATAAGTATGCTTACAGCAAAGCTCTGCTCACATAAATATTTCAAAATGAAGGAAAATAATAGGTCCTATGTCTGGAAATATATTTGTTCTCTCATCATTTCTATCCATAAGTAAATATCCCCACAGGATCTTCTAGAGATCTAGAAGTTACTCCTGGTTTCTAG
>JAYDZK010000001.1:13728371-13742700 GCA_034509185.1 Euphonia xanthogaster | reverse complement strand
TTTTTTTTTTTTTTTTTTTCTTTTTTTTTTTTTTTTTTTGTCTATTAATATTTTGACAGTATGGTGCAGGATGAAAAAACAGGAGAGCACCTGGCCAAGAGATCCCCTTGATTTGGCCTCATGTATCTCCATGCAGCATTTTTGGGGAGATGGCAGCAGGGGAATGGCTTTGTGCCACGTGGGTGGGAATGCAGACCTGTGCCAAGGAAAAACTATTCTAAAATTAAAACAACTACATAGAGATATAACCTTCTGTGAAAGTCATAATGCTAGATTTTTAAATTTTATTTTCAAAGAGATAACTTGCTAAGGAAGATAAATATGTGTTCTAAACTGTGTAATTTTCTGTACATTTGGTGTAAGACAGGCAACATTAAAAGGTATCTTTACTGTCTAGCTATAAACCCAGTAGTCTAATAGTCATTAGACTAGAATTGCTTAATTCTAAGTGTTAATTTGATGTATGTTTGATTTCTCACTCCTTTGTTATTGATAAATATTCACCATCTTCTGCCCCCAAACCACAGACATCAGTTTCTAGGAAACTCAGCTTTTCACAGACCTAAAGCCTATAAGTACGAGTCCTGTAATAGAAAAAAAAAACAAAAAAACCCACAAACAAAAAATTCAGCACTGGTGAAATATGTGGCTACAGATGTTGTTACTCCATATCAAATAGGAACATTGCTTGGTGTCTGCATACTAATCTCAAGATTAATTTTGTTATACAGTACAAACTCTGCAATTCAAAGATTCTGCTTTACCTCTTAAAGCTCTGTTCCTGAAATATGCATGTGCTAATGAAAAGTAGACAATGGTTTCCTTTCCATGGTATATGATTGAGAGGCATCCCCACAATTTAATCTTGTTTAAAAAAGAGAATCACTAAATTTTCATGAAGAAAGTAGTATGTTCTTTGTTTCTGTCTCTCTATAAGAATACATGTGGACATCATAGAATCACAGAACCACAGAAAGGGTTGGAAGGGACCTCAAACATCACCTATTTCCAGCCCACTGCCATAGACAAGGACACCTTCCACTGGACCAGGTTGCTCAGAGCTCCATCCAACCTGACCTTAAACACTCTGTATATCTTTCTGTGGTTGTGTCCTTGTGTTTATGCATGGGATTGATATTTAAAATTCCTGAAATGCAAGTAACAGCTCTATTATTAAGAAACAGATATAAGAACCCCAATGTCTATCCAATAGTTATTTTCCCAGTAATTTGCTTAAGGAAAACACAAAGAGCAGTCAATAGTTATTAAACAAATAAAACATGAGTAGATCACATGAAGAATATCCAAGGACTCATCTTACAAACATAAGAGCCTTTACTAGGCAAAATCAAGGAGGTCAACTATTCTGAATTAATTGTCATGGAAACAGCTGGGAAGCCAGAGGTCTCATTTCAGTACATAAACTTCACTGACATGACAGCTTAAGTTTACTTTTATAATGTCATATATTTAATTTCCTAGTAAGTATATTTAATTACCAACCTTCAAGGAAGTGCTTTCAGTAATTTCTTTTCAGAGAAACATTTGCATTTGTGTTTGAAAGCAACTGTATTGAATAAAGCATAGACTTTGGACTTTCAAGACTTTTTTCTTTTTTTCTTTTTTTTTTTTTTTTCTGAAATAATCAGCCTGATACACTTTTTTTGGTCAAGACATTTTCCCACCCCACTTAAACAACAATCTGTATTTTGAGATCATCATACCAGGTAGCATTGGTGTCCATTTTAGCTTATGATGAACATAACATATTTTAATATACTACACTGATTAAATGTATAGCAATGACAAACAGGAGCAAAATCATTAGAAATTCACTACTACTACACTAAACACTGGTCTTTCTAGCACAGTTCTCTGTCTCCAGCAGTCACAAACTATCATCATACTTAGATACTTAGGAAATACTTAGGAGAAGATTGTTAGGCTGTGTTTCCTGCCCACACATGCTTCAGAACCCATAAGAAATGCAGGGAGAGAAGGACTGAATCCTTGATTTCTCTGTGTCTTTGTGAAGACCCCACTGAGCACAACAGCAGGAGCAGCAATTTCTGTAGATATTCTCTTGTACCACCTTTCCTGCACCAGGAAGTATCAAATACAGCTGCTGAAACCTTCCTCCATCAGGAATCACTGCTATTTTTATTGCCCACCTCCACAGTCATGAACACTAAGACTGAACTTCCTTCAGCAGTATCCAAAGACGTGGGTTGTTGCAGCAACTTCAGTGCATGTGATTCACACTACAGAGAGAGAGACAGCAATTGCCACCGTCAGACACTCCCTCGCTTCTCTGCGCAGAAGGACTCTGGGAGAAGAGGAAGTGTCACTCCCAGAACTTTGAAATGGGCAAAAAAGAATGTGTCATACACTGAGCCAATAATCCATAAACAGTTCAATTAACATCAAGTTATCAAAATTGGGAAACCTTTAGTAATAATATTACTTACAATTATTTCTGTTTTTCAAAAGACTTTCCTTGAATCCAATTCTTTCCCCTAAAATTTTGCTCACCCTTCTGATGTCCCTCTGCATCCTACACCATTTAGTATCACCCTTCCCCAAAAAGGTGGTGTAAAGTTGAATTTGTGACAATCTATTGTTCCCCCTAGGTGTTTGTCATGAGGAACTGTGGTATTTGTGCTGGGGTTTCCTTCTTCTCAGTCTTGGACTATTTCTCACCCAGACTTCTCCCTTGCCCCTGCTCTTAGGGAAGGGGTGCAGTCTGATCCTAGAGCCCCCCATATTTTGGGGGCTGTTTATCCCACAGAGACTTCCTTCTGCACCCAGGTCAGGCCAAGCACAATCCAGCCAACCTCTCAAAAATTATAGAAAGTGAGTTTCAAATTAAACTCTGACCAGCTCCAAAGTATTCTGCAATTTTGTGAATACTTGTTCGGCATTCACCTCATCTGCCAGCTTCATGATTCTATAAATCTGAGACCATGCCTCTTTGCCTTCTTCTCTTGGAGCAAAGATCTTTCAGTCTCACAGTTTAAAACTGCTCCATCCCTTTGATCACAATCATTGCTCTTATACTTTCCTGTGTCTTCTCTCTACCTACATGAACCCCTGAGACCAGAACTGTAAGTGGTTCTCAAGATGCGAATTTTCATGGCATGAAATCACAGAGAAAAAATTCAAGGAAAACTTCACTGAGAGCTGGGTATGTTTTTTGGTTTCTATTTTGTCTTAAGAGTAAACAAATAATGCCACAGCTAATTCAGTTTGGAACAAACTAAGTATTGCACAAATTGATAGGAAAAAAAGGCTGTAAATTAATCTGTCCTAAGCCCAATTTCAACAGTAGCTTCAAAGCAAGTATCCAGCTGATATGACTATAAATTTAGCTTAAGGTGTGTGGTTTCCCAGCACACTGAAATGGCCCCATTACCACTGTGGTGACATATGGAGAACTGGACAATATTGGCAACTACAACTACACCCACATATTTTCCCTAGCAGAGAGATGGAGCATCTGGGCTCCTGGGGAAGTGGTTAAATTATTCCCAATTCAACTGGCATTTTCACAAATGCCTGAACAATTGTCTCATTATGTGCAAAACAAGATACCGTTAGCAAAACACTAGACTAATCACTCTTCAAATACGATTCTAAATCATAGTAGAGTTGCAGCTGCTCTCTTGCACCTACAAGGAAGAACAGGACATTGGTTGCACAAAATACCCAAGACAAAAACAAGACACAAAGCTCTCTGCCAGAGAAATGCATTTCTCAGTCAGAGGTCCAAAATATATACCTGCTTTCATACTGCAATTTCTGCATAATCTGCTTCTGTTGAGGTTTTACAGGTTTACCAGGGTATGTAGATAAGGAGACAGTTTTCTGGGGATGATTCCTTAGAATATTCTTTAGTTCCACCTTGTATCTCTTACTCATCAAAGCTCTCTGCAATCTTTCACTCTATCGATTTTTTTTCGAGAGCTGTCTTTGCAGGGTTTGTTTGGGAATGCAAAGGGAATTGTTCTATACAGATTTCTAAAAATGGCTGTCCTGAACCAGTAAATCTTACCCCAGTTCCACGTACATTAAGTTCATTAGTTGGCTAACACAGTTTTCTAGATTTATCTCTTTCCCTCAAATGTCTTAAGATTCTTTTTCTTTACCAATGTCTTCAATCTTTATTCTGTCTGCACAGGTGACATTAACAAGACCAGAAGTCATGGTAGCCCCACTCATTACCACAGATGATTCATTGTTTTCTTTCTTTATATTCTCTTTTTTTAATATTTTTATAAATAGCTCATTGTCTTTTATGTGAGTCTGTATTTAAATGCTCACTTCAGTAATATCTGTTTCAATAATATGATGAGTTTTCAGTGAGAGCTCTGAATGCAAACTGCAACACAGCAAAAGAAACATTTCTAATAACTCCTGGGATTCAATAGCCTTGATTTCCTGGGTGTAAAAAGTAATCATAAAACACCTGTTTCCAGATACCATTATGAATAACTGCAATATTCCTTGTACTGCCATTTTATTACTAGATTGTTTCTTGGAATAGCCCTTCAGCATCTTTCTATCAGCATCAGCACAGACTTGATTAATTTCAAGGCTGCCTGTCACAGAGTAGTTGATGGTTGAGGACACAGCTGGGAAATTGTATCTTCCTAACATTTTAATAACCAGACTTGCCATTAGATTGCATTTGGCCTTCAGTAACATTCAGTGAAAAATGTCTTTGGGGTATCTGTTTTACAGACTTACTGGAAAAAAGTTGTCTTTTTATGCTTACCAGGTTGTGTAGGTTGTGTAGCATTGCTTTTAAGTGACCATTAAGATGTGACAGGATGTTCTGCAAACCATGGAAAATAAATCAACTAAAAAGTGCAAATCTATGAGAGAGAAATGTTCCTGAAGAGTTTTGTGTGACATACTCTCTTATATTTTATTTTTACTAATTATTGCCTATACCTGTCAGAACAAAAAGCAGGGGCAGCCAAATAGGACAGGTTTAAATGGTAAAACACTACACAGAAACTGAAAGATGCAAGTATCCTGGTTTTCTTAGCTTTTATCAAAAAAGCTGTTTCAAGATGGAACCACAATTCTTCAGAAAATGAACTACATGATGAAATCTTTCATTCTGCATTGAAATTCATGTAACAGAACAGCACTTCTGCACAGAAAACTAGCAAATTGTGCTCTATTTGATTGCATATTTTTTCCACATCTTGTGACAAAAACAATTGAAGAATGGAGATGAGGTCCAATCATATCTTCAGTTCTTTGTGAGGACTGATATCACATTATTTAAGGTATTTTTTAAAGAGTTAAACTATATGCAGAGAATAAAATTCTAAAACTCTCATAATAGGGCTGGGGAGTAGATAACCAGAGAGCTGCAGTGGGAGGAAATGACTGGAAACATTCTGAAATTTAGAACAAATCAAACTTTTTCATAACAATGATTAGCTGTCAAGTTCTTCAATTTGTCTTCATCCAGCCTTTGTAAAAGGACATTATTTAAAAAAAAATCCCAACAACTTTTAGCCTGTAGTCTTACAAGGTATTGCTTAACAAAACAATTGGAAATTATCTTTGACAGGGCCCTCTAACTGAGATTTATTGCCTTGACTTTATTGTACTCATGACCATCCTCATTTTTTTAGGCACTGAAAGAACACAATAAAATAAACCTACGCAATGGAAAAAGAGCTTCCCCAGAAGTGTAAGATTTTTAATTGGAAGATAAGGTGTATTGGATGGATCTCCCATCCCAGTGAAAGACACAAAGAGATAGCAGAGCAATAATCTTTCATTACACCCATGGATATGACTTTCCCCCCGCTCTGGTCTGCTTGTGCATTGGCTACTGATGCAGATCATGACATGAGGTTTGACACAGTACTCCTCAGAGAGTTTGTCAAGAAGCTTCTGCAATGTGAGCTGTCTATTTGTCATCCTTTCCCCCTCTTCTCCTCATCAAGTATTCGTTTTCAGAGTAGTTATGACAGATGTAAAGAGGGAGAATATATAGGGAATATAATGTTGCTGTCACTAATGCTGGGCATCATGTCATGCCTGAGAGAATTGTGCTATGCTATGTTATGAGCAAAATGTGCACCCAGGTTTTTGCTTGTAAACTTGGTTTTTTAATAAAAATCATCAATCCAGTTTAAAAAAAAATGTGAAATAGGACAGTATGCAAAACTTCTTGACTTACATTAGTATTCCAGATATGGATCAGATGAGGAGTATTAACTGAAACAAAATAAAAAATTATTATATACTCTTTCCCATAATGCATGAAATACTAGAGTAGAAAAGGAATTTATTGACTAGGAGCTATAGAACAAGCATAGGAAAATATTTTTCATGGCATGCACACCGTAATTGTCTAATTCATTGCTCCATAATCTTGCAGCACAAAAGCACTGGACTAAATTAATTGAAGAAGAATTATCCATCAAACACTCACTCCTACACAGTTTTTGGATAGACAGGAGATTGAAGATAAAAAAATTAAGGGGGACAGTGTCTGAGGGATGGACTTGCATTATTGGTTTAGAATATTATCTCCAAGTTTCTACAGAGTAAGAGCTCAGAAGACAAACACACAGTGTTCAAGCATATAGTGATTAAACAGATGTCCCACATATGTTTGTTATCAATAATATTTCTATTATATCAAACTGCATATTGAAGCCACACAAACACATTTCCAAATAATATAGTTTGAGTATTTTTTATTCACTAAAGGCATTAATACTTATCATCTTGTTTCCAACAAAAGAAAACAAGAACTTTAAGTTTGGTTTGGGTATCAGTATATGTTGCTGTCATAATATATAACTGTGTAAAAAAAAGTATCGAGCTAAAATACTTTTAAAATATTATTCTACAGATATCAATGATAATGAAAACAATGCTAAAAATAATGAATAGTAAAATTTGAGGTGGTCCTGTGCTTTCTCAGCTGTCTTGCTGCTGCTAGAAGCAGATTTTTTCAAGTATGAATGGAGGCTAACTTCTCTTGATTGCCTGGGCAATCAAAGACTATGGATGCTATGGATGCTATGGGATACTTTTTTCTTTCATAGCAGTTGTATGATGAGGGCTTCACCAAGAGCTGCATTTCCCTGTTGGAGAGCTGCATAAATTTTGGAAGTACTAATCTGGCTGTATCAAGTACAGATACTTGTTAAAGCTTAGAGCTCTTTAAGTTACATAGGTCATGGTTTTTCCATTTGTGGCTGTGGTTTAAAAGGATAAAATAATCTTGCTCTTTTCTTTGTTAAACTGCTGTAGATTTTAATAATCTAATTTGTTGGATTGCTAAAAGAAAGTAGAAAAACGTTCTAAGTATTTCCTAGTTGCAACATGAGGTTACATTATAGAGGAAGCTATAGGGAAAACTACCGAGACCAGCATAATTTCCCCATAGGAGCATCAGTCATGTGTTCAGTTCCGCTCATGGAAATTGTCAAAAATCATAGCAATATGAAATCTGATATGCTACCCTGAAATTTCTGGATGATTCCTTTTTGTTTGCTCATTGTTGTATTTCTGAACAGTAAAAGACTGCACAAATGTTATTTATTTTATGTAATTTTTTTCTTCTTTAATTTTATCAGAAAAGCCCCTGCTAACCTAAAACTGAATGCAATGATTATCAGTGGGCTGCTAAATACTAAATAAAATAATTTATTTCATCCTCCAACATTTCTTCTGCCTGTACAGTAGTTTTAGGTTAAAGCCTTCCCAATGTTTCTATAGAAGATACGACACAGGTCAATCTTGGAGATTTATTTCTGGCACTTAGGAAGAGTTTGTGTAAGAGGTACCCAGCAAAAAGAAGATGTTTCCACTTTTATCCATGTTCTAAAGTAAAGACAGTGCAACATCAGCCACTATACAAAATTTGCTAATTAAATTATTAAAAGAAACACATTTTTATTCACAAACAGAATCCTTATTCTGATGGTACTTCAGGTTTTGAATTTGATTTTAAACACAGGTAAAAGAGACAGAAACAAAATAATGAAACAACACTAATTCTCAGCATTACATGGGTAGATCACGAGCTATCTGCACACATGATCTGTTTTTAATCCAGCCCTGCAACACCCACTCATATTATTCTTTGTAAGAAAGCCAGTCAAGCCAGCCACTGAAGTGGAAAATTGTATACTTTTTTGTAAGACTAATGCCTGCAAGTGTTTACTAAAAACAAACACTATGCAATCATACCTCAGGTGTTAATCAGCAGCTCTGTCATCAATGCAAGAATTCTTCTCATTTGTTGTATTCACTTTTCTGCACATTTAAATGCTGTTGCCTTGGATTACTCTAAATTACAGAGAATGTTAGTAACACGCTTTGCTTTTTTTTACCTGACTGATCCCAAACAGTAAGAATATTCATTTTTCTGTGTGCCTGACGTTATTGCTAGAAGTCACAATGAAAGCAAGTTCCAGCATTGTGCTAGTAGTTTCCGTACTGCTTGATGCAGAAACCTTGATTTAATTGGCTTTTCCATAAAGTTACATTTGATATAAGTATATACTCCATTTACGTATTTGAATATATACTCTTTTTTTCATAGCTCTTTAGGCAATCTTGCCATTGAAATGAACCATTTCCAAAGGGTATAAATTAGACAACCTTCTTTCCCAGCAATTGTTTATTTAGTCCATTTCCAAAGGCAGATTCCTGAGGCAATAAAAGCAATCATGATTTACTTTCAACATAGATATTGGATATTTGACATATACAATATTCTAGGTATTACCAAGCTATTTATCAATGACACAATACTTAAGTATTACTTGCCCTGGATTGGTTTTTTCCAATAAAATTCTGTTTAATTATTATAAATAGCTAATCTAAATGTCAACAAATAACTGAAAGCGTGCACTGAGATATGCATTATTCACACAGCATAGACAGTAAATCTACAAAAACTATGTTAATTCTAAGAATTAATTGCTTTTATTCTTGGAAAATACTATTGTGTGAAAGTTTCCTATTTGAAATATGCATTTGTAAGCATCAGCTCTATGTCAGAAGTTCCTTCTTTCACAGGTTTCAGCTAACAGTTCGTTAGAAAAAAGTTCCCATTTATTTCTGTGTGGTTACAGCTAATGATTTCTGAAACCAAATCACTAATGTAAGGCTTAAAATAGATGTGTTCCCCCCTAAAGGACACCAAGAATTTTTAATATTTCTGCATTTGATATTTTCTGTTTTAAATGTGTTTAAAATGCTGACACAGAACTCAACTCTGTGTCTAAGGGAAAAATGGCAGCAGCTGATCTACAAAAATGTATGAATAAGCTGTGTGGTTTTCACTATATATATTTGCATATAGAATTGGCTTTAAATATTTATCTTTATATCATTTGCAGCAGCATGATCTCAAGATAATTAAGCTGAGAACTGGACTTTCACTCTTTGCCAGTTGTTAGGAACCAGCAAAGCCTGACACTGCAAAAATTCCTGGGAAACATGGAAGAACCTAGATTACGCTCTATCTGAGAACAGGAAAGGCATCCATTGAAAGCCTAAAAACCTTGGGAAAACTAACAAACTGTCAGGCTGATGGATTTATTACAGGCCTGGAACCAGGCTGTGTGGAAAGGACTGAACAGAGATTCTAAGTTACTGTCTTAACTCTGCTATAAACAGATTAATTTTGCTCTCAGCTTGTGAGTCTTATTTTCATACACTACAGCCAGTCTGAGCAAAAAGACTAAAGACTAGCAAATTATGGTACACTAAATTTAGCCTCTTTAATTTACATCACTTCCTTCCTTCACATTAAGAAAAATGTCAGATAAGTTTATTGGGTAATGCTTTTCCACTGACTCTATTTGCTCATTGTGTGGCATTAAGGACTTTTTTTTTGTTTGTTTTATGAATGCTCCGACACACACAAATGCATGATATTTTAAGAATTCCTGTGAGGAAAAAATCCCTGGAGCTCTCTACCATGCCATAAAGGCCAAGAAGCATGGCATTTGAAAAACTCTTTATTAGGTGCCTTCCATTTAACCTGTTTGGTCTGGACTCCTTCATGCCTTTGAAACTGAATCAACAGCAATTTCTCTGGCAGGGGTGGCTTTCCTGCTGTTTTGTTCTCCTAGCACAGCTCCAGGAGACAACTGCCCTGATGTCCTTCTCCTGGGCAGATCAAAGTTTGTATACTTTCTCCGAGACAACCTTGTCCCTCTTACCATCATAGAATGTATTTTTAATGGTTCAATGACACTGTACTCTAAAATACCTTCTATTCCTAATCTACACTAAGTCTCCAAATCTTACTGTAAGTTTTATGGAGACTTTAAATTGAAACAAAGTATTGAAATTTATATGTCTGCAGGCTTTTGCAGTGTGCAGTGTCCTGTGGTACAGAGATTTTTGTTTCCATTTTACAAGCCAACCACATATGAGCCATTGACTAAATGTTGGAGTTTTTTATTTATGTTCCATATGTAATAGAGCATTTCCTGATCATATGGTTGCATTATTTCTAAACACTTTATTTCTTACAAGAAATAGTTCAAGTCTATTTAGGCGAAAAGAGAGAGGTATATATTTTGAAGAATGGGATGGCAAAAGCTTGATTTTTAAAACTGTAGTTTTTGAGTTCAAAAATGATGAAGATAACAAAGGAAAAAATTAATGTGGAAATTGTGCCAGCAGTCTGGGGGAGGAATTGATGAGAACTGGGACTGGGACTGTTCTCTCCTGTAAAATTTACAAGCCTTTTTAATTCCACAACTCTTCTACAAGTTCTAGTTAGTGATGGGATGAATGCCTAAGAACAGTTGAGAAAAAAGGTAAACCAGTTAGATTGAGTTCACTGCTATGTCTTCAGCTAAGAAAGGAGATAACTAATACCTAAGGAAATTCATTGCTTGCCACTGTGCAGGACTAGAAAATCTGAAGAGTTGCCACTTTGAATTTTTTCCTAAAACATTTTGTACAATTTTCGAACCATGCTGTCTTACGTGCTTTGTTCAACTGTGGAGTAGAAAAGCTTGTATAAATTAGAATGTGAATACTCAATCTAGATGCAACTACTGCCTATGGTCCCTAGTTATTGGACAGAAGCAAAATTTCTTACTTATAGGGAAAATATTGCACTTATGCCTGTGTTTCTACATCAAAAAGACATGGACACAGCTGTGCAGCTGGAGCAGAAGTGAAACTAGAGAGCTGTTCTGGAGGGTATTCTTGGATACACATTTTGCATGTTACTTCTCATTTGCTCAAATGGAGAATTATTATGTGCCAATTTGGCACATGCTTCTTCCTCTTCTCTTTTAGCTTGAGGGTTTTGGCCATTCCGGTGCATATACATAGCCAAGATATTATCCACTCTCCACCTCTGCTGGAACACTGCTTCCTTCAAATGGAATATCTGCATCTATTGCTCTTCACTGGCATTTTTAATAATATGCCAATATACCTTTATACCTACATGCATGAAAAAAAATATCAGAAAGCAATTTATTTTTTTTTTAACTGAAGGAACTAAAATTTTCTAGCAGGAGTGCCTATACTGGCTTTCTTACCTTCTTCTGAGTAAAACAAAAGCACAATAAAAGGAAAGAAGGATTATCATGTAGTGTATTGCTGGTAAATTCTGGGTGATGATAGGATAGAATGCCATGGCATTAGGATTGACATAGCTTCCTAATGACACATATTCTGATAGTTATGGTTTCCAAATATTTGTTTAACTTTTTAGGTGCTGATAGAGACATTTAATAAGCTTTTTCAATTACTATAATTTAGCACAATCAGGAAGGAAATTAAAAGCACAGATGCCCCATCCCTGGAAATGTTCTAGACCAGGCTGGATGGAGCTTTGAGCAATCCGGTCAAGTGGAAGGCGTCCTTGCCCATGGCAGGGGTGCTGGAATTGAATGATCTTTATGGTCCCTTCCAACCAGGCCATTCTACGATTCTATAGTGTGTTGGGTACTAAAGAACGGCAATTATCTGTTGCCCAAGATTTTGTAATTCTTATAGATAAATTGCATCATCATCTGTACTAATAACAAGGATATACCAGTGATCAGGTCACATATTTGGCACAATGTTCTTAGTGAATATTTAAGAAATTTATTTCCATGGCACTTCTGGTATTTTTTAAAACTAATTGAATAATTTCTCTTGATGTAAACATTCTATAGCCTCAAGTTTTAGACTTTGTTGTGCATTTATTTAAATTGTAGGACAAAAAAAGTTCACCACTAACTACAAGCTAAAGTTAAAAATACATGAGTTAGACAAGCCCCAGTTTCAACTTACAACCATGGACAGCAGTAAGTTACCGACTCCAGAATTCTGGACGTCATTGCTCTAATGACCTGGACAAAACCAGACAAGAATTAGCATGGCTTTTTATGAGTTATTTCCCTGGGATTATTTTTCACATTACTTCCCATTTTTTTTCCTGCATGATTTAAATCAGAAATGTAATCATAGTTTATATTTTGTTCCTTGACTTCTCCAGTATGTAAAAAATATACATTTATTATATTCTTCCTTGTACCTTATATTGATATTGCAAAAAAGATTTGAAATATGGATGCTGAATAGCAGAAATTCATGCAGCCTAAGGAAAAAGAAGTTAATGAAATTATCCTACAGATCTGCCTACAAAACCCTACCATAAGGAAGTGTTTTTCCATATAGTTAACAAATATATGCCATTTGACTGAAAAGCCTGGTCCAGAAAGAATGAAAGAAATAAAATACCTGGAGCGGTATTAGTACTTATTCTGTATTAGTACTTATTCTTTATTCACTAAAAATCCTCTAAGGGATAGATTCATTGCTTGAAAATAGACTTACTAATGGCTTTCCAAATATTTTCCTTCATATACCCAGTCAAATGTGATAACTTGGTTACATTTCTATGATATAAGCCTCCGTATTAATACGCTTGCTATATATTATTACTCAACCCTGGAAAAACATAACAGAGTTACAAGAAAGCAAAAAGTAGAATTTTTCTTGTAAGTAGCAATGAACAATATTTTCAGAATGAAGATATTGTCAAATGTCATACTTGTTCCATGCAGCCTTTGAAGGATCTGGCCCATTAAGTTTTAAAACATGTGGCTCAGTATGGATTTAGTAACCAAATTGCTCAGGTTTAGAAATTGTCTGTCATTTCAAAACATTTTTGTGGGAAGAAGACAAATACTTTGCAAAATAGATCTTTGCTGGGGAGACAGCTCTTTATCACTTATATTTGTAACATCTTTGGAAGAATGACCTTGTGTACCTAAAGATTAGAACAGTTTTATGATAAAAAACCAAAAGCTAAAAGAAACCCATAGCAAAGTGGCAGTGGCAAGGGACAGTGGTCAGACATTATGACTTAGTAAATTCAGACTGGGCATCAGAAAAGATTTTTAATAGTGGAACTGGTTGTGAAGAAATGAGGAACCTCCATCCATGGATGCTGTCAAGGTTCAGTAGACAAAGCTACTGTTGACCTAATCCAGGTTTGGATAGATCACCTCCACAGCACTCAGTCCACTTTTCTGTAACTCTACTGCTACCACATTTATGATAATTTTAGGTCTTTCCTTCATAGCTGTGTACTGCTTGTTATATTTACTTTCCTTCTGTTATAGTTACTTTCCTTTTAGAGTCAATGGGAATAAATGGCTCTCCAAAATAAGATCACAGAATACTCTGAGTTGGATGGCACCCACAAGGCTCATTAAGTCCAAACCTAAAGTGAAAGGCTCATTTGGATTGAACCCACAACCTTGACATGATTAACACTCGGAGCAACTCTCACACATGCATAATTTCTTTCAGCTGTTTAATTTAAGAAGGGTTGAACTGTACACTAGAATGCACTGACTGCAAATACCTGAGAACTTAGGAGCTGATGGTATGTTTATGAAACTTATTCAGGGTTTGCTTTGGGTAAATTCCACAAACAGTCTGGCAGGGGATGGAGCTTTAACTCCACCCTGATGAGAGTTCTTCATTATGAGTTTCACTCTAATTTTGCTGTAATGTTAACAATATCAGCAACACAATGCAGAAATAATATGTCTCAAATGAAAATTTTCTTTCTTTTGCTGTTGTCCACCAGTTGACCTTCCTACAAACTTTTGAGAAGTTCCAGCCTGAGATATTAAATAAATATTCCTTAGCCCATTGTCTTTGTCTTTAGTATTCTAAACTATATGCATACCTTGATGTTGTGTTGTGTTAGCCTGTTCTGTATTTGATGGTATGTTCTGTTTCCCCCTGTTGCTGAAATAGTTTGGTCCTGGTTCACTCCACCCTCCTCCCGGGATGTCTGTCA
>JAYDZK010000001.1:13696108-13711039 GCA_034509185.1 Euphonia xanthogaster | reverse complement strand
TTTTCTTTTCTTTTCTTTTCTTTTCTTTTCTTTTCTTTTCTTTTCTTTTCTTTTCTTTTCTTTTCTTTTCTTTCTTCTCTTTTCTTTTCTTTTCTTCTTTTCTTTTCTCATAAGAAGCAGGATTTGCAGAAAACAAAATGATGCAAGACAAGCTACTTTCAAGTTTTATGGTACATTGCTCCTCTCCAGATTTCCTGCCCACAGTGTTTCCTATTAAAAGCCTCCATCTCTAGAGGAAAATGTAGAAGGCAAATGCCCATTAAAATTTCGCTGCCTGCTCTATCAAGTAGAGTAATTTAATTGCATCAAGTGACTATCTAACTGATGCACTAAAATTATAAAGCTCCAGTAGACCCTCCATTTTACAAACATCTATGTTGTTAATCACACACCCTTTATAAGATGGACTGTATATGTCTTTACAAGATTTCTACACTTTTTGCTATTTTGCATTACATGAGATTGCGCCAAAGTTTGGACATGGTTCAACTTTTCAGAGTTCGAATAATTTTTTGTTGTTGTGTTGTTTTACCACTAGGAGTCTACTGTTTTCTTTTATTACTTAACAGTGGTTAATATCAAAGAAATATTCAATAAATGCTCTTTTGCGATGGAACTGAAATGAACAGAAAAGATACATTTGCTGTGTGACAGTGAATATTGTCACATTTCTTCAGCATGAAATCAAGAACTGCCCACATCATATATAACTAATCTAATACTTCTGCACTTTTAACTGTTAGTTCACTATGTGCTGCATGTCTTGGCTGACTTTTAATTTTACACCAATGCTCATCACTGCATCATGAGGGTCTATAACCTGTTTGCTCCAACAGACCAATCAGTGCTGAAGGTGTAGCTGACTCCCATTCTTTCAAACACCAGGTGCCTGAATCCCACCTTACTGACAGTGCAATAGCAAAGCTAGGAACCCATAGAACATTTTCTACATAAAAGAGATGTCAGTCCTAAAGTTCTAGTCAGTGAATGACAGCATCGCTCTCATTGTTAAAATTCAAGCTAGTTCTTAAACTATGCACTTTGTTGGTAGTTATGTTCAAATCGAAGTAGTAATAGAATTAACATAACAAACCTGAGAAATTTAAAAACACTGAGATGAGGAAAACATACAGAGTAAAATCTGCCTTGTACCAGTATTTAATCAAAATCAATATGCCCATGCCAATTTTTGCCGGTGTAGATTTAACCCCCTGTTGACATTGAGATGCTGCAGCTTAACCAGTGCTAAGTAGGACCCTGCTTTTCACACTTCCAAGGAGATAATCTCTGTTCAGGTTGTACTATCATATAAATGGACCTGTGTAAACATTGACACATAATTAATTGTAAGTGATGATTTTAGCCTTCTAACAGTCTTGTATAAAGCCATGCAAAAATTTAGAGCAAAAGTCTCAGTAGCAATAACAAACTACACTCTCATCTCCAGCATAAGGCTTGAGAGCAGGAGGAAGAAGGGTAATTTTTATGCCCAGCTACCAAGAAGGCTGTCATGGTCTAAAATATTCAGATCTCATAGAAGTACTTAGCTCTTAGTCACTCCTCATCACAAAACATCTGTTATTCATGATTCTGCTTCATGATTTAGAAGCCAAATGTTTAGTAGGAGATTTAAGTACAGCCACTTGGATCTGGCTGACTAAATTTGAAAATTACTTCTGTAATTATACATGTTTACTCTGAGACCATCCTTGTTATGACTCACTAATATACACAGTTGTCTGTTCTTCAGAAAATCTGAGTGATGTATAAAGAGACACTTTTGCAGGAGGTGGAAAACCCCTTTTCCTTAAGGTTTTAAATTAAAAGAGTAGTAGAATTCCTGTTCCTAAAAAAACAAATTTTGAGTATTTGAAAATGCACAATGTAAAGGATGGCCAGCACCATGGATGCTCCAGCAGGTTTTGGTCGCTCTCAACCACCTTCTCCTTCAACCTACCTTTGCAACATCTCCTTCTTCCATCTCTTTCCCTGGGCTGCCCTGGCCACAGGAGCACACCTGATCAATAACTTTATGCTTCTCTGCAAGAAGTGGTCAAGAACTTTCTCTGGAGTTTGGCAGGGAGGGAGGTGGTACTGGGAGCATAATCTCAACACAGCCATGCCCCAAATCATGGCCCTACACTTACCACTGCACTGCTACTTTGAGTACTCCCTGCAGCCCCAGGAAATTCCTCTGGACTGCACAGAGCTCCCTTCAGCAGCACTCCCAGAGGCATGGTGTGACTCTGCCAGCACCTTGGAGAAGAGGAGGAAGGAAACCTATAGACCATTGCATCAACTAGCTCTCAGGAAAAGTGTTAATTGGTGACTTGTTGCACTCTAAATTAGCAGCCTATTAGAAGATTCTCAGGGAGCATCCAGCACTGTGCTTATTTACCACTCCTTCTCCCTCACATGTCTTTTGTACGTTTCATAAAAAGTAAGAATTGGGAGAGAGGGTTTTCCAGAGGAATATTGCACACAAAGACAGTTACAGGGTGGTCAGACTGGCCAGAGGCTGCTGGTACACACATCCTGACAAGAACATTGTATAAAATAACCCTTAATAATTCAAAGCTAACACTGTCCAGTAGGGTGGATGTGCATGTATGTTTTTCTCCACCAAAACCTGCTCTGCACTGACAAAGATTGCAAGGGATGTTGACAGGCTGGAGAAGTGGGTCTGTGTGGATGTCAAGAATTTCAACAAGGCCAAGTGCAAGGTTCTACACCTTGTAGATGGTCAGGGCAATCCTAGACACTTCCACAAGTTGGGTGGAGAAGTGATTGGGAGCACTGAGGAGGAGGACTTGGGAGTGTTGGTTAATGAAAAACTCAACATGAACCAGCAGTGAGTGCTCATGGCCCAGAAAGACAAACAAATCTTGGGCTGCATCCAAGCCCCATGGCGAGTAAGTCAAAGGAGGAGATTCTACCCCTCTGCTCTGATGAGAGAACCTACATGCTGTGCTGCATCCAGGGCTGGGATCCCCAAAATTTGGAGGACATGAAACTGCTGGAGCAAGTCCAAAGGAAGGCATGAAGTTGATAAGGAGATTGGAGCACCTTCCAGGCTGCAAGTTGGGGCTATTCCACCTGGGGAGGAGAAGGTTTTGTAGAGACCTCAAAGAACATTCCAGTGTCTGCAGGGACCCACAGGGAAGCTGGAGATTGACTCAGGAACTGTAGCGATGGGACAGGGAGTAATGGCTTCAGGCTGAAAGAGGGGAAATTTAGGTTAGATATTAGGAAGAAATTCTCTGTGTGGTGAGGTGCTGGAACAGGCTGTACAGAGAAGCTGTGGCCGCCCCATCCCTGGAAGTGTTCAAGGCCAGTTTGTATGGATGTCTAAGCAACCTAGTAGAAAGTGTCCCTGCCCATTGCAAGGGTTTGGAACTAGATGATCTATGAGGTCCCTTCCAGCCCAAAGCATTCCATGATTTTATGGTTCTGTTTGTTATCTAACTGTAGATTTTTACTCCATGGTCTCTCACCACAAGAGAGATGAAAAGCAAGATTATTTTATTATGTGCAAAGTACACTGTCACTGCTATTTATCTCCACTGTGCAAGAAGAAATACCAGGGAATGAATTTTTGTGGTGAGGAGAGATTTAAATAAATATAAGTGCAGGGAGTGTGTCCAGTTATTTGGACCAAAAGGCATGCTCAGGTGATGTAAATCAACATAGTTCTTTTCATGTTAAATATTCACTGTTCAGATCCACCACTCTGATCCAGAGAAGGAATAAGTTTCAGAACTGGTTATTATTTATTTGAAGTAAATCACTGGTTTTAAATTCATGTGTGGCTAACAGAGGACTGCATAATTTATTTTAATCTCATCTGCATAATAAATCTTAATCTCTCTGTATCTGAATTTCTTTGTTGTAATGGTTTTCTTTTTTGTTGAAGATGTAAAATATTTGGAACAAGGATATTTTTATAACCTGGATATGCAGATACCTACACCTACTTTGGCATTTGACATATTTTTAAATCAGAAACTCTGATGTGAAAAATAAAAATGTATACGAATATATTAAAAGAGGTTCTGTCTTCCAGATGCAAGCTCAGGGTAAGAAACCTCTTTTGAATACTGAGTTTATCCCAACCATGCATAACATCACTGTTTTAGGACTTGGGAATACAGAGAAAATTAAATAGGTCATCAAATGCTGTTATTTTCTGCATTCATCCTAAACTCCAAAATACATTTTCCTCAAAAGAATTTATCAAAACAGGAAAATATGATATCAAAGAAAATAGCCTCCTGAGACTACAATACGAATTAATAATGCTCTTATTGTATCATTTGTCTGAGATAGCCTGATTTGATACCAACACTTCTAAGACTGCTGTAACTAAGTAAACACCAGAGAAGATTAATACACAAGATAAAATTATTCATTAAAAACATAAGGTGAAGCGTTGCTTATGAACTCTCCTAAAGTCAACAGTGATTATGAACATCTGACATAAATTATGAATGCAACATCATGCTGCTAATCTGAAACTTTAGTATGTAAAAGTGCATTCAGAAATAGCTTGAGAGAATCTTTCTGTTTAAATAAACTTTATATATCAGTATGCCTTCTGGTTAGGAGCCAAAAGTCGTAGGTTGGAAGAATAATTCAATTTCATTGTCTAAGAACTGATGCTACTTAGTCATCTTCCCATGATTAGGTGAAAGAGAAAACCCAGCAGAATATAGCAGCTACGGTGGGTAATAATGAGTATAAATTTAAACTCAGTGAAGTGTTTAGCAGTTAAACTGCAGTACAACCATGGAGTAGAAGAAACTTCTGGAGTAAAGGAACTAGTACATAGGAAAATAAAAACCTTTGGGTTGTTTCTATTTGTTTAAGGTTTTGGGGTTTTTGGTATTGTTGGAGTTTATTTTGTTTGGGTTTTTTTGTTTTGTTTTGTTTCACTTTCACTCACACATTATTAAGGAAAGAGCAGACTATCTTGAATTAACCTTCAGAAAATCTGGTACAGTGAATACTTTTACCAGAAGCACAAAGTCCTGCACAACTGATCACCTCAAGCTGTTGCAGAAAACCAGAGCTCAGTGTAATAAAAAGAGTGTGCAGCAATGAGACCAGGATACTCTCTGTTCACTTCCTGTGCTAAAATGAGCGCTGGATATCTCTCTCAGTCAGACAGAATAACTTTTACTTTTATAAATAATAGTGTTTTCAGAATGGCTTTTTCACCTTTTTTCATGAAGGATATTCCTCTTTCTGAACAGGAAAGAGATATGAAACTCATTCAACCCCAAGAATCATATAAATATTATGTTAAGATTAGATATTGGGAGAAAAAAAGTCTTTTCTGAAAGGGTTGCTGGATATTGGAACAGTCCTTCCTGGGAAACAGTGGAATCATCATCCCTGGAAATGTTCAAAAAGAGTGTGGATAGGGACATGGTTTAGCAGTGAACTTGGTGGCACTAAATTAATAGGTGGGCTTGATCTTGGTAGCCTTTTCTAATCTAACAGATTCTATGATTAGAAAGAATAGGAAAAGTTTGCAGAGAGCTTCACAAATGTTGCCAGACAGTCGTGGCCAGGCCCAAGACAAAAAGATAGTCAAAGGTTCTAACAGGCTCCAACTTGAAGATGCTGACCTCTGCCTGCTAACCAGTTTTATTAGTCCTTCTGAAAAAAAACAACGAGGGCTACCAATGATATTTACAGAAAAACATTTTCTTGGAATGCATATAACCATAATCATTGCAAAGACACAAAGCCACATAAAGATTATTAGTCATTAAATGGGTAAAGAAAGATGTGTGTACAGTGAATAAAATTAAGTGTATGGAAAATGAAATATATTGTTAAACAGAACACTAATGCTGATTAGAATAAACGATGTATAATGAATAATGAAGAAAACGCATGCTGAAAATAAACATTATAAACATACAGAAATTCTAAAAAGGTAAAAGAGTTGAGAAAGACTATTTGTATAACTAAAGTGTGTCTGCACAATATGATGTGAAGAAAGGATTTACTGTTCTTTTTGTTGACATTGCTTAGAAAACTGGAACAAGGTTAGTGCGTTAGGGACAGATATAGAAAATACTGCAGGCTGAA
Source organism: Euphonia xanthogaster (assembly GCA_034509185.1). Classification (NCBI taxonomy): domain Eukaryota; kingdom Metazoa; phylum Chordata; class Aves; order Passeriformes; family Fringillidae; genus Euphonia; species Euphonia xanthogaster. The sequence goes on along the minus strand of JAYDZK010000001.1, from coordinate 13,704,940 downwards.
ACTTGTGTGGCCATGAACGTTTCTACAGTTCTTTTAAACACGTGCTTGGAAGCCACAGCTGTGCCCAAGAAAAGGTCAGCCCTTCACCCTCTGCAGCTCCCATCTGAGTGTCAGGCAGGAGTGCTGAAAGGAAATGGACTTCCTTCCCAAGACTTCAAGAAGTCGAAGCGCAGAGCAAGGCGAGACCTGTATGAATGCAGTTTCTGCATTTCATCGCTGACTAGGTGATGTTTCTCCACTGAGTGTGTGCTCTTGATGAGGACATACAGAGGAAACCATCATCTTTCTGATCACATTTTCATAATTCTCTTTAATTAAGAATTTTCCTTTCTATGATACCTGCCATTCTGTGGGCAGAAGTTAGATAATGTTTTGTTCCCTCTTAGATTTAAACAAGAAGACAGATGAGGCCAAGAGTGATATTGGATAATGTCATACATCTTTGAAATCTTAAACATGTTAGATTACAAAGTGGTATTTCATGCCTGTAAGCAGCTGTTTTTTTTCAGTGACTACCAGGACCATACTTAGGACATTGTTTAAAAGCTTTTTAATCAATGGGAAGCTAAAAATAATTAAATTAAAAATGTTTTTTTTGACAAGTTTCTCATACATAATTTCAATATATGCCTAATCATGAGCCAGTTTTGTTTTCAGACATCTGAGATATTAAAATTAGCTATTTCAGTAGTTGCGAAAATTATTTTATAATTGGTTATGGGATCATATTGTCTTTGAAAGGTACATTCATAGTACCTTACTCATCTCACCTGCCCTTTATTTTTAAAAAGTACTTTATAGATGTAAGAATTGAAGCTTCAAAATAAAATCTTTCCTATACATAACAACACGTAAGATAATTTATTTCCACTTTTTGTTTATTCTGGAACAATTAAAATATTGAGAACAGCTGAGATATGATGACAAATGAGATGTGAGAAAAATCACTCCCAGCTGAAACCTTCGAACTTTGCTAATTTTCAGCAGAGCTTCTGGTATTGCTAATTAACATAATGTGATGGGTAAAGAGCACTCAGAAGTTACTTGTTTTCCATGGTAATGGCTATAATATTCCCAGTTCCTAGAATGACTAAAAACCTGGGTTAAAGAGCAGTTGTAAGTGCATAAAACAGGAAGAAAGCAGAACTGAGGAATCTGAATTCAACTATGAGGACAGGTTTAAGAAATTGGGATTGTTCAGCCTGGAGAGCAGAAGGCTTTGACATGACCCAACTGTGGCCTTGCAGTGGCCTCCCGAAAGGAGCCTTCAGGAGAGATGGAGAGACACTGTTTACAAAGGCCTGGAGGGACAGGACAAGGGGGAATGGCTTCAAACTGAAAGAAGGTTTTTTCAAATTAGATATTAGGAAACAAAATTACTGTGAGGGTGGTGGGGCATTGGCGCAGGTTGCCCAGAGGAACAGAGGATGCTCTATCCCTGGAAGTGCTCAAGGCCAGGTTGGATAACTGATCTTGTGGAAGATGTCCCTGCCCATGGCAGGGGATTGGAACTGGGTGATCTTTAATGTCCCTTCCAAGCCAGGCCATTCCATGTTTCCATGAAAATCTAAGTTGTCAAGTCCCCACTCACCTCTCATCTGAGTCCCAGCAATCAAATTTAACAGGTCACTGCTGAATATATCCCAGGCACTTGAATTTCTCTCTGTTTACTCTGAGCAGGACCCTTCCTGTCAATGGCCTTCAGAAAATAATTATATAGTACAAGCTAAAAGCTCATTTTGTGTCAACTGTGTTGGAGTCAAATTCTTGTGACTGGCAAAGAGAAACCAAGAATTAGTTGGTGGAGTAAGTAAAATAATACTCTGCTGAATGCATTGAATACAACTTTGTTAACATTCCAAATGAATCCAGAAAAGCCTCATTAGTAATACCTTCAACGTTGTTTCACAAAAAGTCTTGGTTACACTTACCTCTTTCCTCTTCTGACCAGCACCTGAAAAAGCTCCTACTGCAGGTGGCAAAGTATTGCTACACACAGCAGATTTAGGTCCACTCAGAGCCATAGCAACATCTCTGATTTCAGCTTAGACTTCACTAAGAACAGCACAATTTAAGCTCCTATGTAACTGTAACACTTTATATGGAGCACTGAGGCTGCTGCTTAGTACTTCTGAAATCCTTCTGCTCCCCATTCTAGAGTAGAAGCTGTAATATTTTCAGTAGCAAACCTCTCAACAGCATGTTGTTGTGTTCCACTGTAATCCCCAGCTTTAGCCTCACACTCTCTGAGTGCTCATACAGCATTTCTGTTATCTCTGGAATGAACCTTCTCTCACCAACATGATAGATTTCATAGCTCCTTTTCTGCCCCTGTGGCAGTGTACACTGGGAAGATAAGAAATATGTTCAAATTCAATTATTTGATTATGATCTGATTACACAGACATCAAAAAACAAACAAGATCTAAATATAATTTTCCAAAATAATCATAATACAGTTAGATTGTTCCCACACGCATTAACTAAAAAGAATTAAATCTGCTAAATCCACAACATTTTTGCTGTTTATTTTTAAGGTATTTTGTATTTTACAAAGAAAAATAATCCGTCTCTTACACAAACTGCACTGATAAGACTCAATTAAATTTCATGACTAGCTCTTTAATTTGCAGAGCAAATGTAACTAAGTTAGTTCAGGAAAAATACACACCTTATGAATCTTTGTGAACCTCAGGAATTCTACCAGAATGGAAGTTAATAAATAAATAAATAAATAAATAAATAAGTTGATTTTTCATTTCAGTAAAGACAGGGGTGAATACAGCTTGCTAATACAATGTTATAAACCTCTGATTCAATATCCTGATAGAGAATGTCTGATTTTGTCCCTTACTGGCTGCTCAAGAACCATATTATAAATCTTGCAAATATCTCTGGGTTAATTTTGCTATGTACTTGCTCCCCCTCACTTCTAAACCATATCTGTGTAAAGCACAGGGGGAAGAGAAATAGATTATGTGTTCTCTGAAGTGCAACCTTAATTTATTCAGAAATATCTGTGCAAAGTCAAAGAGCTTTATAGATATCTTTTGTTAGCCAAAAGAGTAGTGCTGCCCATCTCAGAGATCCCCAAGCAATTAGGTGTCCTACAAGGAATAAAACTTCATCACTCTGAGTTGTCTCACAGGTTGTTGTGGCTTAAGGCCAGCTGGGAACTAAGCATCAAACAGCTGTTTGCTCAACCCTCCTCCCAGTTAACAAAACCCCAAAACATCAGTGTGCTATCAACACCATACTCATACCTAATCCAAAACACAGCACTGCAACAGCTGCTGAGAAGAAAGTAACCCTACCCTAGCTGAAACCAGGTATTATTTTCACATGTCTATAGATGTGTTTCTATGAAGCAGGTAAGCAGGTATGTTCTTTCTATATATGTCTGGACTTTTCAAGATTTCAGAAGACTTCTAAAAATATATTTTTGATTAGGCCACTGGTTTTGTAAATGAGTAAAAATTCAGTATTAAAATATATCTTGAGCCTCTCAATGCTTTGTTAGTTACATGCTGATCTTATGCAATGAGATGGAATGATTAACTGACTTATCATCACATACTATTTCGCAGAGGTACATGATTTATTGCTAATACACTTTGTTATCCGCATGATATCAGATACGATGCTCAATAAATTAATTCCAAATTGAAAGGCAAATTGTTAGATCCTGAGCAGTCATTTAATCTGTAAGTGGATATAAGTAGGATCAAGTGAGAGTTTGGGAATTACATTTTTATATTATACATATTAAAATACACTGTGAAGATATACAAAATGGTTCATCTTTCCCAAATTTGCCTTTTATAGTTTATGGAAAAAATGCATAAACAAGAGAACCACCAATAGTTTAAGGAGAAATATCTTACACCTATAATCGCAGCAACAGGAAGGTGTTACTGGTCTGCTTACTTCAGCTAAGCAACTTCACAGGCACTTTGTAGACAGAGCACCTATGATTTGTAGCTAAAACAGGGGCTCTTTCCAGGCCACCATCATACCAAATGGAAATATTTCACAGGGATAGAGGATTGCCTGCTCTGAGTGTTAAACTTAGCAGTGTCTCTAGCATCTTCACTCACTGAACTGGTTAAGGCTATGAAAGTTGCTTGGAAACAGAATAAGCAGTAAAAGTCCTCTATCAGGGTCAACACCATTCATGGGAAAAACATGTGGCTCTGCCACTAACATCTGAAATGCCCGTTGCTACTTTCCTTGTCAGAGCAGTAAGTAATAATCCTTGTTATTAACCACAACAGTCTTAGCAACTGCCACATTAGAGACCAACTCTGGGACCCAGAACTTTGGTCCAGCTCTTGTATTGATGGAGAGTGTGATAGATGAGTAATGTGATGATTGACTCTCACAATTATATAGGTTAAGAAAAGTTTTATAGATTTATAGTTATGTTTTACCCCCTAGCATGGTTATCAAGGGACAGCTGGAGTCAGGACATCTGGGAGGGTTGGCTTGTCACTATGGTGACATCTGACCTCCAATCAGGATTTGAGGAAGTGATCTTCACCACTGGACAGTGAAGAAGGGGTTGATGGACAGAACTTTGGGAGGGGTTAAAGGGTTAAAAAGGGAAAACCTCCGTTGTGAGGGGGCTGAGCACATGGCGGGAAAATCCTTTGCTCCCGGTGCCATAACCGGATGGATTTTCTTAGAGGAAATCTTTTTCTGAAAGGATTTTCTTTATCCAGTCTTCTGTTGCATTTCTGATAAGGTTTAATAAACCTTCCTAAACTATGAAAAGTGAGTAGCTATTTCTCACAGAGAGCTACGGCCACAGGAATAAGAGATCCCAGAACTGCAAAGCACAATATGTTTGGAACTTTCACTCTTATGTTTTTAGAGTCATTATCTATCACGTTGTAATTCAGCATACAGGCTCATTTGCTTTTGAAACGGAGTCATAAGGCGTTGGTTATACCTTGAATTCAAAAAGAGTTCCATCCGATTCAAGAAGCACCTCAGACTTTCAAAAACTGGCACTGAGTTCCTGCTGGAAGACATAGGACTGAGTGAAAAGACAGCAGCATCCTAAAATCACTTTGTCTAATTAAGACTTAAGAGGAAGCGCAAAACAAAAATTGATAGAGTTGGGTAAAAGTAAAGTAGGGTAACTGTTTTTCAAAGACCAACATATAATAATGGTGACATTTTAGTTAAAAATATTAATCTGAGCTTTCTGTACTTGTTCATTTCCATTCAACACCTTCATCTACATTCTCTCAGTACTCTCCCTTTGTCAGACTGAATTCAGAACAGATGACTCACATCCTGCATTAGGAACGGCCTTTATTGTAAAAGAGGCTGTTTTCACTTGTGAGGGGTAAAGATTTTTATCCTTAATCTTTGTGTAAGATTGAGTCAAACAATACTTAATAGCTTTAAAAATATGAATCCCTCCTGAAACCACATCCTATATCAGCATGAAGTTCTGGTGATTTAATTCTACACTCATAGCTCATTAATATTTGGTTCAGTCTTTGCTTTGATTTGACCACCATGTTGTTTTACTGATGATGCAGTAATTTTAAGCTCAATACCATGTTCCTTTTATTTATTTTTTGTTTTAAATTATTCTTTAAATAAAGCACATAAAGAAATATAAGTATTTCTAATGTGAGAATACAGCTCTGAGGACTAGGGTGAGTCAAGTGGGTTATCTGATTGCCATTTAGACTTCTTCCTAAATTAAGTCACCACCGTCATAGCTGGGTTTTAGATGATTGAACATTCAGACTGCTACCAGGCTGAGTTCTAAACATCACAAGGGGATGAATGCCCTGTGCTTCCACTTCTCATCTCTCAGGTTGCAAAATGAAGAAATATAAATTCTGTTTAACAAAGGAAAAAAAAAAAAGCTTGAAGAAATTTGTTTATATTTGGGAATGAATAGGAGGAGAAAGAGAAGCATGTCATATCCCAGCCTAACTGGTATACAAAAAAGAGCACTCTGACAATGAGTTGAAGACCTTTGCTGTGTAACCTTGCCTGTTTCAAGCAGAGTTCTCCCTCAGACTCTTGTGATAAATAAACTAAAGGAAGGTGGAGGTGTGGAAGACATTTTAAGATTTATACTTGTCATTGCAAATGATGATCTAGCTATAATTATCAGTAATAACTAAAGAAACTTAAGGAAGGCAAGCTAAGCTAGTTTAAGTTAATAAATAAATTAATCTTAACAGGATTTCAATAGTCCATGCTCTTCATTGCCTCTGAAATGTCAAGAAGATTCAAAAATCACTGCAGAAGATTAATAAAGAATTGTGTAATCAATAAACTTAAATCCATAATTGTCACCAAACATCCTTGCACTTCTTAGAAGTAATGCTAGGTTCTGGAATGAACAAATTTTTTCTTGAAGAATACATGGCATAACATAGCCCTTTCTTAGCTTAAAAAGAATTTTTCTCTCCTTTCCCATTGTCTACGTATTATTTTTTTCTCTGGTCAGATTGTAAGGCTAGTCCACATTAACAGCTAAATGACAAAGAAGGGAGCATATTTGTGACTTGCTTATTTGCAGTCTGATCAATAGCAAAATAAAAAAAATTAGGGAGAATATATAAAGAGAAGTATGAGGATGGGGCAACAGAGCCAAGTAGTCTGTAGTTTTAAAAAGATTCAGAGACAACAATAAAAGACTTTTACCGAAGTGATCTAAATAATATTTTAAAATATTTATTAATTTTCTTATTTAAAATCATAATGACATGTTGAATGGAGTGAGTACTTTAGACATATCCCACGATCTACAGAAATCAGACGATTAACTTTTCTGACAAACAGGATATATTTTTATGGTGCTTTGGGGAAAAAAATTCTAGCTTCAAAGACTACTTTTCTGTGATCCAATGCAGCCTGCCCAGAGCAATAAAACTACATGTGAGCAACAATGTAGAAATGTCCAAAGGAAAAGAAGGACCAAGGCACTCATGGTATAAGTTTATGTTGTTACCTGGTGTAAACAGAACTCATTTTAAAAAACAAACAAACAAACAAAACCCCAAAAAACCAGCCCAAAACTTAAAAAAACCCTAAGAAAAAGCAAACAAAAAACCCCCACCAACATGATAAATGTAATGCTTCCAGAAATTTATAATAACAAGAATAGAAGATCAAAAAATGGGAGGAAAAATGATAAAAAATATGAGGAAACATTTGTGAGGAAACTAGGGAAATATCTGTCTGCAGGAAGAGTTGAAGACTAGGGGAGGAGCTGGAAGATGAAATCAGGCTGCCTGGTAAAATGAGGTTAAATCCACTAGCAACAATGAACAAATCAAAAGACAAAAGTTCAATTAAATGGCAGAGCAAGTTAATGAAATATCAGCAGTGAATTAAAAACAGGCCAACATCCGAAAGGCAGTGATGGAAAAGTTAATCAAATGGCAACAGTGAGGTGAAAAGTGGCACAGTTAATTAATGGCAGCACAACTCAGACAAATAGTCAAATGGCAGGGAAAGATTAAAAACTGGCAATGCTTATCAGCAGCAGATGACATTTGATGACAGACTGTTTGAAGAATCTAGAAGGTGGATATTGTACAAGTGCTGCAATATCCTTTTGGAGGAGGCAGATTTAGCCTGCCCAAGAGATAAGGCACAAACAGCTCTGTTGTGGGGATTTGGTGCTTATTTCCTCAAGAAACAGGAAGAGTGAGAGTTGAAACTCCTTCTCCTGGGCACTGTTTTAGCAGGAACTGTACCTGAGAGTATGTCCTTCTGAATTTTGGCTCTAGCTGACTTGTTGCTAGAATATCCAGACCACTCTTTAGAGGAGTAAAAATAGCACCAAACAGCATTGCCAATTTTGAAAAAAAGAATAAATTCTGACACAAGCACATATTCCTAAATTTCTCCCTATTTTTTTTACCTGGCTACTAATGTATAACCTTCCCAGTCACCCTGTGAGACCACAATTTCTATAAGTGCAATAGGTAAAAAATTTTGGAAGCCTTTTTGAAGGTTGAATACCCTAAACCTACTGTATCATTCCTATAAGAATGTTTCTAACTTCAGCATAAACCATTAAGCAGCTTGTGAGCAATGACTTACTTTAAAAAACACATTTGTTTTTTCTCAGACTGTTGTATTATATTTCCATTCATTGTTTTTCATGTTTTCCACCAGCCTGCTTGAAACCATAAGCTGCAAAAGCAAAGCCAACAGAGCTGGTTATTACAACAACACTGGGTTGCAGTCAAGCAGAATATTATTGCTCATCTCATGTTTTTCCAGCTTTGTACTAGAATGTGAGACAAAACATAAGATAATGATTTAAAAAAGGAAACTCACAGTAATATACTGGCAAAATATGTCAGCCTCCATCCTCTGTGACTAATTTTGGGTTTCCCACACACCAGGAATTGCAGAAAATCAAAGAGAAAAGTAAACATGGGAAAAGGGTATCTGAATTTTCTATCTAGTGACATTCCACAGTGAATTTCTTACAACACTGTTAATGAAAATTGGTAGCTTCTCCTGTGGGAAAACAAACCTACCAAAAAAGAAACAAGATTAGATATAGAACAAAAAATAGAGGACAGGCAGAGGGAGCTGGGGCTGTTCAGCCTTGAGAAGAGACAAGTGAGAGGGGACCTCATCAGTTTCTGTCAGTGCCTGCAGGGAGGGCTCAGAGCAGGGACCAGGCTCTGCTCAGTGGTGCCCAGCAATGGGACAAGAGGCAAGGGTGTTCCAGATTACAAGGCAAGACATATTCTATTATCATCTGTATGGCAGTTGTCTTGTGTCAAGTGGGCAATTCTCCTTATCTCTCTCCCTGAGTGATCACAATCACTCCTT
>JAYDZK010000001.1:13679297-13696008 GCA_034509185.1 Euphonia xanthogaster | reverse complement strand
ATTCATAGCAATTTGGAGGGGTGGGGAGGGTTTGCATTCTCCATTTCAGGGGAGGCTCCTGCCTTCTTTAGCAGGCATCTGTCTTTCCAAACCAAGAGAAAGGGGCAAAAATGGATGCACAGGAAGTTCCACCTGAACATGAGGAAGAAATTCTTCACTGTGCAGTGACCAAGAACTGGAACAAATAACACAGAGAGGGTGTAGAGCTTCCCTCACAGGAGATGGCCCAGCACCATCTGGATGCAATCCTGTGCCATGTGCTCTGGAATGACCCTGCTTCAGCAGAGAGGTGGGACCAGATAACCCACTGTGGTCCCTTCCAACCTGACCCATTCTGTGCTGGGATTCTGGATTCTCTGATAGTCTAGAGCTAAATATAAAGGTCAGCATCCTTAGTAAAGTGAAGCACCATGACCACCATTTTCATCACAGATTGTGTCCTCCAGTGTTTCCTACTTAGGGGTGTCAATCTCACCCATAAACCCATCAGTCAATCAATACCTTGATAGGCTCATTGCAGTGGTCTTCTGTTTCTTGAAGAAGAACATAGTCATCTACCACATGCAGATTAATAAAATCTGGTCTAGTTATAATGAATATTGTTGTAAACTACCCTCATTCAAGGTGACATGTTTGGAAAATATGTGATGAGAGGAGACTGGAATGGTTGAGGGTTGGGATTGGCTTCAGAACAGCCAGTAAAGGCACACATGTTAAGAGCACACCAGAAAAACTTTAGAAAATATTAGCAAAGCCTATTAAGTCATCAGAATAATGAAGATAAAACAGTTTAGAAAGTGCATCATAATCACATGCTTAATATGCCTTTTCCAAGGTTCGGGATAGCATTGAACACTGCTCTGTCAGCAGGAGTCTTTACATTAAATCTTGTCCATAGATTAAGAGGAGACAGAAGGAATTTTAAAGCTACTTACAAGTTCATATCAGACAATGATATTTGTACAACAGCACAGCTTGAGCTCCCCATTTTTAAAGGAAAAAAAAGTCTTAAAGGGTTACGGTGTAGGCAGGCTGGAAAATTAAAGAAGGCAAAAGTTATTAGCTTCATGTCATTATGACTAACAAATCCTAGAGCTACCAGAAAAACAACAAAGTATGTCTTAGGTATTCTAAAATGTGTCTAACATGAAAAAGAAGGCCATAAAAGATTAAGATGTGGAAATATTGCTTTCTTTAGTATAAAAATATCAGTCATGTTTTTTAGTTAAAAAATAAGTCAGAGCTATTACTTCTTAAGCATTTGTTTACACACAAGCAAAAAGTTGCAATTTGATTAAGTAAAATCCTTGTAACAATATCTGTATAATTGAAGTATCTATTATTTTCTTAAAGCCAGCATGTATTTGCTGCAATACTAGCTACTGTCCATGAAACAGAGAAAAAATCATTTAGACATTCCTGGGAAGAGGGTTCAAAATACTACGCTAATTAAAAGAAGACCTACATGTACAAGAGGTGAATACATCACTTCTAGTTTTGTGCCAATAAAAATGAATCTGAAGCTAATGTTTCAACATTCACAAGCTTCAAGGAAGGGAGGAAGGAACACTTACTCACCTGGATGCAGATGCTCCAGTGGAGCAAACTCTCATAGCTACTCAATGGCATGAGAACAACGTATACAGCTGAGGACATGTTCTTTGGAGGAAAAAAGAAAAAGGCACTGTTGAAGACACAGATTTCCCATGACCTTTCAACATATTTACATAAAGACAACACTTCAAGGCTTAGAAATGCTGTTTTTCAAAATAACTGATGTATGAAATAGTCACATATAAGGGAAGAAAACTTTACTGCTTGGCCATGGGCTGGGATCCACCACCTCTAGTGGAAAATGGGAATGAAAAGATGTTCTGAGTTCAATTAACCCTTGAATATTATCCAAAGTCCTTCTGTGTTTAATGCAGTGTTCACAATGTTTTTACATCGACTTAGGCTGACTCATAGATTACATCTGAGTCTCTGGGTATTCTTTACCCATTGTCTCTGCCAGAGAAATGGCTGCATGGAGTGCCAAATTGGAATGCCTTCATGGAGAAGCACAGAGGATGCAAAGGAGCAAGAGCTTTAACAAAAATACAGAGTGAAGAAAATTAACAGTATGGACACACACTGTCATAGAAAAGAGATTGTTGAAATGGATGTACAGAGACAGCTAAGCCACTTTCAGTTCCTGTGGGCCATAAAGGTTTACACAAACCGGTGTGATTTCAGACAGGTCAAGCTACCATGGCAAAGATTCAGGGAATGGGGCTCTTTCCATCACTTGTAATTAACCATATTGATGAAAATCCCTGTGGCTACTCCCTGCAACCACCTAAATGCAGGTCAGGAAGAAACACCCTTGGAGCACAAGACATTCTGCCAGAGATAACACCAAAGTACAGTTCACACAGTGAGCTCTTGAACACAGATTTTGGGGCAAGAAGTAAGTGGTGTGACCAGTTGGAGGCCCAGAAGCAGAACAGATCATAGATCAGCTTGTGCCTTTCGGGGAAGCTGGTTACCCAAGGCATCAAGAAGGTGAAGTGTTTAGGATAGTGAAGACATGATTGAATGTCCAAAGATAAAAAAGTTGCTGTTGCTATTATTTTAATAGTCATGAATCTAAATCTTACAACATGTTAATCTAGCCTAATGTATCATTTTTTGTATTACACAGATTTTTCCATTACCATATTTTGAAAACTCTATTCACTTTTTTTTTTTTTTTTTTTGTGAAGTAGGTAACACAAATCACAATATAAGTTTTTAAAGAGTTAATCTAGTCTTGTGGTAGTATATTCAGGAATTCATTCCCATTGCTACAGCATTGTTTGGCCTATGAATTCCTACACTGTGCTTTTTCACATCTCTTCAGAAGTGTTCTTTCACTCACATTGTCACATTGAAAATGCATTAGTTCCTTAGCCCTCCTCTCAGCTGCCTTCCTTGAGAGTTCATGGGTTTGCTACAGAAAATATTTCTTTCCCCTCATTTCTCCGTGGTCTTAATTTTATCTTTCTCTCCTGAAATTGATGATTTTATGACTTTTAATCTATTTAATTTTATTTTCACCTTCCCTGTCTATCATTAACGCAACTCCGCAGATTGCCTTATGTCTTTCTAAATCTCTCTTGTTATTATACAGTGTTTTTGGGTTTTTTGCAATCTTTTATCTTCCTTTGTTTCTCCAGCTCTTTCTTTTGGATCCAAATTACATTTTTTATTAAAAAAAAATAATAATAAGGAGAAAAGTTTTAATTCTGAGTTGCCTGTTTCCAATGAAACTTTCCTTTTAGCCTATTGTAATGTATTTAATTCTTTACTACTTGAAGGCTGCTTTTTGTGCCCCATAATAACCTGTTTACCCAAGAACAACAATCAGTTAAATATCACAATATCTAGTGCGGGTGTTGCAGAGAAAGAAACTGTCAAGTATGCTGATCACGTAGGTACTGAAATGCCAAGTCTTTCATAAACACTTCCAGTGAAAACTGGCACAATTCAGACTTTAAAATACAATTTAACAATACACAAGGGATTTTTATTAGAAACTTGGCTTGAGCTCAAGTGGAAATCAAAAATATTTTTTTTCATTTTCAAAATATGTTACTTTTGATATAGAATTTAGAACATCAGAGAACTGCTTTATAAAAATAACCACTTAACAATAAATTTGTTTTGAGAGTCTGTAAAAAATAGTTACAAATGAACTACATAAATTTTTACAACTTTTCAACTAAAATGAAAATTGTTTTCACAGGTAGAACTAACACAAGATGTAATACATATATTAATATTTGTCATTACTGATGGATATCAGCAAGTCCATTTGATAAGTGGTGGGATAATTTGAACTAGAGTTCAAACAAAGCTGTTTAAATGTAAAAAAAAAAAAAATAAATTACTTATTTTACTTGTGCCATGAATGCAGTGAGGTTTGTATGTATGGAGGAGAGGTTACTCTTGATTCTGGAGCTTTGCTAAAACACTCAGAGAATACAGGGATTAGCAGGAGATTATTTCCTATAGTGAAATCTATTCCTATATTCCTTTCAGTGATCATTTACCATTGCTTTTTTAAGAGCAGTGATGTTGCCTATTCTATTAAACCTTCTTTCTTCATATTTAATTTATAATACAGATGTGTGTGATCTGGCTTCCCCAGCAGGTATTAAGGTCCGTTCCTAAAGTTTAGGTGGCAGAATATATTCTATGCTCATTGGAAATATACTGGAAAGTTCATTAAGAACTTCACATTTAAAAGAGGATGTGTCTGCCTTATATACTATTAATATCACCTCAAAAATAGATCTTAATTAATGGCAAGCTATATTCCTGAATATTTTTTTATTCTTATGTATACCAATTTACCCAGGTCCTTCACAGCAGACTGTTAGTCATTAAGAGTATAGAACTGAGATAATCATACCATGGTCTCAGTGCTATTTATTAACATTTTGTCAAATACATTAACATGCTTATCTTTACCATTTTCCCTTATCTTTTCAAGACTGTGTGCCATTCTTTGCTCTTATTATTAGTAAATCACACTCAGATTGTTATTCAGCCTTTGACATTTTTGAATATGGAATTGGATAACCATCATATTGTTTCAGATGGGTCCATATTTCCCTTCTGAAATTTCTGTATCATGGTTGCATTAACAATGTAATTAAGTAACATATCAACATGTTGGACCTTTTGCATTATTCATCATTTGTTGAGCTATTATCCATCACCATTTCCTAGTGGGAGCTTCTGAACCACCCCATTTGATCAGCTTAATCAATTTGCTGCAGGTTAACGTTGCTGTGCTGGTGAAAAGCAGAGAATTGGAAAGTATATAGTTTTACCCCAAATTCTTTGTTATAAATTCACATATGGACTCAAGCACATATGCAGGCATATATGTATAAATATCTGCATGTCCACAGCAGGAATCAAATAGGACTTTTGAAAATTTAGCAGTACATGTACAGCAGAACAAGTATGTTCTGATTTCCCACCAATCTCCCTTTGCTAAACACGGCATGATTGCTTTCTGCAGTGTGGCTGTGACTTTCCATCTTATTCTGGTCTATTTTGACTGTTAGTGGTGGGCAATGCTCAACATTGGTTCTGAACAGAGGTCATTATGATCTCCTCAATATCAGAATAAAAATCAATAATTAAGAAGTTATATTTTAAAGGGAAATGAAAATTACTTCTGTGAGATTATGTAATAATATATACAGCAATAGAAATAAACTTCTATTTTCTCCTCCTAATCCTGCATATAGAGTGCTACTTGGGTAAAGGCAGGTCAACCAGGTACTTTTCTGTATTTATTGTTATAAAACCAGGGCTCTTCCCTAATATGAAAATATTGAAAAAAACTATCTCTTTGAAAAGCTATTTACAGTAGTTTTCTGAAGAGATGAGCAGAATGTTTCCAGAAAAAAACAAAAGCAAAACCTTCTCCCATGACATCTCCTATAGCATCTTTGTGTGTGCCTGTGTGAGTGAACATGAGAACTCTCTTATGTACAAATTGTTCTAGACACACACCAAAGGTTGTTGGCAAGCTGCACCGAAGAAGGACAACCAATAAATATCTCGAGAGAACTGGAAATTCTAAACTGTGAACAGTGCAAGGTGCCTAATGTTAAAAGAGCACAAATGAAGAGTAAGATTTGCTACCGAGTGTGAGCCAGATGTCTAAGAGTAAAACTAATTGCATCAATTTTTAATTTTTTTTTTTTAACAGATGATAAGAGCCAGAGAAAATTCCTTCTTTGTACCTAAGAGGAGAACTCAAAATCCTCTGGATGGTGATGTGCATAATTTAAGGAGAGCTTGTAGACAGTGTTTATGCTACTTTTGAAAAACAGACAGTACACCTGCTGGCAGGTTTTTGGTTAATTAAATTACTAAGTGGTTCTTGCAATACTTTATTATCAATTATTGTCCATTTTGATCAAAAACTGCTATCAAAAACTATTAAGACTTTAGCTCTGCAAAGAGATGAGAAAAAAGGAGGAAAATTAATAGCTCTGTAAAGTTCTTTTGAACCATATTTTAAATGGAACTAAAGATATGTTCTCTAAAAGTACACTTCATAAGCACTCAGATCAGCAGGTACCAATTAGTGAAGAAACTCAGCAATCTTTGGCCAAGTTCTGCTTGCCCTTGTGCTCCCTTTTATGCTCGTACACCAGTTTTCACTAACTGCTCAATCTCTTCCTGCTGTTCATCTACAACTCTTCTAGTTATTGGTAGAGCAATCAAGGTATTTCACAAAGCTGTAAGGTGATTTTTTTTGACAGAAATGTACATGAGGAGAAAAAGGCAAGCACTTAAAAAAAGCTTGTCATAGAAGCCAGCTAAGGTTACACTTCTTCCTGTCTCTGCCTTTAAATTGTGCAACGGAAGGGTTTGAGATACAGTTATATAAATTACCTTAATTCTAAATTTCACAGTTTTCCACCTTTGAAGTGTGTAACATCCCTATTTAGTCTATAAAATATATGTACATGTATAAATGCACACAAACTCATGCATATATACATATATGTACGTGTAAGAATTCACATGAGAATGTTTCATAAGATATTCAAACATGCTAATTTGCCCTGGTCTTTACATTTGAAATAATTAGATATTTCATGCACTGATCACTGTGAGTTGCTAATGACTTCTTAAAAAGAACAGTTGTAACCAGCAGAGTTAATCACATAGTACACTCTGGTTTTATAATATTAGGGTAAGATGTTGAACAAACCTATATACTTAATATTATATTCCCTCAGAGCTCAAGAAATTAGAAAAAATAAAATGTTCAGGTGAAAAAGGAAAAAGCTAGAAAAGCAGAGATGTAACTAGATGCTCACAAAGAGCATTTAGGCGTTTATTGAGAAACTTTCATTTAATCTCTCAAACTAACATGTTCTATGCATGCTGCATTAGCAATTTCATGTTTATTTTCCTTCTTAAGCTTAAACTTTTAATAGTTTTGTTTAGTCATCTCTACTGGTATTTAATATTTTTCATCATGTTGCTACCAAAAGGAGATTTTAAAGTCCTTGGGGAGAGATCACAAGCATGATTTTTCTGTGTAAATGTCTAGAATTCTTCTGTCCACTATAAACCAGTGGTTCTCTAAGCACATTTGTTCCACAAAATAGACACCTGTTAAGTCTTCACACATTGTACAAAACTATTTTCAGAATTTATCATCAACGCCTCAAAAATCTGTTTCATAAAAATTTCTGGTAGCTGAATACAATTTACTCCAAATATTCTTAAAAAGAACCAAATTTCAAAAAGCCTCAGGATGTTTCAGTGTCATTGACTCATAACGCATATGGAACACAAGTAACTAACATCACTCTATTTTCAGAATATCTGGAAGAATTACTGGAAAGCCAAGGACTTAAACAGTTTATGCAAGAGCCTAAGGTTACCATCAGGTCTAGGTGGAGCTCCATGCTGGATCTCCTTATTTCTCTTAACCCTTCAATAATTTTCCTCCAATTTTAACGTTCTCAGACCCTTGCTTACCTCTTGTGTTTGATAGTTTCTGAAATATCAAAAAACAATAATCCCTTTCCAAAGTCTACATTTCACATCAAAGCTGTATTCTGTATAATTTCTCCTCTAATGTACTAACGAACGTTGTACTAACAAACCCTCTCTTTAATTTATGTTATAAACTCTTTGAACTAGGAATAAACTCAGTGTTCTGAGTGCTGTGGTGACTTGCAGTCACAGTTACACAAATCCAGTGACAGTCTAGGACACAAGGCACAGAGGGCAGGCAGGGAGGTGCAGTAAGATCCCCTGCAGTTGCTGAGTTCATCTCTATCAGCTGAGCTATCACTGCATAGAACCAACCCTTTGGCCATGGAAAAATAAAAAACTGCTCTCCCTTCAGCCACACACACACACACACAGAGCTATCTTAATGGCATGCTACATATATCAGCATCTCAGGAACATTTTTACCAAATAACATTTATTAACTGGAAATTGTGTATTTTTGCAGTTCCTGTATTTATCAAAATCACTCCATTCAATTGGGATATTTCTACCTATGTTACCTAAACCAACACTTCAGATTTAAGCAGTATCTATTGCAATTAAACTTAAAAAACTCCAAACAGCTATTTCCAACCTACCTGACTGTCCAGTAAAGAATACAGAATAAATATTAGTTAAACCTTTTCTACTCTTACCACATTATTTCAGTCATTCAAAATATTTGAGACATTAATAATTCAATAGCAAAACAGAACTGCATAAGTTAAAAATAAGTACACAAATGAAACCTTGCATATCTCATTTGGCCTTAGTTATAATTTCTGCAGATTTTAAATGGCAGTCAATAAAGCAATTAAAGGGAAGGAGAAGATTTCACAAAGAGAATATTTAGCAACAGTCTAGGCTGAAAAATCCCTGATTTGTTTCTCCAATTAGACCAGTTATAAATATTTTCTGTAAATCCTGCATATTTTGATTCACATTTTCAGAAAATTAAAATATTCATCTCTGGCAAGAGTTTTCTCAAGGAAAATACATAATGTATATTTTATGTATGTTAACAGATTAATATCTGATATTTTCTTATTAACTTTCTCTTTAGGTGTGGTTTGCGTTAGGAAATTTGGTTACATGTATGTAATTGTTGTGAACATGTGGTAAAAAATTGTGTAAAGAAACAGTGGATCTCTGCTTTGGTACTAAAACAAACAAACAAACAAAAATAAAGCAACCCAATTAAATATCTTTTAATGAGGAAATCCACACTGCATCTTTTAATGAAAAACATGCACTTAAATAATGTTCAGGATGAAATGACCCACAACTTCCCTATAGGCAGGGAAGCTTACAAAGCAGAGCCTCTGTCCAGCAGCTCCACACCTCTTTGCAGTGGGGAGTCCAGTGCTGCAGCCAGAACTCAGATGACTTTCATGAGTTCTGGGCAGAGGGGAAGGATCACCTCCCTGTATCTGCTTGCAACACTCCTAATGCACCCCAGGGTAGTCTTTATATCAGATAATGTTGACCATTATCTTGAAAAAATTAGTCATTAACAAGAAACAGTGTTGTTAATGACTAATTAACACTATAAATAGCATTATGCATTTACAAGTAAAGGCTGACATATTTAAAAAAATATCTTTAAAACTAATATCTATTGTAAAAAATTTGTATTCATGAACTTTTTTATTTAGACATTACATTGAATGAATATTGATGATATTGACAGATCTGTGAATGAAGGTAGATTTCAAATTGATGATAAATATACTTTTTCAAATGTTAGAGAGCCCCTTAAGAAGAGTAAAAATTTTTAAATTTTGATCTCAAACTTTTATCATTTATAGATTTACCTCCTCAGAGCCACCTTTCACAAGGAAGATATTAACATACTACAGAAAATGTCTGTATGTATTACAAACTAATCCTGGTTTCCTGAAACAAAAAAAAAAAAAGTAGCCTTCCATTTTATGCTTCTGTCACTATTGCACTGGTCTTTTAAACTTATTTTCCATAATATTAAACGTATCTAAAGAAACTTAATACTAAGGCCACCGTCAGGACAATCTTCAAATGTGGACCTACCTACAAGTCACAAATGTCCCTAAAGCTCTCACAGTGACTTGCCTTTGCTGCCTCTCAGTGTGATCCTTCCCACTTCTATTCCTTGGCCTCCCAGTTACTGTGGCAGAGATTTTTTCCAGAAACTATGGAAATTAAGAGAAGTTCTGTGTCACAAAGGGGATAGCTGAGAAATCTGAGCATGTGCCAAACAAAGCACTAATTACAAGTACAGTGAATTCATATCAGTGTGAAGTTAATCATCTCTACTGGGACCTGCAACTAATCATCAGGACTCCTTGCCCATTCAACTTCAGTTGCATGGCTTTTCCAAATCAACCCATGGAGCCTTTCCAGAACTTACTTGGACCTCTGTGGGAGGACCACAGAGCATCATGCTGGACTGCCAAGGTGTGCCTCAGAGTTCCTCAATGGAATGCTTTGATAAAATCAGAAAGAAGGTCCTTCACAGCCATAATAAATTATTACAATTTATTTTGATTTTAAGAAGCAGCTTTTCACAGCACATTCTTGCACTGCTGCTGTTCTGAGCTTCCTGTTCAATCAGCTTCTATTATATCTTCATTAACAAAGTACCTGATGCAGCATGCCCTGATTGAGTACTTATGCTTTAGAAATCAGATTTTCCATATTTTATAAAATTCAACTACTACTATGCATTTGTCTGAGCTTCCAAAAACTAGACTGAAATTTCACTGGAACAATTGCCTTGAAATTCGGGAAAAAATCCTCTACAGATTTTGCCTTTAAAAGTCTGTGCCAAGGCTTAGATTTTATGAAGCCAAACAAATGGCTGGGCATTGGATGTTGGAATCAAAGCAAGTCCTCTGTGACCTTCAAACCTTTGAGCATAAGGTTTTGACAAAAAACTCACTGCCACAAAATAAATACAAAAAAGGCCAGGCATATATGCACATGCACAAAATGAAGCTCTAAATATTATTAAATCCCTAGTTAGTGTTCCTGTCCTTGAAATTGAAAAAAAAAAGAAGAATTAATTTGAGGAATGCAATTATTATATGCCAGCTACTCAACATTTCTTCGACACTGTTGTGTATTTTTTTTTTTTTTTTTGGTGGGAGGGGGGGGGTTGGTAGGTATACACCTGGGCCAGTTGTGTTTCCTGGTTGTGCTAATTGGTGTCATTCTGCTGCTCTGTTCTAATTCTTAAATCATCCATATGTTTGAATTCAACCTGTTTTCTCTGTGCTGTTTCCTATCAGCTGTAACATGCAGAACCAGAACGACAATCATGTAAGGAGTTTAACCTATTTGTAAGTAAAACGCCTAGCTTGAATTACCAGTTCAATTTTTATCTAAACTCTGTGACCTGGAGCACCTGTTAGGGCAACAACACACTCCCATAAGGTTGATTTTTTTTTTCCTGGACAGCTTATTTTAAAATAAAATATGCACTTGGGTGTTTTATTTGTAGTGACTGCTGTGATTTGTAACTTAATGGAGCTAACTCCAGCTGCAACAGACATATTGTGTGATTGATAGTGAATGATGTCAACTTATTACCAAAAGCAGAAATGTTATCTGGCTTCATGCTACATGAAATAGTTGCTTGGGAGAGTCAGATTTTTCACTCTTACCAATTTGCATCTCTGACACTATTTATTCCATGTATGTGTTAGGAATTCACAACATTTACAGAGGATATTAAAGAAGAAAAAAGACAATCACATAAGAGAATAATTGGCAATGTGTTATTTTCAAATAATATAATTTTAGGATATTTATGGACAGGGTAGTCATAATTAAGTATAATTGGCCTAATAATTTTTAAATTAAACATTTTTTACATTTCAGATACATGCCAGGCCATATAGCATGAGCTCAGAAAGAAAATAAAGATATTTACATCAGAAAGTCATTTGAAAGGTTTTTGAAGTCCTTTTATGCTAAGTGCAAACTACTCTTTTACTTATTATTATATTCACTGCTATTATTTGCCAGATTTTTATCAGCAATCGCATCTGTCTGAGACACTTCAGCCTATCAGACAAATAACTTTTTCTGTTTCTCACATGCTCACAAAATGTTTATAAAATAAAGCCACTACAAGTTCTACCATTTCTCATAATCTAACAAATGCTTCAGCAGTCTAATCCTGGCAATGTGTTGTTTACAAATGGAGGGAACTCATCTAAACTGAACCAGCTGCTAGGATCTAGACCTGTTTGTTTCATTAACTGTAAATGAGTCTTCCTTTTAAAAAGTATTAGACTGCCTTCCCTTCTTTAGTGTTTATTTCCCAAAGAAAAATGAACTGAAGGCTCAGAATTTTAATATGTGAAGAGAACCTGGGGCTCTTTCTACCTAAATTTAATGAAACCACTAGGAGCCATAAGATATTGCATTTTATTGCTTAGTTGCCTGACTGATTAACTGAGCATTATTTTCCTAATGATTATTTTCCATATTTCCCATTAACAGCATAATTGCTGAACTGCCTTATGTCTTCTATTTTCCTCATCTACTGCCCTTTCACTGAAACCTGTACACTTGTACCTCTCTAATGAATTTTTTGTTGCCTTTATAAACAGAAATCCTTTATTTTACTATTTCACTATTCCTTTTTTTCTCTCCAAACTGCTTCTGCTTTTCTCATCCTGTTTCTCTTTTGATATTTCCATTCAGTAGAAGTTAATTCATTTATGACTTCTACACAGTTTTTAATTTCACCTACATGTTGCTTCCATGTAGATCAACAGGCTGTCCTAAGTAAAAAAAGTTATACTAAAAAAGCTGTAAAAAACAGCTGTAAGAGTCCTTATCTACCTAATGTAAGTGAGCTGATGTCAACTGCATAATTAATAAAAAATTAGGAAAAGCAGTATTTATGGCTCAAATTAATGTAATGATTAGCAGGACAAGAAGCTGGGAGATTCTAAGCCTGAGGTCACTAAAAGTTTACTCAAGCTGTGCTTTGATGGTGTTTCCTGTTCTTAGCTCCAGATGTCCATGTACAGACTGGTAGAGCCAAGAACTTGTCTTAATGGGTGTAAGGCAGCCTGCTGTATTTTCTATCCCCCACAAATCCTGCCAATTTGAATTAGGCACTAAAATAAAATAAAATAAAATAAAATAAAATAAAATAAAATACTCCTGTCATGTTGTAGGAGGAGAACAGGGAGTTTCTAAATAGCTTCTGCATGAGGAATTGGCTGCAGATTGTCAGAAAACCCACCATGAAACAGTTAAACTGACATCTTAAAAACAGAAAATGCTCACTTTAAGCAAGCACTGAATCCCATGCAGATTAAATCTCAGAGTTTAATACACTTTCCACTGCTTCTCTTGTAGGTGCAATGTGTGTGACTAATTTCATCATGTTTTTCTGTGTATAGGCAGGTAGACAAACATAACTCAAACATAAAGTCAGCTTCAGTCCTGTTCTGTGATTTTTATTTTTACTGAAGTCTTTTTGCAGAAATGATTGCAAATCAGAAGTCCTGAGGATTGAAAAAGTAATAGCAAGTTACATAGCTGGAATATAACCACTCAAATTTTTTGTTTACAAAGTCCCATTTACCCATAATTTTATCCCTTAGATCTCTTATTGCATAAACAGATGTCTGACAGCCAGCCTAGATGGTTTATGAAATCTTTCTACTCCCCTAACTCCATGCTAAATCTCATCAGAGCAAAATACCTGTTTACCAACTTGAACTGAGCAAACATTCTAAAATTTTCCTTTTGAGCATGCACGTGTTAGTTGCAGATATGATTTTTAAGGGGAAAAAAAGAGAGCATAACTTTTATTGTCCTCACAAACCTGCCCACTAACCACAAGGGAAATTAATTCACCTGCAGAAAATACTCGTTTTGTTCCACTCTGCCTACCTGAGATTGTTGACTGAATTGACAGAGACAGACATTGCTGAGAATTGCAATATGCCACTAGGAAGCTTATTTGCAGAGAACAGACATTTTATCCATCCAACAATGTTTTTGAATTTAAAAACACAAGAAATTTTAGTCTGTAATAAATTGAACATTATCCAGATATGAAAGAGTTCTGGTTGAAAAGCCTATGCACATTTTGCCACTTATAATAATAAAATGGAGCAGTACTTGTGGATGCTTACATCACAGAAAGAAAATTTAACAGCATCTTGACCACCACGTAGTAGCCAGGCAGAAGGTTTTTATTCCCATATTTCATAAATTATTTCAAAATATGATTCACAAGTAACTATGTGGATGCTACCAATTGTGGCTGCATTTACACTCCCATTGCATCTTCTGTAACATCACAGAGTCAAATTCCCCACCATGCTATCCCCACCTCCTACATATACTTTCTGTACCCAGCCTTGTGGGAGCATCCACACATATTAAGATGCTCTCCAGTGAATTTTCTGGCTGTGAGACCCCAAAGGCTGGTGCAGCCTGCTAGTTACACCCCTGTTGCTTCTTATCACAACTCACGGCCCCTTCTTCTTCATGGTGAGCTTTTTTGAGAATTAAAAAAAAAAAAAAAAAAAAAAAAGGCAGAGTATGCAGCCCACAAATGCACTTTTCTGTTCTGGTTATCATGTCCATGAGGCTGCTCCCCCATTCTTGGGAAACCACTGCAAGACACCCTTTCAGTGCTGACCATGGCACACGTGGGGCTGCCCTCCATGAGTGGACACCTTGAAGCTACCATAGAACATATGTGGAACACTTCTGAGGCAGCCTCTAAGATCAGGCACAGAGCTGCCAGGCTCAGGAAACCTTGCCTGCCTGCATAAGAAACCAGGACAAAATGCCAATCCAGCAGAACATGTCCATGAGATCAACAAGGAAACCCTCAAAGAGATTGAGCAGGAAAAACAGAAGACCTGTCTGATGAGCCCATGAATCAGAAACTATTTTGAAGAAAAGCTCACATGGAGGAGAAGGAGAATGGGGCAGAGAGTAGGTGTGCGCCATGCAGCTCTCCTTTTGGACTGATGCTGTTCCAGAGACATTTTCAAAAGTTTTCACCAAGTGACTGAGGAGGGGGAAGAGCACTCTGTGACCTGTGCTGCCTCCAAGCCCACGTCCTGACCATGGCTCCCTAGAGAAGCTATAGCTCTTGACATTTGCTCATATGCATGGGCATGGACAAAACCCCAGCCCAGCCCCATGGGGAGACATGGGTGTGCAGCAGCAGAGATCCCTCTCGTCTGTACAGGGACAACATCTTGGCTGAGGGCTTGTACAGCTCTCTGAAGGCATCTGCCTTTAGCAGCAGGACATACCAATCCTTTGAGTTAGAATCACAGAATCAAGAATGCTGAGATGGAAGGGACCCACAAGTATCGAATCCTTCTCTTGAGCTGCCATCACCTCGCAGTCCCTCTGCACCTCCTTTTGGCTCCCTGCTGGATGGCATTCTTTCAGGACTCGGGGATGCAAGAGGTGCACAAGGGTCACACAGATTTATCAGTGCATATTTCAGCTGTACTTTATCTTCATGTGAACCACTCTGTCTGGTACTAGATGTCTTGTCAGGGCAGCTACAGAAGACAACAGCCTGAGCCAATACAGACGAGCCCTGACGAGGCTGGATTTGACCTGTCTTTTGAGTCTCCATTCTTACACTTTTACCAGCAGAATTTTTATCATTATTCTAGTGGTTCTGAAAAAACTTTCCAAATAGACTTATGGTTAAGCAGAAAGTATTTGAACAGGTTCCTTGTTTTACTATTTTTTCTCCTCCAGCTCTTACTACCAGAATGTGAGAGTGGTAATACAAACTTCCTGGTTTTTTTTAATATGTGTACCAATGTTTAACATTGCTAGAAAAATGTTCTATAAGGGAATAATACCAAAAATAAGTTTCCTTTTACTAAGATGAACTTACTCAAAATTTCTGATGATTCTAACACAAATTTTCTACAACTATCCCCGTGCTCTCACAACACAGGTTGTTGGAACTGAGCTACACAGTATGTATGCGGCATTGACAACTTTGCTGCTAAACTCAGGAGAGAGCCAGCTGCTGCTCATAGGCAAAATTGCTGCACAGCAGAGCCTGGATGAAGATCTGTACCTGATGTGGTCTGCCATTTTTCTTATAACCAGCAAAGTTTAGATTAGACAGAGAAGTAGCCCTTAATTATTATAACAATTAAGACTCTTTATTAATAATAATAAATATTCAGCAGGAAAGTCAGTGAAAGTATGATCACAATACACAGGAACATTGTGTCTGTCCTAGCAATGACATCTGACTCTTCTGTTTCTTTTCAAATTCTTTTCCCAGTTTGTCTGGGATAAAAATGGATAATGTAAGATGAATAATAGAGAATGAGCAAGCGGAAAGGCACATCATAAAGCTCATCAGAATCCAATAAAACCGACAGCATATGAAGAGTGCATTAGGTTAGAATTTAAAGATAAAAATGATTGCAAGGAAAGAAGAAAATTGTAATCTTCATTTGCAATTCCAGACTTGGAAAGTGGAAAGTTTAAGACAATATATTGCTGAAATACTCCAGATGCTTTGGAGACTTTTGACAAGAAAACTTATGAATATCATAAAAGGTAGATGTCAGGTTTTACTGGTACACAATGAAGTGTCTATGATATATAAGAAAATAGAAGCCCAGGAATCTTCTAGGACTTTGCAAAATTCTAATAAAAATCTTCATATCGATGTGCATGGAGAAGGGCTATAAAAATGGTATGTGATGCTGATATGCACAAATCTAACTGCAAATTCTCAAGACAGCCAGGTCTAAAAGAGAGACAGAAATTAAATCCTTGCAACAGAGATGGGACAGGATAAAGAGATTAATCACCATCGTCTCCTGACTAGTACCAACTAGACACATCCAAAACGAGCACATTCATAAGCAGAATTCAAGGAGTGTTGGGAAGGGCTTGAAAACTGATGCCACTTCATCCCCATCCCCTCTGAACAGACTGCCCACATAAAGGCACTTTTGTGCCTGATAACTTGGAAGATGTACACACCTCCAGGTATTGGTTGGTATAAGAATGAGTGTGAGACTGAAGTCATTTATAGCAGTAAGAGACTGCAGAGAATTTCTCTGAAAACTGTTCAACTGCCATACCACCTATAGTTAGGAGGTATTGTGGGAAGACAACACGACTTCAGACA
>JAYDZK010000001.1:13639066-13673020 GCA_034509185.1 Euphonia xanthogaster | reverse complement strand
GTGATTTTTTCTTCCAAAAGGGATCTTTGTCATCATATACATACTTGATAGAGATATTTGTGACTGAATTTTTCTGAATGCTTAAATAGAAGTATTATTTCTGCAAATATTTAATTGCTATTTCTAAAAATATTTCATTGAAATACCAAAAAAAAAAGATTTATGCCCCACCCACGCATAAAGAAATGTACGCTTCCATCATCATCATCATCATCATCATCATCATCATCATCATTATTATTATTATTATTATTTCTTTTTAGTAAAACAGCTTCTGAGAAATAAGATCACAAGACCTGAATTCTGATGTGACTCTGTGGTTGCTTATTCTGTGCATTAGGCAAATGAAGCTGTCTGGCTGCTGCTGTGTATAGTTACATTTAGCTTCAATTAAAGGTAGAGATTAGAGCTTGTTTCCACCATCAGGCTGATTTGTAATTAAGTATAAAAGTGTTATATATACAGTATTTATGATACTCTGTAGGGAAAAAAATTAGAAAAGGTTCTCTATAACAAGAAAACATCTGTAGGCTCAGTTCTGGGTGGGGCTGAGAGGAGAGGATATGGATACATCCAGTGACATATAAATCATCTTCTACCTTTTCCTTCTGAAGTATCTTACAAGTACCATTTTAATAGGCCACATCCACAAAATACTTTTTTCCTTCCATGGCTAAACTGCTGCCAAAGTGCAGCATCAGTTTCAAATACATGCTTCTTATTAACATTGTGCTGTAATCCATAAATGTGTGATATTGCAAGACTCTAAACACCACTTTCTCTATTCTAAATATGTAACCAAAACGTCACCTACAGTATGATTTAAAACACAAAGCTTTACTACTATTAAATATAAAAATATTTTTAGTCCTTAGCCAACCTTGTATTACAGTATTTAACAAAAATAATGCATTAATTACTGTAGCCATAAGCCTGCGGTAATATGAATTCTAAACATCAAGGTAGATCATAGCTCTCTATCAGTCCAAGTTAAATAAAACCCCATTTCATTACTATAGCAACGTCTGAAATGGTTGAAATACAAAATTGTAGGAAAAGTGTTACATTTTTACTACTGGAAACAGATATTTATGAAGTTTTCTTAATATGATTTTCCAGATCATGTTTCTTTTCAATACTTTTCATCAGCTTCTGTGGCACAAAAAAATATGTGACTGAAACAATCCTCTGCTTTTAGGTTTTTGGTTTGTTTTGCTTTGGGTTTTATGCTACTTTGGGGTGCATTTTGGTTTTGGCGTGTTTTTTTGTTTGTTTGTTTTTAATATTACTATTTAATGTTCTTCTTATCTATTTTAGGAATAGCTGTTTCTAGGGTTTTTTGCATTGAAAACTCCCAATTATTTCCCTGAATTAAAATAATACAGAATAAAACCTAGGTTTAGGAAAATATGAGAAAACAAGAGGACAAGTGAAAAGTAAAAAGTAAAAAAGTAAAATAAAAGTTTAAAAGTGTATGGTGAAGAGCAGGTATGAACTGCATTCATCAAAAGTCAAGGTAACACAAGGATTCCCATCAGTCAAGGATCAAATTATTTGCTTGTACTGCAGGCAAGGAGCACGAGGTGTTACAGGAACAGAATTTCTGCTTTTAATGTGCAAGAAATGTCACAAAAAACTCCCTTCCCACCTTTAACTTTTAATGGAGTGGGGAGAAAAAAAACAAGAGCAAGAGATATTTTTTGCATTTCAGACACTTCTGTAATTCCAGTACTGCCACTCTATAATCTGGACAAGGCTTGATAACTCAGCATTTCTTTTGTAATAGTCTTTGCCTATATCTTCTCTTAGAGAACAATATAATAAACAATATCCATTACAAAAGGCAGTGAACCACTTATATTAACTGTAGCTCAAATATGCCTTCTTCAGAAAAAATATTTATATCGGTGACAGCTATAAACCCTATGGGGATTTTTTCTTATTTGGGTTTTTTTCCTCCTTTTTCTCCACTTTCTTTCTTTTGCCTGTGCTATGATGTATAAAAAAGGGGAAAACAGGAAAAAATAATAAAATATTAATAAAGCAAAGGTACTGAGGAAAAAATTAAAGTATTTTTTCACCATACTTTTCATTAGCCTGGGGACTCTGCATACAAGCAGCCAAAACCTTGTGAGAAAGTTCTGCCCTTTGTGCCTAGTAGCCTAATTTAACTACACATAGGCTTATGTTTTGCAGCTTTCTGGCCCTTTGTTATTCAATGACATACAGGAAGAAAGAGCACTTTTCATTTTCTCATTACTACACTACACATCAATTATGTCTATCTATGTAACACCAACATAAGGCTCTAAAATAGCAAATTCCAGCTAAATGTTAGTAAAATTGTAGTGTTTATCTATTCATTTTTTTAAGTTATAATATCCATTGGGTAACTAGAGTAACAAAGCTTTTCTACTCTCCTGTTCAAAAAAAAACCCCCTTGATGAATGATTTACAAAGGAAAGCAACTCAGCAGAAGATCAAAAACATCATTAAAGTCTCAGGCAGATGATAACCCAAACAAAACCATATTGGTTGCAGCCCTGTGTGGTTCGCCTTTTAAAGCAGCAGAGTTTGTGTGTTCAGCTTTTGAATATTCAAAATAAACTTCTTGCATTTTGATCTAGTGAAGAGAATTTACATTTAGAAACAAGGGATAGAAGTGCCACCTTGTCAGGGAGCATGGCAGGATGGAGCTGAGCAGGGAAGTCATACGATCCCAAAATCATTTTGGATGGAAAACATCTGTGAGGTCATTGAGTCCAACCTTTGACCAAACACCACCTTGTCAACCAATGGCTGAGTCACTGAGTGCCATGTCCAGTGGTGTTTTGAGAACCTCTAGGTATGGTGACTCTAACACCTTCCTGGGCAGCCCACTTAGTGTTTGACAAGACTTTCAGCAAAGAAATTCTCCTTGATGTCCAACCTGACCCTCCCATGGTGCAGCTTGAGGCTGTGTCCTCTTGTCCAGTCGCTGGTTGCCTGGGAGAAGAACCCAATCCCACCTGGCTCCACCCTGCTGTCAGGAAGTTGTACAGAGTGAGAAGGTGCCCCTGACCCTCCTGTCCTCCAGACTGAGCCCCCTTGGCTCCTTCAGCTGCTCCTCAGTAGATGTGTTCTCCGGACCTTTCCCCAGCTCTGTTGCCCTTTTATGGACATGCTCCAGCACCTCCATGGCTTTCCTGAAGTGAGTAGCCCAGAATTGGACACGTCCAACACTTAAAATCAGGGTGACCCAGGCACTTGCAGGGTCCTGCCCTCAATCTCCATCTGGAGCAGTGAGGGCAGAGCCATGGCAGGGCATGCCAGCAGCCCTGGGGCTGGCAGGGAATGGGCTGGAGCCAGAGGTTCCACTAAGAGATGGGGCTGGGACTAGAGGCAAGGCATTGGTATGGTCCACATCCTTCTGGGACCAAGAGATAAGGCATAAGCTGATAGGAACATGGGATGCTTGGGCCCTGGGCAGGAGACCAGAGGCACTGCAGGGCAGGGCTCCCTTTGCTCTCCCAGCCCTGCCACACGCACTGCTGTTACTGAAAGAAATTATTCTCTAAAAAATAAAACATAGGGGTGGCAGGTCCAAAGCAAGAGTTGTTTGGGAACAGAGGCTTGGCAGCAGCACATAAGTCGCAAACACACTTATTATTTTTGTCAAAGGAAAAGTTGGAAAAAAGTTGAAACATAATGATTCACACCAAAATGAAAGGTGCTCTTTCTGAAAATGCAAAAATTTCAGACAATCCTTTAGGCAACAAATCAGATGGTGTTGAAAGAGACATACAGATAATTCTTTCCAGTGAAAACCTTAAAATCCCTCACAATTATTTAGATCATAGAAAGGGAAACTGATAAGTACTTTAGGTAGGTTCAAGTAGTATAGGTAGGTTCGAGGACAAATGAAAATATAGTTGAGTACTAATGGACATCCTCTCTAGTGAGGAAGGGGAAAAAAAATAATGGCACCCAATGGACTTCAACATAGCAAAAGTCAGGATAGGGAAAAGGGCCAACATTCAAACCTATTGAAACATATCCGGTTCCTGTACACATGACATGAATTAAGAAAATCTCTTGAAAAGATGATTAAAAACATCTAAAACCCCAAAAGTTTAAACTTCTCTAAAATTTTAATATCTAAAAATATAGACTATACATAATGAATGACAGAATAGTACAAAAGGCTTTGGCTGTACCCAGTAGACATGACCTCCGCAGTTTACTTCTGTATGAATAAATAATTAAAATTTCCTAAATTCAGAATAATAAAGACTTTCCACTAGGTCAGCTATCTAAGCCCATGGGTAAAAGCTCTTAGGGGTTTTTTTGGTTTTTTTTTTCCTATTGGTATGAATGTATTTTAAGTATAAATCAACAAATTACACAAAAATACTCTTTTATCTTTCTCTTCACTTCCCTAACAGCTGCAGATAGAGACAGAGGAGCAGTCACTTAACTGGTTTTCTCCTCATGGTTTTCACTCACTATAAACTGTACAAGAATGTTATCAGTTAATATACTGCCCCAAGGTTTATGAAAAAGCATAGACCTTTTCCTTCTCACTATAAGATTCATCTCTATTATGAATCTCCTTCTTATTAGTCTTAACACATATCATGCATTAATAATATAAAGACGTCTTTAAAGAGAATAGCAATAAGTATTGCAAAATACATCACCATCAAAAGCCAGGTCTTTAGCAAGACATGACAGTAGATCTTGTCCCAGCTCCAAAGACTGGAAGGGATTCCTCATGTACTGGGTCTAATGCTGGCTAAATGGCCATGCATTTACAAGAAATTATTTACTTGCTTCCTGCTGTGAGATATGGATTAGGAGGAGGAGGGCAAAACAGGCTCAAAACTTTAAAGAGTATAAAAAATCTTTATTAACAGAATTAAAAGAAAAATTATAAGGAAATCAGAATAAACCTTCAGACATTACTCCTCCCACCACACCCTCCTTTCCTTCCAACTGACAACATAAAGAGAAAAAAAATGGGACTTTCAGTCAGTTCATCACCTCTAAAACAGTCTTTCTTCAGTCCCCCTCAGGAGAGGAACCTCTAGCCATGCCATGGAGACTTTTCCACAAGAAACAGTTCTCTCGTGGCTTCAATGTCACAGCAAATTAACCCCACGGTAAAGGAAAATCTGTTCTCAGTGTGAAAGTCCCTCCCATGCCTTGCAGTTTTCCTAAAGCTGCTTTCGTGGGCTGTGTCAACTTATGGGGTATTATTTTAAGGATGAGCTGTTTCAGCGCAAAAACAAAAGTTCTCTTCTTTTATGTCTGGGAACAGAGGTTTTTCTTCTTCTATCCCTGGGGCAAAGTTTCTCAACTCTCTTATTTCTCTCTGTTCAAGCTTCTCATTGGATCACAGCTTTTCAGCATCCGCGCGGTCCAGCATGAGTGCGTTTTTCTCATGGGCTGCGGGTGAATGCTGCATCCCCCCATGCACTTCATGAATTACAGGGAAAAAGTGAAGTCTGATATATCAAAAATATATTTTCACCATAACCTCGCAAAAGAATTTCAGCCCAAGACTAAGGCATCTCCTCAATCCCCTCCCACCTAGAATTTGACTCCTTTATTGACTTCAGTGTCTATGTTGTTTTCTCTACATGTCTTCACCCCTTTCCTTTTCCTGACTCGGAAGAGAATTGGTATTCCTACATTCATCTGTTCTCAAGCTTTATCAATTGAAACAGTTTTATAGAGTTCTTCAATGTTTAAAAGCTGATCTCATCTAGGCTCTGCAATCAAGGAATCACTGTGTCTCCCACTGCTGATTGCATGGTCCCTGCTGGAACCGTGCAAGTCACTCTGGCTGCCGGCACCACCCTTGTGCCTTTGCTTCATGCTGGGTGCCAAAAAAGCAGCTAAGCAAACAAAGTCCATTGTGAATCATGCCAAGACAGCCGTGGCTGTGCAGTGCTGCCGCAGTCACACCAATTTCAGCCGCGGAGTCCCAACTCTGTGGTCACTCCCAATCTGGGATGGCAGTAGACACTCCTGGCACCAGGCGCTCTTGGCCTCGGAGCTGCCCTCAACACCAACCATGGGGCCACTCCCGGCTCTGGTCCCGGAGTAAACAAAGTTCATTTGCAAGGCATGCCAGAATAGTTGTGTCCCAGCAGTACAGCACTCCCCTGGGCACACGGTCGCACAGTGCTGTCCAGGTCAATTGGTGCTACCTTGGTCATGTGGCGCTGTCCTGGCGGCGCCAACCTCGGCTGAGCAGTCCCTGCAGTGTGGTTGCTCATGGCGTTGGGATAGTCTTGGTGGCATGGCCTGGTAGTGACAGAAATCTCAGCCAAGCTGCATGTGGCTGGGTTGGACCAGGCTGGGCTGGGTCTGGCTCGCCCAGGCTTGCACGGCCCCATGTGGGGCCAGGTTGGCCAGTTACCTCTTCAAAAACCAAAAGCCAAGAAAGAGATTCCCAGGATTTGTTTGTTTCCACATTTGTCTTCACAGAGGCGTGTTCAACTCTTTTAAGTAGTTTAACCAGGTGTCCATCTTCAAAGCTAGCCAGCTGATTGTCTCTTCAAAACTAGGCAGCTGATTTGCTCTACCAGGTCCCCCCAGGAAGCCACTTCCCACTCCCCCCAGCTGAAAACCAGATTTCGTTAAACCACAACATCTCAGAAATTCCTGAGGCCACAGTAGAAAAGCTCTGACTCTGTATCTGATGGCTCTCTGTGCTGAACCAATTCCTGATTTTCTGACTGGTAATGCTGATAAAGATGACAGACATGCTGTTAGTGGCATGTATCATCTATTAATATTTATGAACTTTTCAACAATAAACTGTTGAAAAGTTCATAAATATTAATAGATTATACTTGTCTGCAAGACAGCTATTTCCTTTCAGCCTTGATTCCTGTTAGCTCAGTGGTTTTAGGAGTTGCAGCAGACTATAACAGCCCCTCTGATCTCTAGATTGTTTTTGTAGTTGGTTGTTTGCTGTGCCTCTCAAAAATCCTACTTCTCTCTACACTGTCCCATCCACTCTACCTGTCATCTGCCTTCCTACTGTGAAATCTGGGAGTTATTTTTCCCTTGATGAGTTCAGTTCCATCTCAGTGAGGACAACAACTCTTCCATTCATAGGATTCTCCATGATCAAATCATCATTAAAGAGGAATATAATAAAAAAAATTCTATAGTGCCTGACATAACAGGTCAACTGATGCTTCTTTTACAATAGCCTAATAGTAAGAAAAAGATAGCTTAATTAGTAACATTCTAATCCTGGGGAGCCTCAGGGGAAATGCTCATTTTACACACAATCATATGATGGGAAAGATGGATCAGGTTGGAAGGGACCCACAGTGGGTCATCTGGTACAACCTCCCTGCTCAGTCACAGAACTGTGTCCAGATGGTTCTGGAATATTCCCAGTAAGGGAGACTCCAGACTCTCTTAACATAATACAGGTTGTAATTTTAATGGAAATAACTGACAGAAAATTCCAACAAATTTTTCCTTAGAACTTTTATTCCTGAAGAGAAAATTGTTTAAGAAAAAATATCTTTACTTACCTCTAGAACCCTTACTCTATGTTCCCACTCCTTACCTCTCCCTCGATATCAAATCCACTTTTTTATCAAAATGTTACATTTACTAGTGGTGCTTTTGTTCATCACAGAAGAAAGTATTTGTCAAGATTAAGAGGCAGAGGTGGGGCGTATAATAAAACCTGTACAGATTGACATACGTTTAGCCAGGCAGCAAATAAAGTAGAATTTGGAAATTTCCCACTTACTGCTCTACTGAAATTCTTCAAAGTATTCACTAGCAATACTTAAAATAATAAGTATTAACAACAGCAATGATGACAAAAAAGAAATTGGAAGCTTTCAGCTGCTGGAACATTTTAAGAACTTTTGGGAAAAAAAAAATCAAAGTACACTTGATTTCTTTCAATTCAATGAAACTTTTTTTTTTTAAAACCTCTCACTGATGCTTCATAATATTTACTCAACACTGCCTAGAGACTTAATGAGTGAGACAATGTGCTTTACTTTAAAACAAACAAGCAAATAAATAAATAATTTTTATTTTAATTGTAACAAGTATGAAATATTGCAGAATTTACTTTAGATGGTGCACAAATAGTACAGTTTGTAAAGAGAATAATGTAATGCTTGTATATTTGGGCCATTTCCAACTTACAAAATGCAAAGGCCTATGACAATAGGAACAAGTTGTAGTAATAGACATCTCCAGTTTAAATGTTAAACTCATTAGCAAAAGTTCTTAATATTTGCTTAGATATTTGCTTACCATTTGTTTTGCTTAGTATTTGCTTGGTTGTGGTATTGAGTTTCTTTATTTTGGTAAGAAGAGAAACCCTACTTCCCTAAAACCAAGTGTGAAATTTTCTAAGGATCCTGCTCTAACATTAAAAGAACTCGCAGTATGTTTATATAAGAAGAATCATTATCCATAATGAAGTGAGAAAGGTCAGATTTTACTGTTAACTGATGGATACCTTGGCTTATTTAGTCATGAGACTGGCCAACAAAAAAGTGAGTAGTGTAACAGAACTGTGCTTTTTCATGTTTCCTTTCTAGTGCTCTATAAACCGTTAGTTGGATTATTTAGCTGCATAATTGGTGTTAGCCACAGGATATGTATCACAGGGGATTTTCAGATTTACTCATCCATAAATGTCAGGCTATTAATAATTCTGCAGATAACTCCTTGTATTGGATATCACCTGTGTTGAACACAATATAAGGCAATGAAAGGTCAGCACACTTTGTGCGCCTATGCACAGATAGATAGGCACGTCTGCCTAAATGCAGTATTCTCTGAATATCAGACAGAATATTTTAATGGTCTCATATTTTTAAATAAGAAATTATATTTCTCTTGCTGAGAAGAAGAGAACACAATTTCAGGACCTGAGGTCTCCATTAAAGAAAACCATAATCATTTTTGGCACAATGAAACTTTTTTTAAACTTTTCTGAAAAACTGAGATATATCAGCTTTAAATTACCTATAAATTGCAAGGCTGTAATTTTCTGTGCTTATACCTTTTATTCTTCCCTGACTCTGGAAGACTAATCTCCTGATAATATTTTAATAGATAGATATCCAAGTCTGATCTTAACAAAAAGATAAAATCTGCATTGTAATTCAGACCCATTATATTTTAAATCCCTGGAGCCTTTAATTAGCTATTTATCTTCCCCGGCTAGCTCTATTCTACTTTTATTTACATTTCAATTATTTCAGAAAAAAATAGAGTTGGTACAGGTGCACTTTTAATATTATACCAATTGTACGAGACAGCCTTTCAAAGTTCAAATATGACAGACGAAGCAACCTGGAGGCAGAACTGAAGAAACCACAGATATGAAAATGAAGCTTGAGAGGTCTCCTACATTTGTTTTATCCATTTTCTCATGATCTTATTTACAATATTTAGTTCTTGAATTCTTAAGTCTATAAAGAAATAGTTGTTTAATGAAAAAGGTAAAATATTAACAATGTAATTCATACAAGTGAACGAAAGTCAGAGGTAGGGCATACGGTGGCTCTAAAATATAGAGTAAAACATCTGTCACCCAGGGCATTTTTCTTGCCTTCCTGGATGCAATTTGCTAGTGCATTAGCAAATATAGGCGGGAACTAGAATGGTGATTTGGCTGTTTTGATGTCCAGTAGTGTATTGCACTCTTCTTTGGTTAATTTGGTCACTAACACCATTCTTACTCATGCAGAGCACAGAGACGCTGCTTATATCCTAGGCCTTTCCGGCTTAAATACTACAGGGTTTTTAAAATGAGTTTCAGTCTTCTTTACTGTGCTTATGTTGTTATATGTTAACATGAATGATTCTGTTTTATTTAGGAAGAGATCTATTTATAATGGTTCATTGAATCTTTATACACTTTCTTTTCTGTTTGTATTTTAGTTATCCAATCACTACCTACAAGTGCAGGGGATTAATTTTAATACCACCTCTCTTCTCTCCCATTGGACATGTTTCTGTGGTCACAAACAATCATGAATCTGTGCCTTGGGAGAAAAAGGAGTACAGACATGCAGCATCTGGGACTCACAATGAACACACATAATGCTAGGCTGTTAGCAGGCCAAGGAATGTGATCCTGCCCCTCATGTGCCCCAGTGAGGCACATCTGGAATGCTCCGTCCAGTTTTTGCCTCCTCAGGAAAAGAAAGACCGGAAGCTACTGAAGAGGGTCCAGCAGAGGCCATGGAGGTGATGAGGGGTCTGGAACATCTCTCTTATGAGGAAAAATTGCAGAAACTGGGCCTGTTTAGTCTGGAGAAAATTGGGAGGACCTCCTCAATGCCTACAATAATTTAAGGGTGCTTGTCAGGAGAATGGGGCCATACTCATCAGTGGCACCAAAGAATAGGACAAGGGACGATGGGTAGACACTACTACACATGAAGTTCCAGCTACTCATGAGGAAGAGCTTCTTTACCCTCAGGGTGACTGTAGTGTGTTTAGTACTGGCCAAACATCAGTGCACCCACTAGAATATTCTCACTCATTTTCTGCTGCAAGCTAGGATTAGGAAAAGGGCAAAGCAGGCTCAAAACTTTAAAGGGCATAAAGAAAACTTTATTACCAGAACTAAAAGAAAGAAGAATCAGAACAAAACCTTCAGAACACTTCTCCCCCACACCTTCTTTTCTTTCTCACTGACAACATAAAGAGATAAAACTTGGGACTTTCAGTCAGTTTGCCATCTCTAGAATAGTTTTTCTTCTGTTCCCGTCGGGAGAGGAGTCTCTTGCCACGCCATTGAGACTTCTCCACAAGAAACTGTTCTCTCATGGCTTCAATGTCACAGTGAATTAGCTGCCCAGGAAAATGGAAATCTGATCGCTGTGTGAAAGTCCCTCCCTACGATTTACAGCTTTCCCCACAACTGTTTTTGAGGGCTCAATATTTAGCTAAAGGTGTACACTTTTAAGGATGAGCTGTTCAAAAGCAAAGGTTCTCTTCAGCTATCTATGAGATCATCTTCATCTCTGGGAGCAGAAGTTTTCTTCTTCCTTCCCTGGAGGCAAAGTCTTCATCACTCATATCTCTCTCTATTCAAGCTTCTCATTTGGATCACAGCTAGTTCAACATCTGATTTACTTCAGCATGGACGCCTTTGCTCATATTCACAGTTTGAACACTCCATTCCCCCATGCCTTTATATGAATTACAGGGATATTCTAGTATATCAGAATCCATCACCGTGACCTTACAGAAGATTTTCAGCCCAAGACTAAGGCATCTCATTCTCCTCCATCTGGGATTTGATTCCTTCTTTACTGACCTTGGTGTCTTCATATTGTCCTCTACATGTCTTCACACTGTCCTTTTCTCTCCCTCAAGAGAGGATTGAAGGTTTGCAAGTCTCATCTATGCAGTAGAAGTTCATATCTTGCCCAGGTCTGCAGATGGCCGTGTGATTTCTGCCAGGCAGTGGCTGGAGCACTTGTGGTGATGGATTTCAGGCCCTGCTGAGGGGCTGTGCCAGGATCTCAGGGGCCCAGACCAGAACGGCAGCAACTGCTCTGGCCTCATGACTGTTCTCTGGCCCCTGCTGTGTTCAATTCCAGCTGTGGAATTGGCCACTCTCTGCATGGCCTACGTTGGTCTCAGCCGCATGGTCTCCTGTGGGCTGGGACAGCCCCGCGGTAGCTTGCAGCTGGAACTGTTGATGATGGAGGTTTCTTCAGCGACTGTGCTGAGGGGAAGTGGAGGTGGGCCCAGCACAACTGAGTGTCCTCTTCCTCAGCTGCAGCAATGGCCTCCCCTCCCCCTGCCCCCCAGCCCCTGGGGCCTGGCCTGGCCCCGCCAGGCCGCGTAGGCCGCAGCAGAGCGCTCCTGGCCCAGCCCGCGTCCAGTTAGTTACCTGTCCAAGGACAGAAGCGAGAGAGCGATTTCTGGGCTTGCCCGTCTTTAAAATGTCTTTTACAGAGGCGTAGTTAACTTTTTAAAGTGGTTTAACTGGTTGTTAATTTTCAAAACTAGTTACTGATTTGTTTTGTCCAGGCACGGAGGAAGCTCTTAGCAGCTCCTCAAAGAAAATCTCTTCCGTGGCTGGCTCTTTCTCTCCTCACCAAAAATCAATTAATGCTAAACCAGCATGGTGACAGAGCAATGGGACAGGCTGCTGAGAGAAGCTGTGCAGTCTCCTTTGCTGGAGATATTCCAAACCTGTGCAGTCTGCTGTAGGTAAGCAGCTGGGCTGGAGTAGATGATCTCTAGAGGTCCCTTCACTGAGCATTCTGAGATTCTGTGATTCTGTGAATGAATTATTGTGTTTCCTAAAGGACGCATTCAACTGATCTGGTCTGTTAAGGGGTGCAGAGCTACAGCAGTTCTTATGTTTTAAAACCTAATTACATGTATTTATCCTTGGATT
The DNA here is from genome assembly GCA_034509185.1 of Euphonia xanthogaster. Classification (NCBI taxonomy): domain Eukaryota; kingdom Metazoa; phylum Chordata; class Aves; order Passeriformes; family Fringillidae; genus Euphonia; species Euphonia xanthogaster. The sequence continues at coordinate 13,660,611 of JAYDZK010000001.1, read as the reverse complement.
TCTTATCCTTATGTTCTGTATTAAGCTTGAAAAATCTTCAGTATTTGTGAGGCATATTCAACTTGCTGGGGAAGAAAACTTTTAAGGAAAATATGTTTGAAATGAGTTTCATGGAGATTAGCTATTCCCTTCAAGATACTTAAATACTTAAGAGACATTTAAAAGTGTAATCTTTACTCGATTTTACTCCCCTATCTAGTACTCTATTTATACACCTATTTAGATTTACTTTGAGTACTTTGTAAACCTTGCCATATTCTTGTCGTGATGAAAATGATTGTTCTGTACTATAATTTCACAAGTTTATTTTCTCTTGCATGAATTTGAACCCTATAACAGAATGAATCAGTGTTATAGTCTACTTTCTTTCCCCTTTGCACTTTGCTTTCCACTGAATGTCACAGTGAACTCATACTGGAAAAATAAACAAGCATTACCTTTAGAAGTAAAAATTTTCAGCCGTGATCAAGAAATTACAGGTTTTATATTATTACAGACTTGACATGAAAGATTATGGCTCTCTGCTTTTTCACCTCACCCCATTTGGAAGGTTCATACAACAGCTTATAGAGGAACAGTAGAACACAGTAAACTTAATTAAATACACTAACTTCTCCACTTCCTTAAGTAAAAGTTCTTCTAGGTATTTAGGGAGGTCAAGGCAACATTTTCATTCTTCTGATCTCTTGACTGATCCTGTTTTCTTTCTTCCTGCTGAGTTATCTGCAAATATATTTAGTACACTTTCCCCTTCAACTCATATTCTTGGTCCTGAGATAAGTAGGGCAAGGAGTCCCCAATTCCTATTCTGTTCCCTGTCACCACTTTCTCCCTTCCTTGAAGGCTTCCATGCCTTGATGCAGAGGAGGATACTCAGTTGTGCTGGGCAAAGTGTCCTGTTCTACCTGGCAGCCTGGAATTTACACACAGTGGTTCAACTGTGAGCCCAGCTTTCTACATGGAGCTAGTTGGCCATGGATGTGTTCCCTTCTAAGGGCCTGTTGTTTTCACTTTTTATTGGTTCCCAATTTAAACAATTTGCCAAAGGTGCCAATGGTCACCTAGAATCAGGCAAATGTCTTTTCCACTGTTGACAAGAAAATAAGTCCTGGTCTGATCCCATAGCTGACCTTACTTAGAGCAGGATGTTTGACTAGAATCTTAAAAAGGTCTCTTCTTACTTAATTATTCTGGATTTATGTCTTGTTATTTTCCCTTCAAAGGTAGTATTATTTTTATTTTCCTTTCAAAGGTAGCATTTTTATTTTTAAAAAACTAATTACAGAAAAAACTATACATACTGAAGGGCCTTTTCTTGTAATGATATTAATAAAAATTACAAATAACTTATATTTTTTTTAAAATTACTAGGATGTTCATACAAAAAAAAAAACAACCTAATTTTTCCTGGCTGCATACAAACCAAGGACTTTGGTACTAAAATCAATTGTAAACTTATATAAAGTAAAAATGCAAAATTAAAAACAATGTTGCCACAGTACTGCTTATTTATCAGTAACTCCAGTAAAAATGTTTGCATAATGCATAAATCACACAAAGAGTTCTCATAATTAATTTATCCTCTTCTTTCCATCTCAGTATGATATGGGCAGAGCTGATGAAATGCAAACAGACGTGCTCTGAGAAAGCACAAAAAAAGTGAAGTTCCATATTCAAGGAGTGGATTTCAGCACTTTTGTCAGCCTCTAGCTGCAGCTGAAATTGAGTGTTCTAAATAATATATCTGTTTTGCCACCACAGACAACAGTGTCCTGGTTGCAGTGAAGGGCACCATCCACTTTCAGGGGACAAAAGACGGTGAACAAGGGTGGTTTAAGGCCTCAGAACCCAGTTTCAGTGGAGGCTGATACCACATCTCATTTGTTACAATCCTCCTCTGTCTTGAACCAGCGTCTCTCAAGACTGCTGGACCTTCACTAAGTCAAAGAAGAAACTTAGCATTGCCAGATTCACTTTCAGAGGAGGGAAGCAGGATTGTGAATTAGAAATCTTGGTTATTTCCAAGTATTCCTGATTTTAATTTCTTTCATACTTTCTTCCCTGTCACATACATGTGCAGAGAATGGCCTTGCAAGAGTTCGTCCTTCCAAGACATTATCTGTGCGATAGTTCTGAAGTTTTGTCTTCTGTCTTCTCCCATGAGAATTTACCTTCTGCCAGTGTGCTCCTCCCTAAATTTTCACACAATCACCACTGAGACTTGCAGAACTCACAAACAGACAAAGTCCACAGCAACAAATAAACTAGTTCTCAAAATGGAAAGAAGGAAAGAAATTAGGCTTCTTCAGTCGTTTTTGTTTGTTTTTTTCAAAAAGTTTGGTGGGGTTAGGTTTTGGACATATTTTTGTTGGGGGTTTTTTAACATGGTTTTGTTCTAGACTGTCCCTTGGTCTTACATCCTTTACTTTCCAAGGCAATCCAGCAAAAGCTTATTCCTTTGTTTTATTCTGTGACTGAATTAGCAGTGATAGTATAGGAGTCTTTTCTTATTTGCTGCTCTTCATATACAAAGGTTTTCAATGACTATTCACTTCTTCAGTGCTCAATCTCAATTGAAATCTCGGAGGAAAACAGTATCTTTTCAAATCTGTCTCAAATTTTTTCTTTTTATTCAATGCTAACTTTAATTCTATAATTACTTCACTTGGAAACCATTCTGCATAAGCTGCTATAAAAGATGAAAATCAAAGGAGTATTACATCAGAAAAAATGACAGCAAGGAATTAAGGAGAATTTTCTTGAAAATCTAGGGGTATGGGTGTAGCTCTTTTAGAGCAGAGTTTTCTCATTAGTTGATAATTAGAGTTGCATTTTAAAACTTCACAGATGTCTGAACAGAGAGATACTAAAAAATAGCTATATATATACATATTACACAGCTTTTAATAGAGCCTGAGATGTATTGTTCCACTTGGGAATGGACCATGTTTCTTAACTTATTTATCTAAGGAAGCATGCTTTTCATGCAATTTAGCAATCTTCTCTTCAATTTCTTCTTGTAATGCATGGCTTCTAAAAAGACAAGAAGGCCTTTCTTTTTAGCCTTCAATAACCGAAATGCTAGAAAGGTGAAAGATTTTAAAATATTTTTTAGTCTTCTCTAGGCTGTTTTGGTCATCCATAAGCTTTACTTGAGAATAAATGTTTCCATGTATCCAAAGGTGACCCGCTTTTAAATATCAGATAAATATATTTTCTGAGTTACAGAAACCAGACATTTTCTCAGTCATCATTTTTAAAATTACACTACTGTCTGACATACTGCTAGCTGGAGAGAGAAAAAGCATTTGTTCAAATTTATTTTAATATGATTCTATGTTTTAAGAGACTGCTTCAGTGAGTCTTACATGCAACAGCTCTGCAAAAATGCTAACGTAAATCTTCAAAGTTCTGTTTTAAAATCTTATAATAGTCTAGACACTTCCACATCCTCAGGAAGAGGATCTCTGTAAAGGCTTTTAAAGCTGTCAAAGCTGTATGCACAGAGAGTCACTGCAGGCTAGAAATACTCTGCATACACAGAAAGACAGCTGCAGCCACTACCTCATATAGCCCCAATGCTTCCTGGAAAGAAAATGAAATTCCCATTAAAACTGTCTTTCCTGCTAGACCAATAATGTTTGTCTGCAAAGATTTATAGTCTAGGTTAATACGACATAAAAAGGATATTACTTTTTAGGAAAAAAAAGGAAAAAAAAGAAAAGGAAAAAAAAATTCTGTAGCTAAATCACATGCGCCTATATTATTCATTATTTCTGTCATTAACAGCAATCTTGTTTCCATGACTTCAAAACTGGTTATAGTAACAATTATTTGAATTTGAGTGGATGTCAAAGTGTGAGAGGCCTCCAAAATACATAGCTGTGATATTTCTGCTAGACTGCATGAGAAAAGGGTGATCAACCATTTTGTTTGCCATCTATTTTGGAAGAAGAAAAACAGATTTGCAATGATGTTCTATGCTTTCATAGGTAATGATGTGCATTTAATTTCTACAGTACTGTGGTGATCATTGCTGTAAGATCTAAGCTGACAGTTTAATTTCTTTTCAAAGTTTAAAAAAATTCCATTATCATGTTGCCATGCTTCTGCACTTAGAACTGCAAATTTAAATGCAAAGAAAGCAATCCAGCTTCCTTAGTAATGACTAAATAACATTATATGACATTTCAGTAGAATTAAAAAATACTTTTTAAAGCATTTCTTAACATCCAAGTTGAGAAGAGGGAAAAGCATGAAGTCCCCTGTCCCTAGACAGAGTTCTAAGTTGTTTTTGTGTAAGTAGCACTGACCACAGGTCAACTACTTAACACTGAACAAGTAATAGCTTAAGTTCTCTCCTATGTGGCACCTAAAAGGATGTTGCCCTCAGGCTTGTACATTTATTCAGTTAATCACACTTAGATGTTTGCTGCAGCATTCTTGTAGAAGAGCCAGTAGCTCCTAACACAGCAGTCTTGACCTCTTGAGTATTTCCTTCAAAGTTGGGGGACGATGACCAAATGCCAGTGAACGAGACACATCAGCACCACTTCTTCACTCATGAAAAGCCTTGGCGAAATACAGCACTGACTCACTAAGTGAAACCAATGAAAAGGTTGGTTTGGAAACAAACACGGAGATCCTTGGAGCTGAAATGGGAACAGGAGGTGTGTGGGTGTGTTCGTGTTTGTTAGTAGTTTGCCAGCTTATAGTCTCCTGCTGAGGAGATTCACAGCTCCTTGCAGAAAAAACAGTTGCTTTTTAAAATCTAACTGCATCTGTTTCTCCCTAAAGTACACAATGACTTACTGGCACACAAATGAACCGCCGTTCCTGATTTACTACCAGCTCCTTATTCCACTGTGGTTCACTATTCCTTCATGAAAACTCAATACAAGCCTATAACTTTTGAAACAAGTTTTATTTCATTTTGCTGGCCAACAGTACCTTCAATTATTAATTAGCATAGTTAACCTAATTTTTAACATCTTTTGGGGGGATCTAGTATTTTGGGGGGTTTTTCCCTACTTTCTGAATGTATTACCCAGAGAACCGTATGCCAAAGAAATAACAAAATGTAATACTTATAAATTATTTTCACAAGAGATCAGCTCTATTACAGGGATTCTCAATAGAAAGAAGGGACCAGATAAGCCATATATATGTCAAGGAATAAAGATTCTCCTGGAGCACACAGATAGCTCAGAACATTACTGAAGACCTGACTTGTAAAATATATTAATTTTTTCAGTTCACTCCACAGATCCACTCCACAGCTAGCTGAAAAACAAGTCAGATTGTTCTGGCATGGATTTTATAAAAAATAGAAGTACGTGGAATTGTTAATACAAAGAAACTATCAGATATGATATAGTACACTTTTACACTGTGTATCCACATCTAGTTTGAGCAATGAAATGCATCTAACTTTCATATAAATGACACAGATTATTAAGTTTTTGGGGGAGGGTTAAACATTAGATCAATACTAACAAAGGACAAGTTTTAGTGCCAGATGTTGTTGCCTTGAGCAACACAGCCAAAAATATCCACCCATTTTACTAAACAGAGTGAGCAAGCAGACAGGTTTTGGATGAATAGAATATTCAAACTACAAACAGCTTCATTTCTAACAAAATGTTAAAAAAAAAAAAGGCACTGAATTGATTTTGAATCTCAGTCATTCTGCTTTTACGTTAATTTGTAGTTTACATCCAAAAGTACTACTTATGGTTTCATAATAGCATTTTTCTGATGTTGCTTTGCTTCTTATGAAGTCTGCCTACTCTTGCACACAAGAAAAAAAGCAAACTGACCTTGACAGGTGAAAAAGGAATAGCGATGACTCATATCTTCTAAATGTACAATATGAGAAAAATTTCCTTTGCTAGAATTAGAGTATTTCCACTTACCATTACCAGGTAGAATTTATAATGAGTAGGAAGTGATACATTGTGTGATTTTATTTGCTTTATAACTTTTATTAACTATTTAAAAGTGTGATTTGAATCAGAATAATGGGTGGAACCTTCAGTGTCCTGCAATTTTCTCATGCTTTTATTACAAATATAGAATATGTAATTGATGAAAGCAAGTAAAGTCAGAGGTTGGATAATAAACAAATTTTACCCTTAAGGAAGAAGTTTTATTTTATGATAAGTCTTATTGCTTGGTAGTTTTTCATTTGGTCTGGTTTTGCATTCTTGTTACGTCTTGCTAGAGCATTTTTATACTCCTTATGCTCAAAATATGAAAAATATGCTTTATTTTTTAACAGAGTTATGAAGCTATAGATATGCTCATGTACTATTATACTTCAAGAAAAGCATTTATTTCTGTTATAGAGATAGAAATGAAATAACTGCCTATGAAATTATATACACTTAGTTATCTAAATTGCCTACTCTGAACATATTTAAAAAATTATAGATGATATTTTCTCCATTTAGAATGTAATTTCCAATAGGTTACCTTGCATAACTATTCCCTCATGCTTTAGCACTCTTTATCACCCTTTCAGCTCCTTGATGTAGAATGTATATTGATTTTGAATTAATTACCAAGGTACCAGAAGTCTTAGTGGATGATTTTAGATGTAAACATTTATATGTAAACATTTTAGATGAAATTCTGAATCTTGTTACTCACATTACAGCCTGGTTTCTGTTATCCTTTCTCAGGCTGAGTAATGTTATCTCCAAAATATACTAATGACTTTGGTATGACTATTTCCAAAAAAGCTCCTACACATACAAAAATGGGATCAGTATCTTGTAGTTTAAAAGAAGTTCTTCTTATTTCTATATTTTTCTATATTAGGGACTGGAGCATCTCTCTTCTGAGGAAATGCTGAAGAGGCTGGGCCTGTTCAGTCTCAAGAAAGGAAAACTGAGAGTGGACCTCATCAGTGTCTGTTAGTGCCTGCAGGCAGGGGTCAGAGCAGGGGCCAGATTCTGTTTGGTGGTGCCCAGAATGGGATAAGAGGCAATGGGCAGAAATGGATGCACAGGAAGTTTCACCTGAACATGGGGAAGAAATTCTTCACTGTGCGGTGACTGGGCACTGGAACACAGAGGCTGTGGAGTCTCCCTCACTGGAAATATTTCAGAACCATCTGGATGCAGTCCTGTGCCATGTGCTCTGGGAAGACCCTGCTTAAGCAGGGATTGGACCAGATGACCCACTGTGACCCACTGATTCCAGACTCAACAATTTCGGGATTCTGTGATTCTGTGGTGTGAGAATATGAGTGTTCCCTCTGTCTTACTGAAGAGATAAAGACACAAAAAATTACAAAGAAATTTTGGTATATATGTAACTTTTGGTCTATATCATTGCATAGCAATATTTGATAGCTATACTCATTCTCAAGGATAGACTAACTGTTGTTCAAAAGCAAATCTCTTCTTCCTGAAACAATTTTTTGCCCCCACTACTTATGGAGAATAAAGTCATCAAAAGCCTTTCTTCTGATTAATAAAGAGAGAAGTAGATTCAAGGAGGCATTAAGAAAGAGTCCTGACAGACTGAGGAGCCCCTGTATTGCCTGCCCTTTGATGGGGCACCCAATGGAACCTGTATTTTTCACTGAGACTAAATAGACATTTTATCTGAGCAGCATACCTGCTTTCTGAGAAAAGAACCTGTAGGTAACATCTGTCATTGAAAGTGTTGACAGGTATTGCTGGTAAAGAGTTTATTTCCAGGTTATACCACATCTGTTAGTTTTTTCCTGCTTTGGACTGAAATAACTTTTTAAAGGAATAAAGTGAAGACAACAAAAAATGTCTACATGATGCTAAATATGAAAACAAACTAACTGTGTAATATTTGTCCACTTTCCAAAAGGAGAAGAAAGCAAATAAATTTAATCCTGTTTAATGAATTTCACTTGAAATTTTCTGACATAAAAGGGACAAAGAGAGCAGTTGATACAAAAAACTTATGGAAAACACTTCACTGAGTTGAATTCAGTGCAGTGAATTGCAACTTTGGCAATTTGTTGAATTTGACCTTAAATATTAGTGTTTAGATAAATGAGATTTATGTGCAAGGAGCAAAACAAGACAAGACACCAATAAGGTGACTTAAAGAAAAAGCATCAGGGAACTACTTAGAAATAGTTTCTCCATTATTTACCATTTGCCATGTTATCAACAATTAAATACTGCTCCATCCACAAACAACTTAAAAAACTGGGAGGTTTGACAAATCAAATTAAAACAGACGATAGATCATGGTTAGATGACTTGTTTGAAGGATGGAGTTTTGCACCTTGATTAAAGGAGCTTTGCAAAATAAGTTTATATGCATTGATTGTTATTGTGACAATGTTTATGGTAGTGCCTTGTGTGCTTCACTGTGCACAGCAAATGATGAACAAGACCATCAAAGAAGTTTTTCCATTCAAGATGGAGGGGGATATGTGGGAAATGGATTTATAGAGAATTCTCAAAGCCTGACAGAAGGCCCACACAGTATGCATCTGTATACAAGCCTTGAGATAAGAAATGTTGACTTAGAAATGCCATGTAATAGGACAGACATTGTTGAGAGAGAAATGGAGCTAGAAACAAGTTTCAAAGGATGGCCTTGCAAATAAGACTCGATACTTTGGAGAAATAGAACTATGAAAGATGCATTGTAGTAGGACCCACGAGGGGTAGTTTTAGATGATTTGCTTTAAGGTGTCTACAGCATGGTGTGGTAAAAAGCTGATAGGCCAAGAAATGCTTACAGTGTACTGTAATTAGGAGATAATTGGCTTCTGATTGTGATAGTGTGAATTATAACATGTGTATTGTCTCACCCTTCACATGAGACTGAAAATGGGATAAAAGTTTTAAAAATGCCTCTCAGTTGCCCCATCTCTGGGTCAGACAAGGGCATAATCTGACACTATAACCTGAAGTTTGTATTTTCTGCTTATGTAAGGACAAGGTGGGCAAATAATATCATGGCTGTTTCAACAATGTCAAACCTTTTGAGTCTAGAATTCTTTCATGTGGTTAGTTAAACCTAATTTCTTTCTTTACTTATCAGTTATTTTCCCATGAATCTCTAAGTTTGGATAAAGATACAGCACACCTGATAAAGGCACTTCAACATGGACATCATCGAAACACTACGCTCTCCAGTAAGAAGGGGTGGGAAAAAGAGCCCACATGAAAGTGGGAGCAAATTTCTGTTACTAGGGATCACGGTATGTCTTTTCCTCCCAGCCCAGACTCATCCTTTCCACCATCAAGGCTGATAGCATTTAGACCTTTAAATTACTGATCTAACAAATACCGTTCATCCAGGACCAGTGTGAGAAGGAAATGGGACAGTAAACCACATTATTTAGCTATTATTATTTGTCAGCTGTGTTTTGGGGGGTTTCATGCTTCCCTTACAAGGAACACCAGCAAGTTTTTATCACTATACTTTAAAATAAAACATTAATTGAGACAGCACAGGATGGTTGTAGAACAAAGACTTTTTGTACCTGTAGCAATAAAACTGTACCCTTGGAGCCACAGGTTTACATTCAGATGGGATATTTCATTTATATAGCAGTGATTTCTGTTTCAGTGGGTTTTGCCTGCAAAGGATTTAAATTTCTTTCATCTCTTCAAAAGATGCATAACTCTTCTGAAAGAAGGTATCCTGAACATAAATAAGGCTTCCAAGTGCTTTTAGCTATATCATGTGCTTCTCTTAATAACAAAATCTAAAAGACACAATGGAAAATCTGATTTTTTCTTGCTACTTTTCTTTCATGTGCTCACAAGTTTATTTTATATACCTGATCACAGGTTTGTTGTCTGAAAGTGATGCAACCACATAATTTTTTATAGAGTAGATTTCCATTTATGCACCCAATTGTGAAATAACTTTCATTAAGGTTCATTAAGATTGCCTTCTTAATTTATCGAAATTAAGTAAATCTGATCAAAGAGACAAAGGGGTTACATGTTTCCAAGTCACCATGAACAGATTTTATCTTCTAACATGTGTTGGATATTACCCTGGAAGTTTGTTAGTTGAATGGCTTCTGTTCAGAATTGGCTCAGTTTACTTCCCTGGACAAGGACTCTTGTGTAGCAGTTCACAGGAAATCTGAATAGTCTAATTTGATACAGACACTCACAAATGACAGTTATAGAAGTCTTGTCTGAATAAATGTGGTAAAATTAGGATTTTAAACATTTTTCATCTTACCAGATGAGAATGCCAAAGTCTGAATGTTAAAGTTATGCATGTAATTATGACACAGTCCAGAATGAGAGTTATTATTTCACATAACATTGTCATGCTCATTGATTGCCCTTATCTTACAGGACTACAGGCAGGTGTAGGTTCAGAAGAGAAACCTCAAAAGACTTTGAATTTAAATACTTTAATATTGTTTTACGGATGTAAATTTAAAACTGGCAGTGAACAGGTGCTGATAATAATTTCTGTACCATAAAATATTGCTTTTAAACCATTTTTGGGACTTAAAAAACGGTAATAAATTCAGAAATACAAACCACTGAACAGCTGTAATAGAAGATACTAGAGGGGAAATGAAAACACAGGCAGGGTATATATTTATTCCATGCTAGTGATGCATGGAAGAATAACTGACAAGTAGCTATTATCATGTTACAGAAGAGAAAGAAATGAAGATTAAAAAAACACATACTTTACATTGGCAAGAAAAAAAAATATGAGAAATTATGTGGACTTATCATTACACACAGTAGTTTACAATTAATGCTCTAAAAATCCAGACACTTTCTGAATTGCCTCTAACCCTCCAAACAAAGTATATATACACACTGGACAGAGAATGGGGGATTCTGCCCCTCTGCCCCCTCTGCTGAGACCCCACCTGCAGGGCTGCATCCAGCTCTGGGCTCCCAGCACAGCAAGGACAGGGACCTGTTGGAGCCAGGCCAGAGGAGGCACCAAGGTGATCAGAGCAGCTCTGCTGAGAGGAGCAGCCCTGCTGGGAGGAAAGTTGGGGTGGTTTTCAGCCTAGAGAAGAAAAGGCTTTGAGATGACCTAATTGTGGCATTTCAGTACCTCAAGGGAGCCCACGAGAAAGATGAAGAGAGGCTGTTTACAAGGGTCTGGAGTGACAGAACAAGGGGGAATGACTTCAAACTGAAAAAGAGTATGTTTAAATTAAAAATAGGAAAAAATTCTTCCCTGTGAGAGCGGTGATGATCTGGAGCAGGTTTCCCAGAGATGCTGTGGATGCTTTATCCCTGGAAGTGTTCAAGGCCAGCTTGGATGGAGCTCTGAGCGACCTGGTCTAGTGGAAGGTGTCCCTTCCCATTGCAGGGCATTGGAACTAAAGGATATTTAACGTACCTTCAAACCCAAATCATTTTATGATTCTCTATTTAATCGTCTCTAATATATAAAACAGCAAGACAGAACAACACTTAAATGTTAAACTGACAGAATGGAGCTACTACTGAGGAGCTCCACACGGATGACTTTATTCACTGCAAGCCACACAACCCAGAAATGTACAGAAGACCCAGAAACATTCTAATTAGAGGAGCACCACACTGGTATAGATTTTAGATAAAAATGTCAAGTACCATTCCGATCATTCTTTGGCTAATAACAAACCACAAACAGCTAGACATACCAGAGGATGAATGTGTCCAATTATTTCTTTGTTTAGATTTCTCTTTTTCTTTAATTTTTTTAAACGCAGTGTCTGAGCAGACTGGTGCATTCTGAAAGGTGTCTCATAATGCCCAAGCATGGGGTGCAGAGAGTCTGAAGACTTCTCATTCCCTAATATTTCCTTAGAATAGTTATTATATTGAATGATTGTAGTAGCCTAGTCTGTGATTCAGCAAACTTTCATATAGCAAACACCTTTTTCCTAAGATAGGAATTTCACCTATATTAAAATGACTATGCAAGTATTCTTAATCCCAGGTAAAAGAATGCTTCATTTGGTGCCTTATTTAAGGTTGGATGACCTGGAACAAAGTTGATTTAGATCTGGATAGCTTAAAACACCAGCCAAGAGACATTCATGAAGAAACTGGTCTGTTTGAGCATCTCTTTTGTCTGCTCTCCCTGCCTGTGCAAATCAGACCTGCTGCCTTCACTGAAACTCAACAACAACAAAAAGCAATGCAAGCTGGAGGCTTTCCAAAAAACCTGTTCTGAAGTACTGAGCTCCCTAATGCAGAAGATGTCAAAAAGATTATGTCACATTCTTGCGTTTTAACACAGAAATGGCTTCTGCCCTTGCAGAGAAAGCTTTGAGTTGGACTGAGATGTGGTCCCTTGCTGGTGAGAGTACACAGCATGTCAAACTCTCTCAATTTGCATAGCAATTTAGTAGAGAAGGACATGCTGTAAAACCAAAGATCAACAAATCTAATACTAAACCCAATTTCATACTGAAGGTTCTCAGGTGTTTGTAGCAGCACTGCAAAATGACAAATATGATTTGAAAGAAATTTAAGTCTGAACTGCAACTTTACTATGTCAAAAAAAAAAAGGATTTTGACTGTGGTGGATGCTGCAGTGTAAGCCTAGGTATGACCTGTATTTTATGATGCACTTGTTCCTCATAATTTGAAGCCTCCTAGATCCACATGTTTGCCCTTCAGTGGTACCTCCTGGACTTGTCACACTGCTCCTATGGACCACAGCTTAGCAAACAGGAGAGCACAATGCCCAAGGGCAAGAGAATACAGTGATCCTGACCAGGAAGTCTTGTAAACAACATTTAAAATTTCCCTTTCCTTATCAGGATTGTAGTAAACCAAGTAATCAAAAATGTGTGATGAAATACAGTTTCCATTCTGTCTGTCCTTGAGGCACAATCAGTCTTGCTTTCCCATCTCTGAGATGGGTAACAAAGAAACTTTGTGTTCAAAAGACACATGGATTTCTTCATGAAAAATGCTAGCTGAATTCCTAGTTTAAATTCAGCAAAAATTTTGTGACTTTGCAAAAAACCAAGATTTCTCATCACATGTAACTGTCATGGCAAGCCACACTTTCAAATAGTGAAGTGCTTCTGCTTCAGAAGAATAGATGAAAGGAGCCCCTTAATGCAAATTACTGCCCTATCATTTGGTGGGAGGTTTTCTAGCTGAAAATCTGTGTGATAGAACGTTACATAAAAATAATGTGTGAATACTAAAATGACAGAATGTTCAGTATTGTGTAATTTCTACCTAGAGAGACATCAAAGCATTCTGTTGGGCTGCTTGTAAAGATCAGTTTTCTTTTTAAGCACTTAGGTACTACAAATTGTGAGGGAAAATACAGTGAGACGTTCAGATAAAATTCTGTAATGAATGGTCTTTTCATAGAGTTTCCCTAAGGTGCTGTCCACTACAAATAACACTCTTAAGATAAGAATCAAAAACCACCCTGTTGAAAACCATCGCTCACAATCCTAAAGCAGCTGTGTGTGAAACAAAACAAAACAAACAAACAAAAAAAAAACCAAAAACAAAAACAAAAAAAACTCAGTATTTTCCTCAAAATACGATAAATTTTGTTTAGTCAGCAATTTCAGCAAAGGACAATGCTATTTTTAAAATATCTTTACTTGCTGATCTTTTCTAGATATATTTTTCTCTTGACTTGAAAGCTGCTCCTGTAGTAAGCATCAAATATGACATTCTGGTTTAACTGAAGTTAAGAGAATCTTTGATCTTCACCTTATAATAGGGTAAATGTTGAGCTAAAACATAAAAGCATGAAAAATTGCCAGTGATACTATGCTTGCTGTTCCACAGCATTTACACTGAATGAAAGATTACTTCAAATAAACAGAAGCTCAGTTACTTGAAATGTACCTCTCCCTTGACACTAAATGAGAATGACTACTTAAAGAATGTACATAAGAATCTTCATAATATGTACCCAGGAAATCAAAAAGAAAACATTTTTTTTTTTAAATATCTAAAACAATTTAGAAAGAATTGTGGGCATTCTAGTTTAAACTCCGCATCAGTGCAACTGGACCATTCGTTGTCACTAGATTACAGGGTATTTTAGGCATTTTAGGTAGTAGGAATGAAGACAAAAGCTGACAATCAATATTCTTTACAAATAACTGTGAATCAGATACCAACAATTTGATTGAAATTATTCTCTAAGAGTCACACTATTATTTCACTGAAATAAAATATCTTGAAGCAGGTTAATAAATGTAAACATTTATCTAAATTAATTTCATTCTCTGCTTCTCAAAGCACCATAAAAATGTCAGTAACATGTATCTTCTTTATTCTCAAGTACATAAACTGATGGGAAAAAAATGTTTTTTTATTACTGAGACTGGAAGATACTCATATTGTAAAAGAAACTAATTAGAGATGAGAAGAAGTCTTTCCTGATTTCAGCAAGGAAAATTTATGGAAGACAGAGTTTAGCAAATTAAAGGGAATTAGAAAGGTAAAAAGAAGCAAGCTTGTTAGAAATTGGATAGATACATACAATAAAAAAAAACCTGAGTGCTTTTATGAGAGGGCCAAACCATGTATTTTTAAAAGAGTTAAAAATACATAGAACTCCATAAAGCATGCTATGCTATGAATGCTGTGGATCAACAGAGGATGAGTAAAATGACATTTTTAATGTTTAATGAAAATCTATAAATGGCTGTTGATGGCCTTCAAAAGATCCCCTTTGACATTACCTATTACTGAACAAGATTCTTAAGGTGGTAAGACAGGCAGTAATTCTAAACAAAGAACAAAAAGTGATACTGTTGGAATACTGCTTAGTAGGTCCTTGACCACCGTCCTTCCCTGAGGAAAATACAGGTTGAAGAACAAAAAGTGTTTCCTTTTCACACCAGAGTATAAACACTTATGTTAGTTCCATTCAGGAACAAGTTAATGTAAGTAAAAGCAGCCTCAAACGAAACTTCCCAGTACAGCCATCCTATCCAGCTCCAAAAATCTGTATTACAAATAAGGCATTTTGCAGTATCAGGATGATAAAAGAAGTGGTTGGAGTTCTTCGTAAAGTAGGACAAGACCATTTTCAATATATAATTTAAATTGGTATGGGAATGGGGAGAATACTGTGGTGCACTTTAAGCCCTATGTGTGCAACAAGAAGAATTATGAATGCTTCTTTAACTTGTTGAGTCAAAATACTTGTCTTTGAATAAAGACCTAATGGAGTTGGGATTTTAACTTTGCACATTCTATCAGAGAACCAGAGGGGTCTGCAGGAGGCAGTATCCTCATTTTTGCATGCAGAGAGGCAAACTGTAGTGATATTACTGGTACAGATGCCACAGAATTCAAGGACATCACTGAGATGAGCCTTAGTCCTTCCATTTCCCCAAGCCACATCACCAGACTACACTGCTTTTTAAGGACAGTTGATGACACAATGTACAAAATATAGTGAGAAGTGCACTGATGGATGAGGTGCCATGGAGTCTCTCCACAGTTGGCATTTATTAATAAGAAATTGACTCTATATTTATTGAAAAATTGTTATTTATGAAGTATCTTACTTGTGGGTTCAACAAGTGAAGGACTAAAATATAAAAAAGGGACAAAATTATTTGAAAATTTAGCTAGTCTTCTAATACAACTGTTCTTAGAACATCACTTAGAAAACTGGCGTTTAAAGGGAACAGCTCTGTTGGCCAAGGACCTACCCAGGGAGGAAAAATGAAAATCCAAAAAAGCACTTTTTTCCTTCTTCCTCTTCCTACCCTTGGTGATGCATCAGAATGTAAGTGAAAACTGTTATAAACTAAAAATTAAGAAATAAAAATTAAAAAAAGAACACCTCCAAAAGATAAACAAACAAACACAGAGACAAAACCAACCAAGTAAACACAAACAAGAAAAAGTGAAATAAATAGGAGGAGGGAAAAGTACAAATTAATAATGCTCAGAATTAAAACATCTAATCTGGTAATCACAATGGTTTTCAGTTTTGCTGCTCAACAGGTGAGTTTGAGTTGATGAAAAGTGCTGATCAGAAAGCTTCTCAACAGTAAGATGCCAGATTGGCTCAGAGAAAAGAAGGAATAGCTCAGGAGTTGGTCAGAGGTACCGTATGAGAGAGAGCAGCTTGGGGCTAACAAACCTGTCAGATCAGACAAGACACACAAGTGAAAAAGCTCATGGATGGAAGATGAAAGCAACCCCGAAGGAAATTATAGTGCTAAAGCCCAGCAGAACAAGGTAACACAGAGGGAAAATACAGGTTTTTGCACTCCTACTGGGACTCCTTCTCCAGCAAAACTGCTCCTAGACTGAGTCTGTTAACATCACTCAGCTACTTCTCGTGGAATGAGGGAACCCATCCTCAAGTACACAAAATCCAGTATACCAGTGCTCCTCAAAAACTGGAGAAATGGACTGAAATGGTATAAAAAAATCTTAAAGACAGATACTTGGGTATAAAGACAAAGTCCCATCTATTAGGCCATTTACTAATCTATCCTTTTAAAGCTGTTTTTAAGTAAAATATTCAATATAAATAGTGATGGGGAGAAACATATATAGAAGGAAAGTATGCAAGTTAAGTCTCTGCTCCCCTTTGGCTTCCTAATTCAAAAGTGTACAAGAGAAACACTCTTACCAACTTCATGAAGAAATACATAAAGGCCAAAAGACAAAGACATCCTTTCCTGGGTCATAGGTTATGGTTTCAAGCCCTTATTTTCATATAGTTTCTTTTTGTGTCTTTTTGAGAGAAAAAGGAAATTCATTAAAGACATGGAGCCAAGGATTTCTTTGTGACCGATTTAAAATCATAACAATGCATATAATTTAACTAGACTTATAATTATCATTGGAGTGTAATGGTTCAAAGGAGTACAAGAACATTGTTAATAGTAACTTTGAAATTTTAATGCAAAAAAACCTTAGAACAACTTGCCTCTTTCCTGTTAGATGTTTTTTCTACACTCCTTAAGCCACTCGGGGTGTCAGAATGAGAATCTGGGAGTGCCATAATGAGTCATGATTGTCCCCAGGTCTTACTGGGACACTTGTGATGGTACTACTGAGGTCTCTTCCTCATATCTTTGTAAATTATGCCTGTATGTTTTCCCTTGTTTGTACTTTTCTTGGGTATGCTCAGTTGAAAGGGTATTCTTCCATGAAAAAGAAAAGACAAATATAAGTAAAAGTCATAGAATCAATTATATAATCATAGAATGGTCTCAGTTGGAAGAGATCATAAAGACCATCCACTTCCATCCCCCTGCTATGGATGGGCTGGGCTGCCTTCCACTAGACCAGGTTGCTCAGAGCTCCATACAGCCTGGCCATGAACACTTCCAGGGATGGGGCAGCCACAGCTTCTTTGGGTAACATGTGCCAGTGTTTCACTATTCCCACGGTAAGGTATTTCTTCACAACAGCTAATTTAAGTCTACTCTCTGTCAGTTTGAAGCCATTGCCTCTTGCCCTGTTACTCCAGGCCCTTGCAAATAGTCTCTCTCCATCTTTCCTATGGGCTCCCTTCAAGTACTGGAGGCTACAATTTGGTCTTCCCAAACTTTTCCGTTTCAAGACTGGACAATCTCCGTTCTCTCAGCTTTTCCTTATTGTTGAATTCAAGTTCCTTAGTTCTGTCTTCTTCCTGTTTTATATGCTTAAGACTGCTATTGAACCCAAGCTTTTAGTCATTCTAGGAACTGGGAATGTTGTACCTTTTCCTCATAGGAGAAAGCTAGCTAGCTAGATAGATAGATAGCCAGCTAGCTAGCTAGATAGATGACAGAGTGCAAACATTCAGAGAAAAGTGTGAAATCACTTGAAAATTCAAAAATATGTTTGCACACAAAAGATCGTTGAATTTAAGAATATTCCTTTCCTTTTTTCTGGTACTTTAATCACCATTAGACTCATTACCTTGATAAACACTTGATCCTCTCTATCCCTTCCCCTAATTATGGCACTCCTCTCTTCTTCCTGAAGTTTCCATCATTCTGTCTTTCTGCTGTCTCTAGCAGGATACTTGCAAAGCTTTCTATGCTTACGCACACCATAGCATTTTCAACTTGCTACCTAAAATCGGATCAGTTGAAAGATAGTTTTGTTATGTTTCTACAAAGGTTGTGAAAGAAGAAAGGCAGGAAGGGCAAGGAAGTCACACTGAGCATGGTGCTGAATAACAAGCTCAAGTATTATTAGAGTTTAGAGAATCTTTAAGAAAAAGGACACTACAAGTCATTCGATTCCAGAAAAGAATTTATTCAGAGCTCACAAAATTTGAAAAAATAAGGCAATAAAACATTCTTCACCCAGATGGTGTGAGCTACTTTTTTCATGGCATTTCTTTCTTGGAAGCAAGGAAAGACTAAAATATAGCCTTATGTATCGAGAAAGCTATAACAGCTCTGTCTTAATCCATATATATTTTAGTGTTTGTCTATATTTTCTTTATATAGCACTAAACCCCCTCTCAGAACCCCATGAAATTACCAATTTAAAATTGCAGTAAGCATCATTCAAATTTTTACCACATCAATTTCCACTGAAATATTTTCCATGACATGAAGTTTGTACTGTACCATTGTCTTCTGTCCTTTGAAACCATGGTTACTGAAATTAAGTATCAGATTTTTAATATCTCTTACAATCTGTGAGAGGTGTTTTATTACCTCAACCTCTTCAATATTCTGAGTGTTGGTTGCTCTGCCTTTTCTTTCCTTGCAGTTTAGAGCCTCACTAAATTGTGTGAAAAAAGGTACTGGTCAACAAGCCAAAACACAAAATACTAAATCTGAAAGAGAAAAGGTCAAAACTTTCAAAATCCACCATCCTGTTTTATGCATTTCAGGAATTTTAACAAACTCAGAAAGAATCCTTTGTTTTACGGAATTTAAAATAATAAATATTTATTTATTTTTTAAAAAGGTAAGGTGAGTCTACATTGTTGATTTTTCAATTAAAATAAAAAAATTAAAATTCCTTTTCAATTGTTCATCAAAAGAATACTCCTTCTCACCAAAGATAAAAAAAATTTAAATTTCAATAATTTATCATAAAATCAAAGAAAATGAAGGGCTGGTTTTGTAAAACTGCAAAATGAGTTTCCACTGGTGATTCCGTCCCTTTTTCCATAATAGGACATAAACTGGATCCATTTGCCAAGTGTATGGGAGATCCAAGTTTCATGTCTGTCATTTGTTTGACAAAACACTGTCTTCTGAAAGAAGCATATTCTGACTTCAGAGCATGGAACTGTTTTAGTCCCATTTTATTACAGCTTTCAAGTATTTGAACTCTCCTTATGTCAAAGCCGAAATGTCATTAAGATGCCTTGTAGGGATACGGTATTGGAGGTGTCATCGAAGTGATCCTTGTCTATGCCTCAGTAAAGAGCTTATTTTTGTTCAAAATAGCTTAACATTGGAATAGACTGCTCAGGGAATTGGTGGTCACCATCCCTGGAGGTGTTCAAGAGCTGGACAAGGCACTCAGTGCCATATCAATGTTGATAAAGTGGTGATCAGTCACAGGTTAGACACGATGATCTTTGAAGTCCTTTCCAACCTAAATGATTCTGTTATCCTTTAAGACTAAAACCATTCATCCCACTGAGAAATAACCTACAAGCCTGTAACAATCCTTTTCCACTTTCTTTTGTTAAAGAATTTTCTTTGTCTGCTGGTTGACTGGAACTGAGAAAATAATCAGGAAAAGGATGACTACATGTCAGTTCCCTCCATGTCTTGTTTCCTAGGCTCCAACTGATGGGCACTGGAAAGGCAGGATCAGGGAAGAGGGGTCCTGTGTCCTCATCACAGATTAGAGTGGAGCCTTACACACAGCTCCAGGCATTACCTGCCCTAGGAGAATAGTTTGGAGTTTGTCCGTTCCATCCTGTTCTCTCATCCCTGCAGCCCAGTCAAATGGGCGAGTAGCTGGGTATCTTGGGGGAAACTTCCTTCTTTGGAAGGGAAAAAACAACAAGGTTTACAGTGGACATTTGAATAGCTACAGGAAGAGTCTTGGAAAATAATATATTTTATATAAATAATATATATTTTTTACAGAAGGTTATTCATCTGCATATGGCAAAGCATAAAATATAAATTATTTCTTATATAAATCTTTTTTTTTCTTCACTAATTGAAAGACTAAAAATGATTTAGAGTGTTGGCATCTTCTGATAACTTTCTCATAAAATTGGTATCTCTTCACAATGGAGCCCTCTCTCACCACAAATTGCATTTTAGTGGCAGCAAGGAATTGAGTCTGCATTTTTTTACTCATTCTTCAGCTACTCACAAGGACAAGCATAGTGCTGTTGAAGAAGCACAGTTTCAGCATAACAATCCAAATTCATCCATGCTTAACACCCCCCTGACTTGGAGTGACAGTTTTCAGCTCTGAACAGATGCTCCCACTCTACATAGCAGCATGAACTAAAAGTATAGCCAGATCTCATAAATCTCATTTCTGAGGAAAAAAAAATTATAGTTCATTAAATACCTGAATCATGCTTGATAATTTAATATAGTAATAACCCTTTTTCCCCCCTAACTTTTAACTTACTATTTTAAAAAATAGTGTACTGCAGATAATCTCTTTGGAATTTGGGGAGGGTTTTTTTAAGGTACTATAGTCTGATTTAAGTATATGTTTCATAAAATTAATTTTAAAAGTTCAAAACTCTCATCTTGAGATCACTAAAATATATAGGATAAGTAATTGTATACAGTAAGTAGACTGAACTTGTCTACAGACCCTGGACTTAGATGAGATTTTTGTTGCTTGGTTACTGCCACCAATGGGTAAATAATGAATTACCCTGAAAATCTCTAAGAAATAGTATTGTTGCTACCTCCCATTAAATAATTACATAGCATCTGTTTCACTCCATAGGTTTTGCCTGACAAAGTTATTCAGAGTAGTTATATCAGCAGCTACAAAATGCAGAGATACCCCAGGTGCCTGTAATGTGCTGCAGGAGGTCACATCTGTATCCATGAGGTCCTACTCATGCAGTTCATCTGTCTGCCAGATAAGAAGAGGTTATCTGCTTGTGCACAGAACTGTATTGTTTTTAGAAAGCAAGCAGAACCCAAACTTCATGGGCATATCAGAGAATCACAGAATTAGAGAGGCTTTGAAAATCATCTCATTCCAATTCCCCTGTCGTGGGCAGGACACCTACTAGACCAGGTTACTCAGAGCTCCATCCAACCTGGCATTGAACATTTCCAGGGATTAAGCATCCACAGCATGTCTGGGAAACCTGCTTCAGTGCCTCATCACTCTCACAGGGAAGAATTTCTTCTTCATATCTAGTCCAACCCTACTCCATGTCAGTTTGAAGACCTTGCCCCTTGTCCTGTCACTTCAGGCCCTTGTAAATAGCCTCTCTCCACCTTTCCCTTCAGGTACTGAAAGGCCACAATTAGGTCACCCCAGAGCCTGCTCTTCTCCAGGCTGAGCAATCCCAGTTCTCTCAGCCTTTCCTCCCAGCAGAGCTGCTTCATCCCTCTGGTCACCTTGGTGCCTCCTCTGGCCTGGCTCCAGCAGCTCCCTGTCCTTGCTGTGCTGGGAGCCCAGAGCTGGATGCAG
>JAYDZK010000001.1:13614132-13636125 GCA_034509185.1 Euphonia xanthogaster | reverse complement strand
GTCTCAGCAGAGGGGGCAGAGGGGCAGAATCCCCTCCCTGCCCTGCTGCCCACGGGGCTTTGGGTGAGCCCAGCACAAGGCGGGGTTTTTGGGCTCCCAGCTGGGGCTGGAAGAGGGGCCAGCCCCTCACCCACCATTTATTACCAACCCCACCAATACCTATTCTTCTATTGTAGACAAGACTTAAAGTATCCTTTCAACATCATCAGAGCACATGTAACTAACAGGCATGGTAAGTGCCTTCTGGCTATTTGTATGAATGATGTTAAAAACATGAAAATCAATTTTTCTGGAGAAATTAACCATCAAAATTGGCTAAGAGGAAGGCAAGCTGGGTAGACAGCAAGTTTTTCATGGCATCTATGGAACTCTTCCAGATTGTTCTTTTAGTAAATGTATGAATATAATTTAAAAATAAAAAAGTGCTTGTTTCTGTCACAGATTATGCCTGCCAAACAGAAAGCTTGAATAAAAGTGACATTTATGTACACTGAATGTTTATGAAGTTCTTGTTGTGCTCCTTGTGTAATTATCTCTCAGCACTGCATTCTGACATGCAGGGAAGGTGAGAACAGCTGTTCATTTTATTGCCAACTGCTATTTTTTCCATTGTATAGATATATCTGCTTTCACCATTTTTATGCATTCACATATCCACATGCACAGCTATATGGACTCAGAAATGCACACATCTGTACTTTTGCGGATAGATGTCGATAGCTGGGTAGGAGAATGAACCTTCCCTGTGCTTCACAGTCTGCTGGTAAATACTGGAGCTGACACTCCTGGTGAATGGCTGGCTGAATTGGAATGAAATTAAGTGCTGGAGGTAGCAAAGTTTAAATAAAAATACCTTCTACAGGAAAAAAAAAAGGAATCCACAGGATAAACCTTTGGATTTTTCCTGGTTTTGTTGTTTATTCGTTTAATCTGCATTTTAATAAACCACATTTACTGTCTTATTGAATTTTATTTCCTCTTACAGACCACTCAGGAAACAGAAATCTGGATTCAGCCATTTCACTTGCACCAAGGATCCATTTCTCCATGTACCATTGATCACTGTTGGAACATTTCATTAATCATGTGGGGAAGGGTATCAGACATGGTCTACAGCAAACCTGGAGTATTACAGTAGATCAAGCAAACAAATCCTCATTTGAGAAAGAGAAACCTCTTCATGATTAGCTCACTGAATAAAAGGACTGATTGGATTCATCAGTTTACTCTGGTCACTTATCATAACTGAGACACATGAATACTTTAAACATTAAATACTTTAACACTTTATATCCTAGTTGCATCTGTCCAGCACAGAACCAGTCTGTCCTCTCAGCTGACAAAAAATTCCTGGCATAAAGCTGGTAGGGACAAAGGAGGCACTGCTTGGTAGCTGCTTTTTCCTTTCCCGTACCACGTATAAAGGACATCCATGACAAAAGAAAACAGGGACAGACCGTGAGTTCCCTCCATTAACATTCTCCATCAGCAAAAAAATAGTAAAATTATAGAAAATTATATGTTATCTCTAACACAATAGAAAAATACACAAACCAGCTAAAAATTACATATGTGGGTAAAAGATATTTATATCAAGTACATTAATTTATGGAAGTTACTCTGATCAGTGGTCATATTTTTTCTTGCATGTTTGCAACAAATGGGATCAGCAGGTATTGTTCAAGAGTGGCCACAATTAAATGCTCTCTTTTTTTGGATTTAGCTTACTTGCATAATTTTCTGGTAATTCAAGCTCCCAATTAAATCGAAGCTTCATTTCAGATTTCCAGGTCTTTCTTACTGAGTTCTAAAATGCCATCTTGGTGTTCTTGCTCCATCAAAATATAGAGTTGATAAGTATGCAGTTAATCCTGTGATTGTCCACATTCGTGTTAGAACAATATTTGTAGTGCTTTCCTGAAAAAAAAAGAAATTAATGTAAAAAAAAACAACAAGCCCCTGTCAAAATTCAAACTAGCTAAAAGAAAATGTGAGGGCAATAAAAAAAAAAATAAGTGAGCATGAAGCATCTTTTGAAGAGACATGATATAAAATGTAGTTGTAATAAGTTTCATCCTTGGCCAAGTTTCAAAGCTCATCCACAGGGCTTCTAATGGGCTTAGCAAGACATGCTTTAAAATAATATTGCTGTTATAGAGAAGTTTCTTATTTGGCGTCTGTTTTTAAGGGTCATTCAACAAAAGGAAAACTGAAAATATTTATTCATAAATAGATATTTTCCAAACCAGCTTTAATGGCATTTAACCACCTACTTAAGTGCAGTCACCCATAACAAGTATATTGTTTCTATATACTGTAATTACAGTACAAGATAAAGGTCTCATATGTGCAACTAGCCACTTAGAAAATGATAGGCTATGTTGATAATTACAGACATTGCTCAAATCACAAAATGAAAATATTTTTCTAAGTTTCCTAATAATCTTCCCTGTAGGCAGTTCTCCTATTATGTGTGAATTCTGTAGAAGCCTTAAGAAATTGACATAATGCAGAAATATTTGTTTGAATGGTTCCTGCTGCCAGCAGCAAACTACAATTTATCACATTTTGGGATACACAGGCTGTCATTAATTCAGCTTTTGTTCCTAAGTGCTTATTTATTCCATTCTGTAGTCACACAGGTTTGGTCTAAATAGCATTGATAGCACCTTGTGGACTTACTGATGATATTGAGAGACAGTTAATCCAAACTTTTGCTCTGCAAGTCACTTCTGCGCAGGTTACCAAACCAATGCTCAGTTATTAGTCGTAAAAGGTATGGAACCATTTTGTAATCACTTTTAATCCACCTCTGTCAGAGTTTAAAAAGCAGATTTTTATTGAAGATTCGACTTGTTTCAACAAGCATCAGGTCACAAAGCCCCCTCAGAAGATAAAGCACTGGTGTAGATAGAACTGATGAGAAACACAAACTGGATTTGAGCAACAAATATCATTCTGAAGAGAAATGGTGCTGTTAAATGCTATCTGGTTTTGCCTGAGGTTTTTGAACCTGTCAATTCCTCTGAAAGTGTGCTGATGTCTGTGTTCCTGTGTAATCCCTGACTACTGTATTCCTGCATCATCTAAGTATATTAAAACTGAAATATCTATCTGAAAAGTTTACAATGCTTTTAGAGATATGCAAACAATATTTTGATATTATAATATAAATTAATATATAATAATATTCAGTATCATGAACACAAATAAAGTATATGGCTTACATGTCTTGCTCTTGTCCAAACCAATACTTTGAGTGACTGCACCTTTTTCTACACTATACTTAGAAAGCTTTAGTAGAGCTCATACCACTGAAATATCTGTAGACATTCTCCCATTATTCTAGCAGGAAAATGTCTCCGTTTATTAACCTGTGCAAGTTTGCCATTTTGGAATAAAATGGAAGTGCTTGCTGAGCTCTTTATTTATTTCAAATACTTCCTTTCTATTACCGGTATTTAGGATCCCAGTAACACCCAAAGGCTGGGTAGATGTTCATTGACAGTTTCTGCTTTGAAGACCTTGAAATACTTTAAGGTTTCCAGTTCTTCAGACACAAAAAGGGCATTAAGTTACATCAGTAATAGGACTATGCAATATTGTATTGGCTTTCTCATTTTCTGTGGAAGTTCTGATTCTGAAAATCTAGTGCACAACATTTTCCTTAGCAAGACCTTATCTCATTGCTTTTTTAAACTCCTTCTCGAAATAATCTGCAGCATAGCTGACAAATTTGGATTATCCCAACACTGTTCTATTTGATCTCAAGGCAGTCAGCCTCTGCGTGATGCTCATGTCCTTCTCTTGAAAGAAATCTTGAAGTAAATTCAGAGCTTCAAGTAGGAAAAACCCCAACCAAACAGAAAAAAAAAAATGTTTTCCTAAATGTTTAGAAGTTAGAACAAAGGCCAGATAGAGAGAGATAAAGGCATCATATTACTTTCTAATGTTATTTAAAATGAAGCTAGGTTGAGCAAGATGATACCCAGGTGCTTTCTTTTGGATCTTTTTCTTTTCTATTGGAAGAGCTTTTTCAGTAAATGGCATCTTTTTCAGAATGGGGTCTCCTGCCGTCTCCAAGCTGGTCTTGTCTCAGAAGTATTTGCCTTTCCTCCTTGAATAAAAAGGATCAAAGAAATTATGTATCTTACCTCAGTTCCTCCCTATATTTTTCTTTACTCCTCCCATATATTAGCCTAGATATTAAAAAAAAAAAAAAAGTTCAGCATTTCTAGTCCTAATGAACTCTTTTTGTGTCTCTAATCACCTCATGCATTCAATCAGCTGCCCGAAGGGAGAGGCAAAGAGAAAAGTCAATTATTCTACAGACAGGTGAAAGCTGATATTTTATTTCTGTACATAGAATAAGGGGAATTTTCCTATGTCATAAAGATTGCAACCATATCTTCCCACTTAACCTGAAAATCCACTAATCCAAGGAGAATTGTGGAATGAACTGACCTCCCTAAGACATAATTTTTTAAACAGTGATGATTTTAAAAGTATATATTTAAGAGAACTCAAAATGAACATGAGTGTTCAAACATAATATAGAAAAAACACCAAGAAGTGAGGAACACATATTAAAAAGAAAATGTTTTAAGAACTTAGATGTGCAAAACATATAATACATTGTACCTTCCAGAGGATTTACCACAAGACTCATTATAATTTGCATTTTTCTTAAAAGATCAGTTCCCTGAGGTTACATGGCAATATAAAAATTTTAGATTATTTTTTATTTCTTTGGATAATAAAGAAAAGCTTTGAAGTTAAAGGCTACAAACCAGAAGGAAGATACAAAGAACCTAAAATTTATTGTTATGAAGCAATTTTATGTAATTTGAATCTTTTTTTTCCCCTCTTTTGAGGACTAATGCATGAATCTTGAAATCTGGGAGTTAGCAATGCTGGGTTATGGACAAATAAATATTCATGGATGCTTAGCATGCATTCTCATCACTGTCTTGTTATATCATGGGTAATACTAGGGGTTCATGATTTATTGTGAAGTGAGATGACTGAGCTCTGAAAGGTGACACATTATTTGAGGAATTACATCTAGATCTTTTCAGCCTTGTTAAACATTTTTCAGAAATGTGAACTAAATTGCTTATTTCACAAGTGAAGAGCTTGTACAGGGCAAAAAGGTTGTGGAAATTTGAGATAAGAAAAATTCAGTAGTTCAATAAATATGATTATTTAAGGTGTGTATGTGTTAGTTTAGAGCCCAACTAACTTCCTCCAACTACTACCAGTGTGAATGATTGAAAACAAATGGTACAAAAAGTCTTTATATATTTATAATCTGAGACAAGCACAGAAAAAGGCACATCTACAATGGTCCTTCAGAATCATTACAAGTTAATCATTACATCTCTATTGCTGCAAGGTTTTGAATAAACGTGGTAAAACTAAAAATCTAGGAGTTCAGTAATAGCTTGTCAAAGAGTAATTGTGGGTAAAATGTTAATACCTCTCTTTCGTTCTCTTTTATGTTGAATGAATTATTCATTTCTCATTTATTAGCTAACTCTGCATATTTGATGCTTTTTTGAGATTAGTAATTACTTTGAGCAACTTGAAGTATTTACACTGGATTTGTATGATTTTTTTATCACGCTGACGGTTTAAACACTCTGTCATATGAAATACAGCAATTACTACTGCCTTTTCTGTGAGAAGGTTGTAAAAACATGTCTCATTAATTTTATGAGGTCATCTAATTGATGCAAGAACCTAGCAGAAATTCTGGTGAGCATCTGGAAAGTAAGCAGCTCCCTGTGAGGAATTCACCTGCAGCATCCACTGAGCAGGGCACACTGTGCCATGCCCCATCTTTGGCATCACTGTTTCTTTCACATGTGCTCACAGCACGAACTGCAACACTGAAGGGAGAAAGGAAAAGTGCTGAAATCACAGTAGAGAACTGTCACCAAGTTTCACTGGGCTGGAAATGATTGTACATCAATTCTACTTTGTGTCAGCACTTTGTGTCAGCACTGGAAAGGCTATGCAAACATAGAATGGAGATAGGAACATTTGCATCAAGACACAGAGTTGTCTCACACAGATGTTTTTAAAATTATATTATAGAAGGCTTTGATGTTTCTTACTTACCCCTTGGCACTGGTGAGAATTGTCCATGAACATCCATTTAAATAAAATGCTCAATATGTGAACTATTTATTGTTCTAAGTGAAATAAAATATATCAAAATAGCACAAATTTGTAATTCATCTTCAAATTTCAACCACTGGGGAACATGATGTTGCATTTAAAATGCATATGAAAAGACAAATTCATGTTATGATAACCTTCCTTTAAAGAAAATTATAGAATAATAGGTTTTGTCTTATGATCCTTGCTCAGATTGTGAGTCTTTAGTCAAAAGAGTCAGGCACAATGCAATCTTTCCTCTTGGCAGTGTGCTAAAGCATTTAAAAAGATGTTTTTCCTCTACTCTCATTAGCTTGGGGCAGTAATTCTTGTATCATAGAACATGATTATTCATCAAGTTTTCCACTTATATTGAAAAACATGTCAATCAAATATGAGAGCAATCAAATCAATCAAGCGGATTGTACAAAATGAAGTTTCCTAAAGTTTTCATTCATAGTAGTATCAAGCTACATGATTTTTTGCAATATAATGAAAACATTGAAATAGAACTTTTGGAAGAAGCTACTATTAGAATTAATTTTCTGCATAAAATCTAAACAGCTTTTTCTTTACTGACAATTTCCTCAACTTTCTAGTAAGAAAAAGCATTTCAAGTTAAAGACATTTCCATAGACTGAAAGAGAAGAGATTTAGATTGTATGTGAGAAAGAAATTCTTTACTATAAGAGTCCTGAGTCACTGAAATACATTTCTTAGAGAAGTTGTGGGTGCCTCATCTGTGGAAATGTTCAAGGCCATGTGGGATGGGGCTTTAAACAAACTGATCTATTGGGTGGTAAGCCTGCCCTTTGCAGAGGGTTGGAACTAGGTGATCCTTAAGGTCCCTTCTAACCCAAAGCATTCCATGTAACTACGAAAGACCATTATATGTTCTCACATGTAATAATGATGCTTGCAGCAAAGCTGTACCAGATATTGAGAATTATGACAGACAACACCACTGGCCCTGCTCAAATATTTGTTGTTTAAATAAATGTGTTTTCCACTTTCTGAAAAACAAAACTAAATATAGATGCACTATGCTACACGAGAATGTGAAATATTTAAAACTAGGAGAAATGATAACAACATAGCTAGGAGCTAAGCAAGAACCTAAGGGCATATACTATGAGCACCAAAGGGCCAAGACTCTTTTCAGTATGCAATGTCAATATTTTTAATAACCCCAGAATTTCTCCCTATTTCTTTCACCTTGCACAACACTGCTGAATTTTCCTCTGTTCTTTAGCTAGTGTAATATGAGTAAATACTTCCTGTCAACAGAATTGTTATAGTGATTAATACCAAGGCAAAATTCTAGCTCTTTTTAAAGCGATCAGTACAAGCGGTTGACATTTGCTGAGTCTATGCACTTGATAGTCAATTGCATATTTATGAGCATCTTATATGCTTAATGTTACAGCAGAAAAATACAAGAGGCTCTTGAAATATCTTTACTCCTCCTCCAAGTGACATTCATAGAGAACTGAAAAAAACCCTCATAAAAGAAGCAGTCTTCAAAGTATGCTGAAAGCTCATAAAATGGGTAGGGCAAGAGCCACAACTGCAATTTAAAGGTATCAAAAGGACAAGTCAACTTTTTACTGCTATACACATGTTTACATATCTCACTGAAGCAAAATCATAGTTCCCCTCTGAAATGTATAACACCAACTCTTCACATGCCTTACACTTAGCATTTACTCACCATTTCTGCTGGAGACCAGACCTACATAGAAGCATTAAAATGTGTTTGTGAAAGTTTCTGTCACAGTCAGAAAAGCCTTTTCTTTCTGCACAGAATGGACTAGCCAACTGAAAAGCATAGAAATGATACTAACTGCTGCTAGGCAGTGGCCAAATACTGGAAATTCTCATGTTTCAGGGCATATGGAGAGTAGGGTAGGTTGAATCATTACCGCAGAGAATAATTTCTCTCTTTTTGTGGATATAGCTCTAGTCACTACTCAAACCTGGAAAGAATTGTGCTAGAGGGCAGTAATGCAGTCAGAAGCATTGCTTTTACTATGAACTAATGCCTGTATTAGCAAATTCTCTTTCAGAAATAGGACAAAACATTCAGTCCAGTAAAACAGCTCAACATTTTTGTTCTTACAGGCTGTGCTTCATAATCTTTGTTTCTTATTTAAGTCTTCTGTTGTAATTCCATTTGTTGCTTCCTTAGACAATAGACAACATGTTAAGCTTATAAGTGCTAAAGGGACTAAACCAGAGGTAGAACAAGAACTAATGATAACAATAGCAGTGTTCCTGTAACTTAAAGCAGGAAAAAATCTATACCCACAAACTGAATTCTGCACTAGTAATGAAGATGCCAATGTTGATGGCAATACAACTGGAAGCAGTGTCATTGAGTAGATGGGTTTTGCTTTGATTTCTACTTAAAGACTATAAAAACTGAAAAAAAAACCCAAAACTTCAATACGTCTGTAACAAGGGACAAGCAGGCATAATTACTTCTGAAAATTGCTCTTGCCCTGCTAACAGGCTTTAGGACAAAGTGCTGGTATCTGGTTTATCTGGTCTCATCTGGGATAGGGATCGTTTTGTTCCTAGTAGCTGGTGCAGTGCTGTGGTTTGCACTTGTTATTAGAACAGTGTTGATAAAACACTGATGCAGCTATTGCTAAGTAGTGCTTGACGAGGACTTTTCAGCTTCCCATGCTCTGACAGTGAGGAGATCCACAGGGAGCTGGGAGGGAACAGAGCCAGGGCATCTGACTTGAACAGGCCAAAGGAAAGTTCCATATCATAAAATTTCATGCTCAGTATATAAACTGGGGAAGTTGGCCAGGAGGGGCCGATCCAGGACTATTTAGGCATTGTTCAGTGGGTGGTGAGCAACTCTACTGAGCATCACTTTTCTTCATGGACTTTATTGCTCTGTTTCTCCTTTTCATTAAAATTCTTTTTATCGTTGTTACTATTATCAATACTGTTATTTCTTTCAATTAGTAAAACTGTTCTTATCTCAACCTATAGGTTTTAATTTCTTTTTCCCTGTTGTCCTCAGGGGCAGGGGGTGTGGGGGAAGGGAGAAAGCAGCTGTGCAACACTGTTATATCTCTATCTATTATTGTAGGAAAACCTCCAGAGCAGATAGGTTGCAAAATACTTTAAAAAAATATATTATGACTTCACACTATTAGATGGTCTGCACACATCAGCCATCCCATAACCCAAAAGTATCTTTGTTGTCCTCTGGTAGCAAGGAAAAGATACTGTTTCTTGTTCAAATGGAAGAAATGGAAACACAAAGGATAAAGAATCCATTCTGTGGAGCACTGGGAAACTGAAACAAGTTTTACAATATCTAGACTTGCCACAGAAAAAGCTTTTCTCTCCCCATGGAGAGTGGGACAGAGTTAGTGTCTTCTGCTGACACAGCAATATCTGTCAAAACAGACTCAAAACAATTTTCCCTCCAGAATTCAAGCTTTAGGCAATAGCTAAACTGAGGGGTTTGCCCTTCAACAGACAATGAAAACCTGTCTGAAATTAAGATTTCTGGCACATTCTTGTGCTAATTTCACCTGAGGGCCTGTAATGAATTCCATCATTGCCAAGGACCATACCTAAAGGATTCAGATCTATATTGTTGGGAGAAAGGCTTAGAGAGAAGATCTAGAGCAGCCTGCAAACTCAGCACAAATACATCACAAAGACAGTTAAGGTTCAGCTTACCTCACATCCAAGAACGTGCCTCCCTGTGCAGCAATTAATCAGCCTTTTTTCAGTATCCCTAATTATAATATATAGAAAACAGCCACGCTTACTCAGTTCATACATTAAATATTTACAATATCCTAAGGTTTACTATTGTTTCAAGCTACTTTCCACTTATTTCTTCCTATTTCTTTCTCCCCAGGTCTTTTTTTTCAATGCTGTAGCAAAGTGAAATTCACAATAGCCATAATTGAGTTGTATTATTCAACCAATTTTTTATACACCCACATCAGCTTCAAATCTTCAGGAATTCACTGCTGCTTCTCAGCCAATAACAAAGCTTTTCCATCCACTACTGCTTCTGTAATGGGATTGAAATTATTTTCAACGTCCTCCTACCAAAATGCTCATGCCAGGCTTTAATTATACTCCAATCTTCTTGTATATCCACCCCTTTGCAGCAGTCCCTTGCACAATGCTTTGCATTCACCCTTGCACCTTGTGTTCTGCCTCTACTGTTCCATTTTGTTTTGAACACAGAATTTTAAAGACCTTAATTTCCATTTCTTAAATTCAAGCATAAGATTTTTTCTCTGAAAAAGCATGTGTTAACTTCTGATGTTTTTATGTTCCTGCAGCCTACTCATTTTCAACCTGATAAAACAATTCCACAATGTCTGGAGATACCTAAAAACTTACAATAAAGGGTAACTCCTTGACAAACTATTTCAAAATAATGATGTTTTATGAATGTATAAGAACTATATTAATTTTTATGAAAGAAAGAACAACCATCAAACTCGATCCAAACCCACAAAAACCCCCAAACCTAGAAGGAATTTAAATCACTTTCTTTCATTTAAAAGGGGGCATCAGATTGCACATGTTCACACATGTTCACTGGACAGAGGTCATTATTTCTCCTTCCTGTTAATTTTAATCAGAAACATCCATTATTTTGGGAAATAAATGTTTTTAGAACTCCTTTTAAAAATAAATGCAGTTCTATGATTCTTCAATTGTGTGGAAATATTCAACATATGAGGGAGTAAATGGCAGGAGACAAATTCATAGGTGCATATGGTTCTGGGGTACTTGCAACTGAGCTAGAAGAAATATAGGTTAATATTTTTTGTTCTTTGACAATAACAGTTGAGCTTGCTTTTATTTTCAAATGAAAATATATTTGAAATTATTTTTCAAAACAAATGTAAGCATTGGACCGAACTGGAAATATGCAAATAGATTCCAAGGCAGCAGTGCATAAACACTGGAAGCTTTCCTTTATTTCAATGTTCAATAAACATGCTAAATAGGGCAATTTTTTACAGAAGGATGGAAACTGAACACATATATGTATCTGTGAACATGGATGTGCACTACATTGAATGAAGGCCTGAAAATGTTATTGAGAGCTTTTGCCCTCATTTTTAGACTTGCAGTTTTATTAAGTTGATATACAAGTCCTTTGCAGAATTTTAAATAAAGGGATATAAACTGCTTTGGCATAATTACTCATTCCCAGGAACAATAATTTTCATCTTACGTCTATCAGAGTTCCTTACAGTGGCCTCCAAAAAATTAATGGAATAGACTTTACTTGGCATTACTGCCTTAAATTAAAGTCACTGTGTGTCACAGATTACATTTAAGCCCTACTTCTTCAGCTATTTGTCTGCCCCTATACTCTGTCGACTGTCTGGCAAACATATTTTTCTGTGAGAATAGAGCAAATTATTACCCTTTTGCTGTGAATTTAAAACCTTTCAATATATAGATGCATGTATATTTTATTTTTTTCTCTCTAGGAACACATCCTTTTTGTTTTGGGGCTTGTTTTTTAGTTGCATTAAAAAAAAAAAACATACTGAAAAAAAAAAAGGAAAAAAACCACCCAACAACAATAAAATAAAACAAAACAAAACAAACAGAAACAGACAGAAAACAAACTCCACACAGAAAAAAAAATCAAACAAAACCCACAAAACTGTTTTCCCCAGGGATAAAATTTTTTTCCAATACCTATATTCTCACTTCATATCCTTCAGATTCAGTGTTATTATGAAAACTATTCTGTATTGTTGAACCTACAATGTAGTTTATCTCCCTCAAAAGCATCACAGCAGAAATTCCTACAAGAAATTCCTACAAAAATCTGAAGAACCATCATCTGTGAAGCCTCATCCTCAGAGACTCCATATTTCCTTCAACCCTGAACAGACCAAAGTCTGTTTTGGCTCCATAGTCTTTACAGGCCCTATTTGATGCTATTCTTTTGAGTCAAGCCTTCTACCTACAAACCCCCCAACAACAGACACAGATAGACAATTGTCACCTGGATTGTTGCCATTTCCCTCCATCTCCCAGCTCTGCCTTGGTGGGATGTTGCCCTCCTCCAATCTCCTCTTTATTCACGACTGCACAAAGTCTGCCTACAATCCCTGGATATTTCAAAGCCTCCAAAACCACGATTTCTTTGGGTGACATCCCAACATATTTGGCTGTACTGCTGTACTGCATAGAAGAGAGCAGTGGCAACACAGGCATCAAGTATGCCCAACACACAAACAAGGTTTTTCAGAAAGCCTCATGCAAAAAGCCATACATCAACAGAGAAGCATAGACAGATTCAGAGCATATATTCATCTTGTAGAACATTCAAAATCTGAAGATAAATTCTATTCAATACTTTCAGGATATCCTCTAAATATGGGTTTTTCTTCTTGTTAACTTGTCTGAAGGGATTTGCATATGATCAACGTCTCACTGCTTCAGAAGAAGAGAAGAACGATTACTGGAGAAGCTACACTTTAATGTCTACAGTCATTTAATTAATTTACAAAATAATCCAGTGGGCACCCACTGAAGACCAGAAGAACATCAAATTGTTTATCTCTCCTGATGCCATGTATACAATGGAAACAGAGCACTTCTGAGCACTCCTTTGAAGGAAAAGCTCATCCTTAAAAGGAATTTCAGAACATTTAAAGCATATTTATAGTGCTCAACAAACTTTCACACTAAGTCAGCAATCCACTGATTATCCACAAAGAATGTTTTCCAAGTAAGATGTTGCATGCACTCCAGACATAAACATATATAGACTTTTTTCAACAGAATCCCACTTTGTAATTAAAAGTCAAGGGTGACTTCTGACAAAGTAAATGTTGGGTAAGTAATACCTACTGGAATTTCCTTTAAACAGGCTTAATCAAATCATTCTTTTTCCAGTTCTTAGTAATACATAACCTTCTTGAGCCACTGAAGGACCTTACTCTGAACTCTGAATATCTGTTCCATTCTGAAATAAATGAATCTATGCAGATTGGGGACAAGTTTATGTGATTTTATTTCCACTTTGATGGCTTAGAAGGGACTTATTCACAACAAAAAGATGCTTTAAAGTCACATAAAACATTTTTCTGGATATGTGGGGGTGTCTGGAAGACAAAAAGTACAGTGTATTCTGCACAGTCTTCACAAGAAAATCAATTTAGTAGAAAAACAAGCTGCTGGAAACAATTTTGTGTAGCAGTTAATTTTTAAGTTATTGCGATTTTTAGTGTGGCAAAATCTCTGAATTTCATGAGTCTATGAAATTAGCAGAGATTTATCACAGCTTTCTTTTCTTTTCTTTTCTTTTTTTTTTTTTTGTGTGTGCAGGATATCTTAAAGTAATCATTGTAACTTCAGTATTTGTGAGGAACTGTCCCCTTGCTAACTTCTACAGGTATACTTCCAAAGAAAATTCTGCATCAAAATGACAGCAGATAATAAAGCCTTAACTTGTAAAATAGATGGGGATATTATTCTTCTACTAGATGTGACTCTCTCCCTTGTCCCCCAGAATCCTCAGCGTTATTGATATAAGTCTGTGCCTTCTGTTCCTCTGGAAAACTGCACTCCCCATTTCTTTGCTACCTGAATAAAACTTTTTCCTGAGAAACTAAAATGTTGAAATTGGAAAATGCAAATGGTGTAAGAAGACATTTTCCGTTTTCACAAGTAATATTTCTCTAATTTCACATTCCAGAAATTGTGCATTGGGCCAAAGACACACAACGTCTAAAATGTCAATAGGTAAAATCAATAAATTAAGGAAAGAAAAGTCAAATCAATAAATTAAGGCAAAAAAAAAATCAAAAAACCCAACCAACCAAACAAAAACTCCCAGTCTTATCTCGAGGAGAATTTCAGCCAAATAGCTCCAGTCATCATTTAAACCTGGAGAATATCTAGCATTCAATTAAATTCTCTAAACTATAATATTAATTTACTAATAAGTAAAAGAACCTTAAAGGCTACTTTAAAGTATCTGTTTTGAGACAGTGAAAAGCAAAATTTCTAGATGGCTTATTTATATTGTTGTGACATAAAGTTTCAAAAGAATTTGGAAAATGGCATTTGAGAACAGTCTTTTACAAAGGCTTCAACAGAGAGGACACTGGGAGTTACAGTATATTCTGCTTTAGTTATTTGCTAAGAGTAGCCTGTAAAGGGACAAGGAATATGGAAAATCATGGCAAATTTTCAGGAAGTTTGGAAATGGCCTAACACAACAGTCGGAACCCATGAAGAAAATAGCTACTCTATCAGGACAATGAAAAATCAAACGTACAGCTCCCCTCCTTCATACAGAGTAACAATAACTATAGCATAATCCCACCATTAAATCCCTATTTTCCAGGCGAGTAGTACTTTTTCCACTTTTTCCCCAACTTAACCTCATTAAGATCCTGACTATGGAATAATGATAATGTATACAAATCCTTCTCGAACCTTTCATCCGGAAACAACTCCAAATTAATGCCCATGAATCATCACACCTTTGTCTACAGCAAGTTACTCCAGACTCTTAAAGACATTTCAAATAGTTGTCTTTATTTTTAATTTAACACCTTTTTCTTACTTTTCTCATGATGAATTTATTGTTGAGTGTCACCCATACCATAAAGAAATGCTTGTCTCTGAATTAGTCAAGAAAAAGATAGATGAGCACATGAACACATGCTGTTCAATGGTATTTGTGTGATAAATGAAATTTCTTTCAAAGTCATGCTTTGAATTAAGGCAAAGCTATTCCTGATCAGTCTCTAAAATTACCTAAGAGGAAATTTTTGAGAGGTGGGGGTCAGTCTCTTCTTCCAGGTATCAAGTGATAGGAGAGAGGGAAAGGCCTCAAGTTGCACCAGGGTGCATTTAGGTTGGCAATCAGCAAAAATTTATTTGCTGAAAGAATAGTCAAACACTAGAACAGGCTGCCCAGTGAAGTACTAAAGTGATCATCCCTGGAGGGATTTAAAAGCTCTATGGATGTGGCACCTGGGGACATGCTTTACTGGTAGACTTGGCAGTGCTGGGGGAATGGGTGGGCTTGGTGATTTTAAACGTCCTTTCCAACCTAAACTATTTTGTGATTCTATGACAGAAAAGAAAAACACCACTGCCACAACCACCACCAGAGTGCAGACAGTCAGGTCATCAGGAGAGGGAGAAGAGCAGAGCCACATCCATTTGCCTGAATGCACTGACAGGCACTCACTGCTGTCTGCAGGCCAGGAAAAGCTGGGGACGTGGTCCTGTCATTTTGCCCTGAACACAACATTTGGTTTCATTCATAAAAGCAAATTCATTTCTAGGAAGATTTTAAAAAGAGTAATTTTTACAATACAGTTTCTCATCTCCATCTTCCTACACTTGCTCAAGTGCTTCCTAAATGGCCAAGTTCCTGGCAGGAACTCTGCTCTGAACAAGTACACTCTCTCTTCTCTGGTGGCTTTGATTGAAAACCATTGGGACAGGAATTACTGGAATCAGCATGTGGTAAGGCATGGCAGAATCTCTAGCAGAAAGGTACAACTGTCTCCATTTCCAGTCAAGATAGGTAAACCTTCCCAAAATACCTTCCCTTCCCAAAATACCTGTTCCCTATAAGGGACAGGAGATTTGATGCCATGCAAACAGAACCTCAAGTTTTACTACACCTACCCAGCATACACCACCTTACTCACTGTTCTGTCACAGGCAGTTTGACAGATGGCTGATTGCAGGTTGCTTTGGCAAAAGCTTGTAACTCAGAGCAATTCTACAAGACCAATGTGGACTCAAAATTAGAAAACAAAGAAAACTCCAAACCACCAAAATTGTTGCATCACAAAGACAGACTAGGGAGAATATTTCAGCATAGTCAGCCCAAAGTGGTCACTTCTTTCTTTCACTTCTGCAGTGAAAACTGCAAACCGTTTCAAAAGTGAGCAGTAAGAAAAGCTCAAGCAGCATTAAAAAATGAAAATTAAAGTAATTTTTACAAGTATTCTGTAAAAACAAGAGAAACCAGAGAGGAAAATACAGGCAAGCCCCAGGGAAATACAAAAGTTACTTGAAGGTGTGGAGCGATAGTTGCATACACTTGTGTTATCCATAGGAAGAAAAGATATAGTATCTCTAAAGCTCTTAGCAGTCATGAAAATAGAACTAATGTTTTAAGTATTAATTGAAAAAACAGATAAACCTATAACTATCCCATTGGGCTTAGTTCTATATTAAAAAGGAGACATATCAGCTTCCACTAGTGCACTAAATAGAAATAATCAGCTGTCAAAATACTGAAAATAATAAAATCAGTTTAATGAGGCCCTGTAAGTAAGGAAATTAAGTTTATGGTAACCTATTGTGAATACAGAGAGAATGCTACTGAGACGATTCAGGCTGTCTAAGCAAAAGAAGTTATCTTTACATAAATCCTTTATTAATTTCCAAAAGTGAGCTGCTTTAATATACTTTGGATTAGTCTGGTATGTTCAATAGATAGAGAAAATGTCAATTTACCCAAGTGAAATCCTTTCAGGAGATGAATCTATTCAACTAAACTACTATCAAACAGTGTTCTGAGCTCACAAGTGGAACTTCTAACGGAAGAGATCAGCCAAAACCAGCTGAGCTCACGGGGGAGATGAGAGAGCTAAGTTTTAGCTATGGGCTTTGAATTTAGGTCTCCCAATACAAGGAAGCATCTGAGCAACTATCTACACTGCTGAGATCATCTATTTTTAGCTAACCAACATTTATATTTATACAGAGTTGAATCTGAACCTATGATTTGAGCTCGCTGCCTGCACCTGTAGGGCCACCATGATCTCAATGAGGCACACGGAAATGCTTTTTGCCCCCATTCCTATCCAAAAAGAAGAATGAAGCTATCACAGAACATTTTTGTTTGTACAAACTTCTTGATCCCTAATAAATAAATTCCTGAAAAAAAAAATGAAAGGGATTTCTTTCTCTGGGAAAGCAAATGGAAAATTTCTGAGATACATGCTATATAGAACATTCTCATATAGAACTACTCATGTTTTAGAAAACACCACTACATTTAGTTTCTATTTCAGTACAAGAAAAAATACCATGGCATATTTGGACCACAGCACACCATAATTTCCTCAGCCTGAAGATGAAAATCAGCTAAAATATGGTCTCTGAATCTCTGGGCACCAAGATCCATTTCTAAAATGGATTAGGAAATCATTGTAGAGAAAAGAAATGGAGAACGACTATTGTCATGAGTGTTCTTCAGGAAAGCTATTTAGAAAATGGGTTTATATATTCAGCTACAAATACAGCAAATTCCCCATTTTCTACTTTGCTTCTCCTTGTACCAATGATGTTTTTACTCCACGGCACTCAAATGTATCTGAAATGATGATTGCTCACGCACAAGAAGAAACATAAAATCTTGTTGCTTTATCTGTTGCGATGGCTGTATTCCTTGCTGTCTATCCAGGTCATTGCCTAATATTTCACTGGGATGAAATCTGCAAGAGGGGAGCTGTTACTGAAATGCCCATCATTCCAAAATAATAATTCTTTTTATGGAAATGAATTAATTCACATGTATTGATCCATTTAAGTATATGTTAGGAAGTATTATATTACTATGATAGAGACAATAAGGCATATTTCTTTTAACAGAATTCAAATCGTTCTAAACAAGCTATCTTTGCTATGTACTTGTACCTTCAATTTCAGCAGATGGTCTATTAGACTCAGCTGTTTCCTCCACTGTTCTTTAGAAGAGTAAACAAAAAGTGCACCTTAGAACTGATGTTTGCAAATGCTCTCTATAAAACAGAGAACATAAACCGATTCCAATGCTAATAAAATATAAATGCAGAAATATTAAATAAATTTGTATTGGAAGAGAAACAAAACACAGGTATGGTAGGCCCAGGTTCCAAACAGATAGGAAAAAACCCCCAACACAACAAAAACAGCAACAAAACAAAAAAAGAAAACCTTCCACAGAATCCTCACAGGAAAATTATTATTTGCTAAAAATAAAATATTAATAAAAACACATCTGCAGCTGAAATTTTTCTACAGTTCAATACCCTGTAGACATGAAAAAACCTATGATAGGAAAATAATTAAGATACCTGTTTTTTCTTCAAAGCTTTTTGACCAGGCCTCTGATCAGTGCAACTGAGCTTTTTGTAGGTCTTTTAAAACAATTATCTCTATTTACACATCTGGTATTTAATCAAGTATTTTGTACCTGATTATCTTATGTACAGGTAGGAAGGTAGCCCTCTATGTCAGGATGCCCATATATCTTCCAGAGATAATGAATTCTTAGGAAACACAGTAAAATGATTCAGTTGTCTCTGAGTCATCAGGGTACCTCTTCATGGAGGAGAGACCAAATAAGAAGCAAAATAAGTAAAATAGGAAGTCCATACCAGTAAAAAAATAATTTAAACGTCCCTCATAAGAAAGAGATGAGAAATTAAAATTTTAAATTAAAATTAAAACCTTCTACCATGAAAAATCACAACACAAGAATTACACACCCAGTTAGGCAAGTGGCAAGTTCTTTCCCCTGAATAGTGAGGAGCCACAAAAAGGGGACTGAACTTCATTTGATGTTTCTCAGTTACACATCACCCAAACATCAGAGAAGGTATTTTACTTTGAAAAAAAGAGTATATCAAATGGTCTGAGACAGCACAACCAATCAATTTGTCATGCTTATGTTGGAAATTAGTGTGGCTGAACCACAGACTAAATCTGTGGGCTTCTGGCATGCTGTTTTTCAATTTTGCTAATATTTGAGTTGAAAACACATTTGGCAGGAACTTTTTACCAAAGTCCACACGCAGCATTTCACAAGGAATCAAAGCAACTTCTTCTAAACAAATATATTCCTTCTATGCTTTGAAGCATGCTGTAATTGCAGAAGCTTATGCTCATTTAACTTTAAATTTA
Source organism: Euphonia xanthogaster (assembly GCA_034509185.1). Classification (NCBI taxonomy): domain Eukaryota; kingdom Metazoa; phylum Chordata; class Aves; order Passeriformes; family Fringillidae; genus Euphonia; species Euphonia xanthogaster. The sequence continues at coordinate 13,617,012 of JAYDZK010000001.1, read as the reverse complement.
TCCTTGTTCTTTCACGCTTGGATTGTAAAAGATAACGTTCCTTCTTGGGTTTCGACTAACTCTCAGCATCAACTTTAAAGCAAATTATGTTCCACTCAGATGCCTCCTGTTTTGGAAAGAAGAAGTGGTGGGGAAAGTTGTAAGCAGTAAGCACCTCTTTGATCTGAGCTCTCAGCCTCACCAAGCAGCTGTGTAAACTGGACAGGGATGTTGACTCATGCAGCACTGGGATTATCTTCTAAGTGCTTGCTGAAAAATCACTTTGAGGTGCTCTAAAATATTATTGAGTGGTGAAACAGAGCCAAGTTAATGAAGAGAAGCCTTGTAGTTAAATAAAAGTAATTTCTGCTTCTCTTTTCATTCCCAAACTGCACCACATGAGTAGATCCTTCACTAAATGCAGGTATTTCACCACTTGCTTATTACCCAGGCTGCACTCACAAAATTAGTCAGCTTTACTATATTCTCTATTTTAGACACTTTCATGAGTCATTGTAGTTTAATAAGATTTAGCAAAACCAATGTCAAATTGTAGCAAGGAAATCCACAAACAGCATATCATTCACTGGTGGTGTACTATGATGTTTAATTGTTTATTGATAAGAGCACGTGTGAACTGAGGTAGCCATGCCATAAGTGTGGTTCCTGTTCAATGAGAAGTCTTCTAGCACCTTCTGAAGTAGCAAGTGTACAAGTAAATTGGACATTTTAAACACATTTCTTATTTATTTGCAACTGAGACACAGACTTAAAGATTAAGAAAACTTCCCAAGACCTTTCTCTGCTACCTTTTGGATTCCTTTACACATTAAGTAAATCTAATATGCATAAATTTATGCTTAAGCTGAATTTGGCAGAGGATATATAAATTTTCTTTCAGGTGTGGGATGAATGAATAGGATAACTTGACACACAGAAAGAAAATACTTCTCTCAGTAGCATCCAGAAAGGTCCATGTTTTCTTAATTGATATGCAAAAGACAGTGCAGATAACTTTGGTGATACAAGAAGTACATATATACATGTATTTGTCCATCCTGTTCTGTCTCAAGATTCTCTTCAATACATACATTCCATAAACATCCTTCTACAAAGGTTGCAGCAACCTTTGGAAATTCTAAGAAATACCAGGTGAAAATGATATAAGAAAGATTCAACTTTAAAGAGTAGTTTAGGCAGCAAGGCCGTTCATGATTTTTTAATACCCAAATGAAAAGCAAAGCTATTGAAAAGTTTGGACAACAAAAAGGCTGTGCATTCAAAAATCTCTCTTCTGTTTTGATATCCAACAGAAAATCCTATTTTGGCACAGGTTGAATAGTTTTACACTGCTAAGGAAGTATAGGCCAACAAAAGCCTCTCACCTATTTCAATTCCTTCAACTGCAATCTGCAATTCAATCTCTTGTGAAAACTAATGAATGTGGGCACTCATAAGAGGAAAAAAAGACTTTTAAAAAGTAGGAAACAATAGCTAGGGAGGGGAAAATGTATAGAGCTTTTGTGAGGGCTACTTTAGAGCATAAAACAAGACCTCATCTGAGGGCAAACATAGCTGGAGTCATGTAGGCGTGTGCTTGTGTGTACTCATGTGTGAAATCAGTGGTGAATTGCTGCTCAGAGTTACAACTTCCTCTTGATACATCCCTGGTCCAAAAATGTTTCACTTTTTCATTTCATCCCAATATGCACCAGGAACCTTTTGCAATTTCATCTCACTCTTCCCACAAGCAGTTCCCATTACCATACCTTATAAATTAATTAGAAAATTACTGTCCATTAAACTCATGTCAGACTGGTATGTTACTCCAGAAGTTATGTCAGCATCAGTTTTCACTTCATTAATACTACTACTTTTTCATGCTTAAAGACTGTATATTTTGAAATGTCAGCATGCTGGGGTCTTTGAAAATTTGTTACATTTTCCACCTATGCAAAATGTTCAAGGCTGGAGTAAGTTATTATCTTTCAAGAGAGAAGACATTCTTTTTATTTTAATAATCTGCCCAGAGGTTTTTGAACCTAGTGTGCTTCAGGAAGTGATTTACAGGGTCCTAGAGGATTGGCTTTTGAATTTCAACCAGTGACTTAGCTGATGAGCAGAAAATGGCAAATAACCGTGCTACACTCCATCACCTATGGATCTGTAAAAACTGGATGTTGTTCTACACATTACAGACTACCCTGATTTCTTTAATTTTCAATCATAATTTCCCCTTCAGCTCTGCATTATATTACAACATGACTCTCTTTAGGTGTGGCTTGAGAAACCTTCTGAAAAGACCAACCATTAGATCAAATGTTTGCCACAATAATGGCTACTTTAAAGCCATTCACCTGATCCAAAATTAGATATAGACTTACTCTACATTAACAAAATGCAGCTCTTTTGCAGTCCTATGCAGTCTGATCTCAAAATTAAGATAAAAATACCATTCTTTTCTAGAATTAACATGGTAGAATAAGGCAAGTGGGAATGGGATGTTATTTGACAAATACAGTAAGTAAAAGGAAGGCACTTTCTGCCTCGTTATTTATATTGTAATCAGAATGGTCCAAGGACCCAGGTTATGACTATCCTCTGCAGAAAAGTAATTTTAAGATTTTAAAAAACATTCTCTTTTTCCAGTCTTCTGCTAATATAATTTTAAAAAAAAGAAATATCTATTTGATGGCAATATATGTAAATATTTCATTGCTTATCTCACATAACTCCCATAAACAATTTTCAGTTACTGCAATAAAAATCAAATGGAAATTTGAAAACAATTAAGCAATAAATTGAACCTGCCAATATACCTCCAATTTATTATTATTATTATTATTATTATTATTATTATTATTATTATTATTATTATTATTATTATTATTATTATTATTA
>JAYDZK010000001.1:13601631-13614032 GCA_034509185.1 Euphonia xanthogaster | reverse complement strand
ATTATTATTATTATTATTATTATTATTATTATTATTAATAATAATAATAGTAATAATAATATAATTCTTTATAAACCTGCTATTGAGGATTGACTCTTCCAGGAATGATTGCATAGGGATATTTTTATTTGCTAATATAAATGGTATCTAAATCTGAAGGTACAGAACGCAATTTCCTTGGGTGGATTTTAAGCAGGACCTAGAAGGAAATTAATTCTGCAATTCTTATATTGTTAATGGGAGTTATTCAGCCAAATCTTCATGCATGAGTCATAATTAATATGTACCCCTTATGGTTTTTCTGCATAATATTGAAAATTAATTTCCACAAACAAATTCCCAGTAGTCATTTAATACAGTAGATGTGATTCTGATTCTAGAAGGTCCCTTGATTCACTTCAGTGTAAGCCTGAATGTGTGACAACATTAAAAGGAGCAAAGACCTGGCTGAACAGCTTAAATTAAACACTCACCCTGATGTAACTCAACTAGCTTAAACAAACTAGCTCAAATTTACACCAGTATAAATGAAACCAGAATCAGACCCTTTCTTCTACAAACCAATTCCTTCCTTAACTCATCCATTGTGAGATTTCCACATCAGTAATTTTCAGATGGGGTCTAGAAACACTTCACCTTGCCCTACCAGCAACCTCTCCAGCATGGAATTCAGTTCTGGTGGATAGTATTTACTCTGGTCAGTTCCTTTCAATGCTTCTCTTAAATTAGAGGCTGGTACACATTACTTCAGGAAGAATATACTTTTATACAAGAAGAATTGAGGAAAATTGTTTTCTTTTGCTCCTCTCTTTAACTTCACTTGCAAGAAAAGAGTAATCCAATACAATTCAGTATTGCTTCCATCATTCACTTTTTCATAAGGATTCTTTATTGCCTTAGCATCTGTTCTTCAGGGAACTGCTGAGTTCAGCTCAGTGAATACCTTTGTAGAGATGTACATTTTTAGCTTACTTGCATGCATCATATAACACACAAGTGCGAAAAAAGCTACCACTAATTACATAAAATGTGAGGTCATAGCTGCTTGCAACAGTATGTGGGGAATCTATTTAACCCAATTTTATGGCAGACATTTCCATTTTGATACTTTCTCATCTGAATGGTGACAGAGATGATGAATCCTACTGGATGAGCCTCCTTACTGTGTTGCATGAATACATCTTGCTCTGCTCCTGAGGACTGCAGACAAGTGAATATAGGGCTTTATCACACCTGCTGATGGCTTCTCTGGGTTGAAGTGGCTTTGTGTCTAATGCCTCCCTAATTTGCACACACAGGAATCACAGAACATAGACTGGCTTGGGTTGAAGGAGATCATCCAGTTGTAACCCCACTGCCACAGGCAGGGACACATTCCCTTAGACCAGGCTGCTGAACTCCATCCAACATTTCCTTGAACACTTCCAAGGACTGGGCATCCACAACTTCTATGGAAAACCTGTTCCAGTGTCTCACCACCCTCTCAGGAATGATATTTTCCTAATATTTAATCTAAACCTTTTATTTTTAAGTTTGAAGCCTGTTCCTCCTTGTCCTGTCACTAACTGCTCTTGCCTTGTGGGCTTCCTTCAGGTGCTGGAAGGCCACAATTGGGTCACCCCTGCATCTTCTTTTCTTCAGGCTAAACAACCCCAATTCTCTCAGACTTTTCTCATAGAAGAGGTGCTCCACCCCTCTGATCATCTCGGTGGTGTTGTCAGGACTCCAACAGGTCCATGTCCTTCCTGTGCTGGGGAGTCCAAATGTGTGGAAAAGTACTGTCAGCATAAGTCATAAATCTAGCTGAACTAGTTCAAGCTCAGGATCTGGTACCACGCAGTAGTTCCCCACCAAATTAATTTTGTCTGTTTTGAGCTTAGTTTCAGGCAGAGGCAAATCAACAACTTGAGCTTTGCCCTCGTTTTGCCTTACTGTCTTAAAAGTCTCCAGGCTGCAATGTCACCTGGCATGATCCTGATCCTCCTAAGCTCAGTCACTGCAAGTTTCCTGTGTCATCACAGCTGGTTTGCACAGACCAGTGGGTGCTGTCCATATGCCAGTCTGGTGCTTCTACCAGAGGTTTCTACTCCTCACTGGTACTAAAAAGACATCCAATAATTGCTAGATTAAACTTAGATATTTATGTAATGAATCCTGCCATCCTGGGAGGCCTACTACTCAGCCAGAGGTGATAAAAAAAATCTTAGTTTAAAGTGCTTGAGAGGATTTTTTTTGTTCTCATATTATCATTACAAGAGAATGCTTTTTTGTTCTAATATTATCAAGTTGTACTATAGAAAGTAAGTTTATAAAGTGTTTGGATTATGTTAGTCTGGGGAAAACTTGAAATGAGCTCAGAGCTTATCAGCTTATGGCTCTGGTTAAAGAGTGGCTCTTGGGACAAATGTAATTATGAATGCATGGTGCTGCAGTTTTGTTAATAATAAATCTTGCCTCACTCGAGGGTCACCATGGAACCACCTCCTTGTATCTTCATCCACAGCCCTGGTAATTTTCAACCCAGATAAGCTATCCATGGATCCATGGATCATGAGAGTTATCAGCATTCCAGGACAATCACTGTATCCAGCTTACAGTTCTCTTACTCATTGTCTTTGATACATCTGTGTCCTGCAATCCTTGTAAGATTTTGCCACCTAATACCTACCCTATTTGTGATTTCTAGGAACAAGAAGGCATGAAAAAGATAGCAAATAAAAGTCTGTAAAAATATAGAAGCAATAACTTTCTGTAATTGTCCTGGAAAATATAAATGGTGCAATTACTAGCAGAGACAGGATAAGATTCAATCATTGGTCTTTGGATTCCTATGAGGATGCAAAATATTGCTACCTGAAACTACACAGAGTGTTTTGTAGAACATTAACTCTAAAGAAGTCTGGATTTCAGTCTTTTGGACTGTGAAAGTATAACTGCTTATCTCTGGAGCTGGTCTTGTAAGTAAGAAACACTAAATATTTTTAGCAAAAATTATTTTCACTTGAAATAGTATCACAATTTTTGTCTTGCTGTCTTAGACATTACTGAAAAAGTAAACACAGAATCCCTCAAATCCCATATGCCATACTGTGCTGGTTTTGCACTGCCTGGCTTTTGGTAGCAGGGAAGTCACAGAGGTGACTTCTGTGAGAAGCTGCTAGAAGCTTCCACCATGTCCAATAGAGCCAACCCCTGATGGCTCTGAAGATGGACATGCTGCTGGGCAAAGCTGGGCCAATTAAAGATGATAATGCCTCTGTGATAACATATTTAAGAAGAAAATGAAAACAAAGTTACAGATTTTTTCTAGTTAGAGAAGAGTAGGAGGTGACAACATGTGAGGGAAAGATGGAGACACCAAGGTCAGTGGAGAAGGAGGGGGATGAGGCGCTCCAGGTGCTGAAGCCCAGCCTCCTCTGCAGGCTGTCGTGATGTGCATGGTGAAGCAGCTGTGCCCCTGCAGCCATGGGGATCCATGGGGGATGCAGAGATCCACCCATAGCCCATGGTGAAGGTGCCCACTCTGGAGCAGATGGATGCCTGGAGGAGGCTGTGATCCCATGGGAGACCTGGTGGAGAGAGAGGGCCCCTGCTCCCAGGCTGGAGCAGCCTGTCCTTGGAGGACTGCACCCCATGGGAGAGTGACTCATTCCACAGCAGTTTTGGGAGGACTTCTGCTCATGAGATTGGAGCCACATTGGAGAAGTTCACAGAGAACTGTCTCCCGTGGGAAGGAACCCCAGTCTTACAGGGGAAAGACTTCACTCCCTGAGCAGTGGAAAATCATCTTGGGTGACAAACTGAGCAAATCCTCACCCCATTCTGTCCCTGCATGGTTGGTGGGAAGGACGGAGGAGGTGGGGAAAGAAAAGGTGTTTTTAAGGGTTTATTTTACTTCTCAGTATCATCCTCAGATTTATTTTAGTAATAAATTCACTTTGTACCTCTAAGTTGAGCCTGTTTTGCCCTAGTGCTTGTTTGGAGTGTTTTCTCCCAGTCCTTATCTCAACTCATGACCCCTTTGTCAATTCTTTTCTCTCCTTTGCCCAGCTGTGGCAGGGAAGGGTGAGTGACAGACTTTTGTGGGTGCCTGGTTTTTGCCCAGTGTCAAACACAAACAGACATTGAAGAATATTAATTTTAAAGGGAAAGAAGACATATCTCTAAATTCACGAAGAAAATGCCTTATGGAAGAAAAAGTTCAAAACCTTGTCAAACACTGGTGAAAAACAGAGATCACAAAGTACTCAAAGATTCAGTGAATTGATTGATTTTCAGAGGCTCATTCTCTAAAAAATTAAAATAGAGTATTTTTTATTATTTTTAGGTGCTTAAATATCTATAAGATATTTAGATACCAAATAAAAATGGTAAGATATTTTTAAAAAGTTGGAAGAAAGTTATAAGTGAGAGCCAATTGTTATAAATTGGCAAGAAGTGATAAAAAAGCAGCAAGATTCCACTTCCAGTGTATCCTCTAAATATGAGTCAGGGTACAGGATACCTGAATTTCAGCTACAGCAAAGCATTATGCACAACACATGGATGCAACAGCAGGTCCAAAAGACTTCAATAATTTTTAAAAATTACAGAGTATATGTCACACATAAAAAAAAAAAACCTCAACTTTTTTTAAATTAGAAGACAAATATTAAGTGATGTCGACATTCTCAAATGAAAGATATGCCCAAATGAAACTAATTTGTTTCATCTCCTGTATAATATTATTTGTATAACATCAATATATACAGCCAATTATTTGAATAATGTAATAGCATCTATCATAACTAACCTACAAAAGCAAGCCTCATCCTGCCAACAGTGTGCACAAACATTCTTCCCCTACTTAAGAAGTCAAGAAAATCTGCAAGTATACCCTCACATAAAAGAACGACTGCTCTCAAACTGTTGATACTGGGATACATAATTGGTATTCTTAATTGATTCAGATATATTCCATAGGAATATCCTGTCCCCACTGTTATATTTTTTGATTGTTTGTTTATGCTGAGGGGATTGTAAAAATGTCTCAATTTCAGAGGTAGTTGGATGCTTTAGTTTCACTTGCTTTTTAATCTGTTTTCTGTGGCAGTTTGTCTGGGGAAAAAAAAAAACAACCCAGCCCCAAAATCTCACATGTCAAAGAAAAACCCTGAGGCTGAAAGTCTGTGCTCTCAGGAGAAGTCCTATGAAAAAGGAAAGTGGATTTTTGCTGGTGCAAGGATATGTCTTAAGGCCTTACTATGAACCCTGGATGCACATCTATGGCTGTACAAATACTTTTAAGGATTAAGCTGTAACTTCAAACTTGCCTAATCAACAGCAATTCAAGCAGAAATATAATGGAGAAATCATTAAGAACAGTAATTTTGCTGACACGGATTTCTATTAAAAGCATCTTAAATTGGAATGGCTGCACACAGAAAATGCTTTTCCCCCAAAACAACTGTAAGTGATTAGTCTATACAAAGATTAATTTCTCCTAGAATAGAAAATCAAACTAAGAAAAGCTTTGTTCAAGCATCTGCTAGCAGTGGAAAACATATTTTAGCTCTGGCCAAATGCCGAAATAATGTTTTTATTCTGGAAGTATTTTGCTATTTTATGTTCCCTTCATTTTAGTTTTATGGATTTCATGCTGTAGCCACAACAGTGTCATTAACACTACTAACTTTTTTTGTGTTACTTAATAAGGAAACCCATGGTTTCAAATTAAACACCACCACCAGAATTAGCATTTGCATAGTCATTGTAGAGGAGTGATTAGACTAATCAAAACTCCTTGATTAAAGAATGTTTCCCAAGTGTCTGTCCCTGATAATTACTATGCAACCAGTACAGTCTAGGAGATAAAACTGAAGGCCTTTGTGCACATGCTGTAATGCTTTTTCACACAGAAATGATATTTTTAAAAAATTATTTTATTTTATATATATATTTATATGTAGCTGATGCAATCTGAAATGTAGCAACTGACACTTTTTTTAAAATAGCAAATCTTGCAGAATTTACTGTGGAATCACAAATGTCAACTAAACCACAAAAATCTTCAGTTCAGTTTTCATAAGACAAAAGCAGAAGACAATATGACTCTACATCTCTGGGAGGAGAGCCTGCATTTCAGCGCCCACTTTAAAGATTTTGAACATACTTTACAATAGATAAATTACATAAAGAGCCTTTAGAATAATTTCCTGGATTCTTCATCTTCTTTGAAAATGTGAAACATGGATAAGAAGAAAATGAAGGTGAGTTACCTGATAACTGTGTGTTGAAAGCATTGGGAAATGATCTGAAGCAAAAATGGTCTTCATATGCTTCAGCTACATTTTTGAAGCAGAATAATACCCACTGCAGGGAAGGTGTGCTGACTTATGGTGGGTGCACCAAGCACAGAGGTATCAGATTGGGTTTCTCCAAGCATAAGGTAGCAGATTTATTTTGGGTCAGAATTTATGGCTTTCAATTTGGATTAAATGTAAAGTAGGCACTGTGCTATTCAGCCATGAACAAGACACAAGGGCATCCACAAAAGGCAAGGTCAGACACAAAATGTTAAATAACTTTGCAATTTTACTGGCAAAATCTGTGCTCAGGTACTGAGAGCTGCATGCCTTTACTTAGCAAATGAAGCACCCTTGTACTCAACTTGCCCAAGGTCAGAGCACAGACTCAAAGCTAAGGGCAGCCTCCAAGGTCAAGGGAGGTTTTAACCACTGTGATCTCTTATCCCACCACACCAAAGTTTAAGTGCATCCTTAACACAGAATGTAATTGCTGTATATTTTATTTAAACTGCTATATATAGGATAGTAACATTCCCTTTTTACAGTCTATAGAAAATATATGCACTACAATCTCTTTTTTTCTTCCACTCCCAGTGTTTGAATTATTCATGTAAGTAGTAATTGGAAGGATGATTAAATTAAACCACGTGGAAGAAGCTGCATATAAATTTCACTATGTTTTTACAGTCATATTTAATATCAAAGCAAAATATACATAAATTATAAACCAAGCTCATGTCTATGAGGGAAAACAAACAAATAAATAAATAAATGAAAATTTCAATTCTTAATTCATCCTTGTGTAAAAGCTGGCTTCACAAACAACATATGTTTGGTGTTGCTGTTTCTTTAAACAGGTTAAATTGTCTAAACAGATCTGTTGAGACTGCAGCAAAGAATAGGCTTCCTTACTTCCATTTATTTTCAAATTTGTTTAGTCTCAATACTTAGTTTCATGTTTAAAATGTTCTTGCTTGTGGTCCACTGATAGTGAAAAATTAAATTCTATTAGCATGAAATTTAATTTCATGCATTACTTAGTAAATGTTAAAAACAATATCTACTATCTCCTTTCTTCAAAAGGATAGCATCTCGTTATCACAAAAGTTACAGGATATTATCATGACTTAAAAATTTAATTTAAAAGTATAAAATTTCTCATGTATCCCAGAATTACCTAGGTCCTTCACTTTTACAGTGCTGGAACAGGGGAACCCTGATCCATGTAGTTTAAGTAAATTAAACCAAGAAAGCACAGGATCCATGATCTCTTAAACCCTGTATTAGAGATGGTGCCTCTTTGGTACCACAGAGCTACTCAGGACACAAGCAGAATTATATTTAGTTCTTCCTCCTGCATCTCCCCCAGTCTATAAACCACAGCTGCTTCATCAGCCATCAATTGCAGACAATAAATAAAGAGAATGTCAGGATATTTTAATTGTTAACTAGCAAATCTGCTTATATTATGGGTCTTTCCTACAAATAAATTGCTCAATTGTTCTATTACAATCCTAATCCCAAACCTTTGATTAACCCATCATAAATCACACAGTTAACACTTGAAAAATATTTAATGTGAGTTTATTTCATTTGTTGTTGTTGTTGTTGTTGTTGTTGTTTTAGCTGAAAACTTAGCTCCAAAATCATTGAATATAAGGCTACCATTATTTTTATCAGGGTCACAACTCCAGAAACTGAACCACTCTTTTTACTGCATAATTATAAATCTTGAACAAGGAAACATTCTCCCTGTTCTTGTGAAATACCGAAAAATAATACTGTCAAATCCCAACAGCGCTGAATATTAAGTGAAGTCAAAAGAAGCAATGTCAACATTTGCATACAAGGAATGCTCTGCCATTCACAAGAGTTCTCACACAATGAAGAGCAAAAATGATGAAAAACCACCAAACCTTAAAATAAATAGAACATTAGAATAAAAGAATGCAAAGGAAATTTCACTGAAGGAATGCAGTCTACTTAGTGGAATCACATTCAGAAGCCTGACGTTAGATCAGAGCTCTAAGTATTCAAGGTAGTTGATATACTGTGTATGTGGCAGTAGGGTTTTTTTTTGCTTTTGTTTTTTTTTTGCTTTTCTTTTTTTTTTTTTTTTAATTAAATGTAGGTTGAGACAACACTACTTATACAGGAAGAAACACATTTTAGGTGTACCTGAAAACATAATCTTCTACTGATGCAACACTTCTGTAATCCCAGCTATTTAAGTAATCAATTTTGCTCTTTTCACGCACCTCTAGGCTAGTTGAAAAACAAAATTTTCTCTCCCAAGCAATTATTAATTTCACAAGTTCTTCAGTGGTGAAATGTTTTGGAATCAAATATTCAGTAATCTAGATTTGCAAACAGAATCCTGTACAGCAAGATGAAAGTGTAAGACATGCCCACAATGAATAACGTGAACATGTACAGAAATGATTGAACTATAACCACTGACAGTGGTCGTAGTTCCATGATTCATCTCTTTCTGTCTCCTCAACATATTTTTATATTTTATGGTACTACATGAAAGATATGTTCCACTTCCCATTAAAGCAAGCAAACAAAAAGATTTAACAGCTATTTGAGATGGTCTGATCAACTAACTGGTGTCTGGTAATGCACCTTCATTGATTTATACACATGTGCTTGCATATAAATATTTTCTTCATTGATGTATTAAAGCTGCCCCAAAAGAAACAGAAATGTCAGCTTAATATTCATTTGCAGGATGCTCTTCTGAAACCTGACCTCTGCAGCATTTTATTAGCATTATTGCAGTATTGACAGCCTAAAGAGTTGCCTTTTCTAATTTGAAAAAAATCTATTCAGAAAGGAATATTAATGCACAGCCCAACTTTGGTGTGAAAATCTAAATAAAGGGAGATGTGCTGGCAGGGTAAGCACTCTAATTATAAAGAGTTATTATTTGCTATGAGTGCATTCAGTCTAGAAAATGAAGACAAAAGCCTAGATGTGCAGGATTTATCTGCTGAATATTCTTTAAGAGTAGGTCAGATGTGGTACAGCTTTAGAGTAGGACCTGGGCATCTGCAGACACCTTCCGCTGGACCAGGCTGCTCAATGCTGCATTCAACCTGGCCTGGAACATCTCCAGGGAGGGAGCATCAATAGCTTCTCTGGGAAACATCTTCAAGTGCCTCACAACTCACAGTAAAGAATTTCTTCCTGCTATCTAATCTAAACCTACCCTCTTTCCATTTAAAGACATTCCGCCTTGTCCTGTCATTACATGTCCTTGTAAATAGTCCCTCACCATCTTTCTTTTGGGCTCTTTTGTGTACTGGAAGGCTTCTAGAAGCTTTGCTTCTCCATCCTGAAAAACCCCAATTCTCTCAGGTTCTCACACAGGAAACGAGCTCTGGCCCTGTGATCATCTTCACATCCCTGCTCTGGACTTGCTCCAACAGGTCCTCATTCTTCTTAAGTTGGGGGTCCCAGAGATGGATGCAGAACCAAGGTGGGGTCTCATGAGGTCAAAAAAGTGTAGCAGAATCACCTCTTCCTGGCCATTTAATGCAAAGTAAGGTCCTATATTATTCTTAGGGAACACCAAACACATTTTTCTAAAATGATATTCAACCAAATACAACATTTTCCATATAAAATCCCACAGCTAGTTATGATGCAGTCTTTCTGTCTGATCCACTGCTTGTCCATCTGTCTTTCAGATTCCATCATACAATCCAAGAAGTGTAATCTATTCTGTGATGTCAGTAACTACTAATGGCTTCCTGAAAAGGTCCTGGTGGAGGTTCAGTGAAAGGTATAATTTAGCAAGCAGCAGATAAAACAATTAGACTAAAGATCTTTTAGGCTGGAAGTACACCCACAGTGAAGGCTGACTTTGTAATTTAGCAAACAGATTTTATAAGTGGCAGATACAACAATTAGTGGAAAAATCTTTTGTGAGTGAAATAGCTCATCAAATATGCACTGAGAAGGCACATTTGCATAAAAATGGTGTGTACATTTCCACTGAAAAGCAATCTCTTTTTTCCTGCCTTTTCCCCCTCTTTTTATTGCTAGGGTTTGTGGTAGGAGAGTGCTGGAAAACAGAGCACTTAGTAGAGGAATAAATTCCAAACAGGGACTATGGATAAATTTGAAGAGCCACCCTAAAATCCCTTGCATTAGAACGCAAGCATTTTGCACCTCAGCTATCTTAACTCTGTTTTCTTTGGTGGTTGTTTTTGTGGTTTTTTTTAATCAAGCTTTCTTGTTTTATGATTGCTATGCTTTATTGCTTTATTTTAACAACTTGTCTGCAGCCAAATGTTGACTGAAATGTTATGCTGTAAAATTATTTGAAAGGACCTGACAGGCTGCAATTTCTGCAACTCTATGGAGGAAGGGGAAGTCTGACACTGGATTTATTATGCAGCCCTTGATCTCAGGTAACTATTTGCTTACACTCCATTGCAAGTGCACACACAGAGCTATAAAATGCTGACAAAACTCCATGTTTATTTCTTGGTTAGCCATTTTAAAAGGGTATTTGCCTCTTGGACATTGGTTAGGCATTTTAAAAGGGTATTTGCCTCCTCAAATACAACGAAGGCCACAGGAGATGACAACTCAAACCTGAGAGCATCTCCCCTCAGCCATTCCCTCCAATCACTGGGAAGTCTCCAGGGCAGAAGAAATTTGGGTTTTGCCAAGAAGATATCAGGACACCACCACTTCTGTATTTATATTGCTGGTGTGCTATAGAGGTCACAGTGCTGGTTGGCACAGGGCTCAGCAGAGCCCAAACTCACAACAGGACATCAAGTATTTTAAAATAGTCTGAGCTATTTGGATACATGGGTCGTTCATGTCATACATTTTCTCAGGTTTGAGGATAATGTGGATCTGAGCAAAGTCTTCTCAAAAGGCCTTCTACCCATGCAGTTATGACAGAGAAATGTTTACAGACACAAGAGATCTAAACTTTCAGTTTTTGCTGGAAGGGTTGTTCCCATGAATGGCCAGTTGGTGATACACTGGGTTTTGATCTGGTGGACTTGAATCCAATACAGTCCAGACTGTGTGAAATGGAACTACAAAGGACATTAAAAGTATTAGCAATGTTTTTTTCCATCCAGTATTCTTACTGGATATATGTACTGAGTTAAAAGTTCCGTTAAAAGAATGCTTAGCCTTTTCCTCGTCCTCTTAATTTTTTTTTTATTCATATGGAGGTATCTTTTAATACACTCTAAGACAAGCACTTTATTCTTACATATGTTTCTATCTTTCACTTTTCTTCACTTAAGAGCTTAACCAAAAAAACCCAACCAAACAAACATTTTGTCAAGGTATTTTAAACCTCTTCAAGGGAGTGAATCCTGCATTTCCAAACTCAACAATTCATTTAATAAATGATATTACCATGTTTTCAAAACACATAAACAGGTAATAAATATATTCAGAGCAAATGTATGTACCTTGGAGAGATAAAGCAGTAATGTTACACTTTTGGTCTGTGAAGAAAAACTAAGTATTTATTAAAATTTAAGTAAATATTTTACTGAAACACACACTACAAAAACAGGAATGGAAAAGTTTAGTATTTGTGTTTAGATTAAATAACCTTCTTCAATTAATTTGTACTTTTTTCTTAGAAACTTTAAATTTATTCCTGTAAATTTTTTTTCTAATTACTGCAATTCCCAGTATTTAAGACCCTTTAGGATAGTCTCCCAAACACTTATTTTAAAGGTATACTCGTGTCACAGACTGAAATGTTTTCATTTATGATTTAAATATCTTCATGAAGGACTTTTGCCTAATATAACAAAACAGTATAAAGGCTGCAGAGAAGAGGGCCTAAGGCCCTGGACTGCACATTGATTGAGATAAGATAAAGTGACTCGGGTCTGGGCTGGGGGAAAAAGAAAAAGCACCTTGGGGGTGGAGACTACAGCCCCAGGCTTATCAGCTGCCAGGCTTGCACAAACCCTCACACCAACGGGTGGAGGGAGGAGAGCTTTTGGGGTGTGTGGTGAAATAGCCTCTGGTCTGAGGCAGCGAACACCCATCCTCCACTGTGCAGACCAACTCAGATCTGGGCCCCTTCACTCCAGGAAAAGCCACATCCACTCCAGG
>JAYDZK010000001.1:13576455-13601202 GCA_034509185.1 Euphonia xanthogaster | reverse complement strand
CTTCCTTCCGCCACTTCCTTCCTTCCGCCACTTCCTTCCGCCACTTCCTTCCGCCACTTCCTTCCTTCCGCCACTTCTTTCCTTCCTTCCTTCCTCCCTCCCTCCCTCCCTTCCTCCCTTCCTTCCTTCCTTCCGCCACTTCTGCCACTTCCACCACTTCCTTCCACCACTTCCACCATTTTCACCACTTCCTTCCGCCAATTCCTTCCTTCCTTCCCACCTCGCCCCTTGCCTTGCCTCACCTTCCTCCTCTCTTTATCTCTTCTACTATCAAATAAACTGTACCACTTCTTATTGACATCAACATCTAACCTCGTTTGGTTTTTAGCAGGTTTTGGGGTATATTTTTTACCTTTCTGGGTTAGGTGTGTTTTATTCACAGACAGTTTTCTTTGCTCTTCTGCGTTTAAATCAGTTTGTAACAGTTACATTATGCTCCCGATAAATCTTTTACTTTTATTATTTCTCATGGGAAAGACTTTAGCAGACTGTGCGAGTGTAATAACTTAGCAATATGTCCTTTATGGTACAGAAACCTGCAAATGAAGAGCTATGGAAAAATATCAGACATGGCATCACTATCTGCTCTCTTACCTCCAAGGTTCATACAGTTCCTTTTGTTTGAGTAACTGCCAGCTTACCCTGCAGCAAACACTTCTAAAGACAATTCACTCTGAAAAGTACAAGTGATATGTCCACCTCACCAGTCAAATATCTGTATACAGTGTTTAATTTTCCTCTCAAAACAGTTTCAATTATTTCCCCTCAAGAAGCTAAGACTGTTTTCTTCATCACTTTTTTTACATTTTTTGTCCCATCAACTGGTTAAACAGATGTTCTTCTAATATGTGATGTTTCAAAATGTCACTGAAGGGGAGGCTTCTGTAAAGCTCAGTAGTTTACAGAAGCTTCTTGCAGGATTGCAGGATTAGTAATATACCCTTTGCATTCAGGAGCTGATATTCTGCTTTCATTTAAAAACACTCTCATGGCTCCAGACAGCGATCTCCTAAACAGATCAATCCTCCACAAAACCACTTTGTGCCACACAAAGGCAGGAATCAGAAATTCTGATTTGAGGCAAATCCAGTGTGACTTTCCTTTCTGAACACAGTATTTATTCCCATTTTCAACCTCAGTTCCTCACTGCTGGAAGAGTGGTTGTACCTCTAACATCACTGCTTCCATCTTCCAGGAAAGCCACATGACAACAACACATCCATATAAAAGATGACTAAAGGAGGCGGCTACCAGCTTGGTGATGTATTGATTTTTTAGCTACATAGTCTAATTTGATCAGAAGTACTGATTCCAGTCCTTGCAAAGTTTTTTTGGCAACAGAAATAAGAAATTTCACCTGAAAATACTACTAAAGGAATTCTCAAGGCACTATCAACACAAGAATTTTAGCAAAATATAAAATATATGCAGATTTCGCAATTTAGGGAGGACAACTGAGGTTTCTGAGTTCTCACATATGCAGCAAAACCTCAGTTGATAAAGTCAGCATTTTTTGTTTGCTTTTTATTTAAAATTCTGTAAGTGAAGTAATGCAACAGCTCCTTCAATGGATAAGTAGGAATAATAAGCATCTGCCATGTCTTAAGCTTAAATAGTGTCCTGTTAAAAAGGAACACAATTTTGTTTTGGTGATGATGAGGTTACCTGACTGGGCATTAGCAAGAGACAATTTATTACAGAGTATTGAGCAAAGCTCTATCAACCTGAGGCTCTCTGAAGTAAGTTCTGACTAATCCTGTGAAAGCAGACCACATTCAGTCTTGCTTTGGAAGGTAGCTCATAAGCCTTTACAACCATTTACAAAGCAGCCTATGTACAAATACATTATCAAGTGTGTACTACAGAGACCAAGAGAAAAAAATCAGATGTCCATCTCATTCAGCAAACCGTGAATGGAAATTTTCCCATTAGTGCAGTCTGTGTTGCACAGCCCTAGCTACTTTTGGAGAATAATTATTTTTTAAGTGATCTCCAGCTACTACACCTCCATAGCCTCCTTTTTCTACACTTGGTTAGTGTACACTTTTTATTCCAGAGTGGAGAGACCCTTCCTTGTAGACTCTGTTTGAATTTCCTACCTAGGAATACCTCTGAACCAAAATGTCATGAGTTTCTACTCATCAATTTCATATCCTGGTTTATTCATTCATTGATGGTTTTGTCTCCACAGAATTTAAATTTAAATTTTTTTTACATTTCTGAGTTTTTGGAAAACTGGCAGCTGGACAGACAAAAAGCATTCACAGTAAGAGAAAACAAGGCTGATTGCCCTCTGTTCACACTCAGCACAGCCCCTGCCAGCTGCTCAGGAGCTGCTCCATCCCCAGAGCCAAAGAAGAGGAAAGGCAGCCAGAGTGACCACAGCTTCAGCTGGAAGGAGAGGGTGGAGAGTTGACAGTATGCCAAGATATTTTGTGTCATCTCTGAATGCCTAAGAGTGTCTGAACACTAAAGCACTTGAAGATTCATTTGTGAGAGTAAGATATGTACAATGAAGATGTAATAAGGACATTTTGCTGTCTGTGAGACCCACACCAGTGAGACCTATACCTACTCATGCTTTCAGCTCTTTTGAATCATCTGGTGTCTGAAGCCAAGCTCTGTTTAGACATTAATACTGCAATTTAGGTATTTTAAGAGAAAAAAAAAGTTTCTCCTAAAATCTTGCATCAGTTTAACTCTTGCAAAACCAAACAAATATTTTTTTTTCAATTTTCTATAATTGACATAATTTTTATATATTTATTATAGGTATACATAATAAAAATATATGTAACAATTAGGGCAACAAAAGCTCTAAATAGAATGTATATTGATGTTATTTTGAATACAATTTCATATAGTTCTCAATTCAAAACTCTTGGAGTTAGAAGTTTTCCCAGTAATTAAACTGTAATTCGTCATCCATTTTACTATGTTATTGACTCTTGATCACATAATAATTTAGTAATTCAAGCACTTATTATGAATTGCTATGCTTTGTAAAAGAGTTCCTCAGAAATGACTACAATACTTCATAGTTATTGTTTTTGCAAAGTTATGGGCTGGCTATGAAGCTAAATTTGGCACCATGGATTTACTTTAATGAGAGCCTGTTGTAAGTCCCCACTCTAAGATGTCAAATAACTTGGGCTTCAGTGAAATTCTTTCTCTTAAAGTGTGTTCATCAGAAAGGGCTTAGAAGGTAAAAGTTTACATGTGCAGCTTTCTCATAACATGGAATAATGGCATAATTTAAGTTGGAAAAGTCCTCCAACATTATCAAGTTGAACCTTGTCAACCAGAGCAAGGCACTGAGTTTCATGTCCAGTCATTCCTTGAACTGCTTCAGGGATGGTGACCACCACCTCCCCGGTATCCCATTCCAAAACTTCGTGTCCATTCCAATATATTCACAGCCATTTGTGTACAGACAAAATACAGACATAAATGCCCATGTTCCAAATTTAAATTGGTGACTTCAAAAATGGCCCCTCTTATTTCTTTAATTTAAAAACATCAGCTATTAACAAATCATAGGCACATTATGGTTTTCAGCACCTTGGACTCTCTCCCAGTAAGTAGGAATATATTCAGTGGTAATAATCCTTTACAAGTTTGACTTGTGTTAATGTTCTCCAGGAAGAACACAGGAGATCTGTCCCCCCCGGGGTCTGGTGCTCACAAAATGCAGCAGCATTCACTTTGCAGGTTACCTATCCATAAATGTGCTTGTTTCCAAGTTATTTTGAAAATGGAAGGGCCATATCCAACCAAGCGTTGTTAACTAAAATTTAGTGAAATTATCACATCTCTAAAGAACAGTGTGAAAGACTACAAGAAAAATGCGTACTTTTGTGCTCACGAATCAAAAAGAAATTACATTTTCTGCAATCATCAGCTCATGTATAAAATGCTTTGAAATTGAATCACATTATTACTTCAGACAGTACAGGAAGTATAATAAAATAATAGCTATGTCATGAATTGCTTTTTTTCCTAAGGACTTTCTAAAGTAAATACGAAGGTTTGATAGCACAGTGCTTCAAACTGACTGCGTCAGAGAGGGGCTGTGCCTGGGAAAGCTTTTGGTCAGACATATTCCATGTGCAAAATGACTTCAATGAAATTAATAGCAGAGATACATAGTTCCTGCTTCTTGTCTCTAGCAGAGAAATGGTGAGATTTTACCTGTTCTCAGTGGGCAAATTTCCTGAATTTAATTAAATGGATAAATAAACGAATTTGGAAAATGGAATAACTTCCTCTTTATGATTTTAAAATGTTTATTTTGATGTAATACCTTTCTCTTTTTTCCTTCGCCTCCCCCCTCTGTAAATTCCCTGTCCCATCAACATTTGGGCATTCAAAAGTATTTTGAAATACAAGTAAACGCATCTACTTATGCGCGTGAAATTACTTACTTCTGAATTGGACTGGATGGAAAACATTTGAGTAGTATTCTGTCAGGAAGGTGTCTGCAGAATTTATCTTTGTTGCAATTTCTAGCATATGTAAACTTTAATAAAGACAGGCTTTCAATGCTTAAAAAAATACTGATGTATTTTTTCACCATATATGTGAATATAACTCATGGATTCCCATGACTTGATTTAAAATATAGAACTTTGACATGAAACTGTACTAATAATGCTTTTAACTGAGATAGAAATGAAAGCAAGTTAGGAAATAGCAAATAACAACTTAATTTGCTCACTTCAATCATCTGGGCTCTTTTCCAGCAAGTATCAATATATTCAGCTGAAAATGTACAAACTGTGAGATTTTAAAATGTGCAATTCAGCAGCATAAAACTTGTATAAAGTTCATCCAAGATAAATTAAATATAAGCCCACAAGGGTTATGGCATTTCCCCCCCCCCTCCCCCCACCCCACCCCATATTGTGTTTGAGACAGCTTTTTATTTAGGCCAGAAAATAGAGGAGGAAAAAAAATCCCTTCTTCTTTTTCCCTTTTTCTGCATGAACAGTACTATCTGCACAGTCTAAAAAAGATTGCTGCAAATAGAGTGAGATCTGTGGGAGACTCCTTCTGAAATAGTGGTGCCTGATTCAGTTATCACACAAAGAAATAAAAATAAAAGTCATGATCATCACTTGCAATAAAAGTTTTATGTGGTTAACTGCTGAAATTTGAAAAAAAAAGCAGCAGTGGCTGAAATTACCTATGCAAATAAAGTTAATTAATATCTAAAGAAAACTTTGATAGTTTTTTATTTTCTCTACCCCAAACAAGGCAAATTTAATTTTGATATGCTAGAAGACCCATGTGTTTATGACTGGAAAACACTTCAAGACTTCATTTTATGATAACAGAGGTTTTACTGCAGAGCAGATAAATAGGATTTAAGAAAGCAATTCAAAACACAGTGCTAAATTATCAGAGGCCTTCAACAAACAAGCAATGGAACAAGGTAATTTCAAGAAGACTGAACAGAAACTAAAGTAAGGAACAAAAAAACCAAACCAAAACAAAACAAAAACCCCCAAATGACAACAAAACCAAAAATATTAAACAAAGCCATGATTAAATCACGGGAAAGAAAATATTTGGACAAATATAATTTTTGGGAGGAGGAGACTCCAGTGGCTACCAGAGGTGACAAATAAAGATAGAAAAACATGAGAACATATGGTAAAGGTGAAATCCATTGTGCCCAACTTGATACCTATATTTAGGGCACAGAAGCAAGATTGTCCAAGTATTCAAAATTGTGTAATAGCCAATGAAGACAGCTTAAGAAAAGCACATTTAGGATGACACTAAGTTGGTCCAGAGACCTTTAAGTCTTTCAACCAACTACAGAGTGAGATAAAATTGTTCAAGTTAGCACACAATGTAGGCACAAGTTGTCTCACGAAGTTTAGTGCATTTGAACCTGATCCAGGTTGAATCTCAGACTAGAATTAGGAACTGCAATAAAACCATCAACATGAGACATTGGCCAGGCCAGATTTTAAGATAAGCATGAATTTAAAGAATGGATGAGCACCACCAAGATCCAACACATAAATAATTGTTAGGTTGCATAAAATAACAACACAGCAACAAAGACTCTGAGGTCTGCCAAAACAGTCGATAAAATGCATTGCCTTAAAGGATGTAAAAGGACATGGGGGCAGGGAGAAAGAGAAAACAGATGCCAAATTATCAGTAGGAGTCTTAACATCACGTCATCTGCTGGTCCCAGTAACAACAGAAATAGAGGATTATGATCAGTGCCAGAAAAGAAAATGGATGAAAAATATTTGCCATCAGAAGACAACCAGTTCTCAGCAAATAGTTATAGACCAAAGTAGTATAGTCATTTATGCAACAAGTAATAGAAACATGTAACGGTCACAAAAAGCTTTTAAAGTCTCTTCCACAAAATTAGTTCATTTTGGAGAGAGGTATTATTGGGGAAAGTAGAGATAAAATAATCCTGGGTTAACATTCTATGTGCTGTGAACCTTAGTAGAAAATTAAGCAACAGGTTTTGCATTGAACTTTGGCTTGGACAAAGGGAAATCAAATAGTTTGGTTACTACTTACTTACTTTGGAGCTTTGGTTAGCTCTTACTTTGCTTTTGAACTGGATATTAGACATATTTGGACTCTCACATAATTTAATAGTGAAAGAGAAAAGCCTAGAGAAAACAAAAATCCTAACTAGATGAAGAGGCTGAAGTCACTTGTTCTGTTCAGCCTGGAAAACATGAGATTGAGGCTAGACCTCACCACAGCCCCTCTTCTTCAAGAAGGGAAAAGGAGGGGCAGGCATTGATCTCTGCCCTTTGGTGACGTCTGACAGGACTAGAAAGGCTCAAGTTTTTCAGGGAAGGTTTAGGTTGGATATCAGGAAAAAATTCTTCATTCAGAGGGTGATTGGGCACTGGAACAGGATCCCCAGGAAAGTGGTTGCAACACCAAGCCTGGCAGAGTCCAAGAAGAGATTGGAAAACACTCTCAGGCACACGATGCGAAATTCTGGGCAGGGCCAGGAATTGAACTCGATGATCCTTGTGGGCTCCTTCCAACTCAGGATATTCCAAGATTCTATAGATTTAAAAAAAATGTGTGTTTTTTGTAGACAGAATTTAAAATTGTGGCTCTTTGAAGGGCAGGCAATGACGTGATCTCCATGCGGAATATTTCAGGGAGCCAGAAAATCGTGGTGGGATGCAGAACTACCCAGAATTGAAAACATGGCTATGGTAAGGACTGTGGCAAACAGCTGACAGAAAGACAGACGATATTATACTCACATGACACAGGTTCCTCCCAGCCAGGGGTTCATCACTACTGGACTGTGGCATCCCAAACTGAAATCTCGTCAGCTTGGGCTGAGAACTCCCTACAGGAGAAAGTTACAATGCTTTTGTAACAATGCTGTTGACACTTGCTGTGTCAACAGAGGAGCTGGAAAACCAAACCACCACAGTTATTTCCTCTCTTGTGCCACTAGAAAGTAAGTAGTCATAAGCTTCAAAGGCTCTGCAGGCTGTTTGGATATGTACACATGAAGTTCACTTTAGCACATGGTCCTGGTCCCTGACAAAGCTTTCATGTACCACAGTATGACATATATTTTATTTCAATACCAGTTCTGTGTTGAAGCCCAACATAAAATTCATATCACTAGCAGAGTCAGCAAATACAGGGTCTTGTCAACAAATTGTGCACAGGCTGTCATCAACATGCTGGCTGACAAAGAGCTTATTACAAAAGCTTAATCTGAAAGACATTGGAACATTCCCCAGGGACACCAAAATGAATTGGCAAGCCTGAAGTTCAGTGTTACTGAGAACAGTTTTTCACTCTGCAAGTTATTTATCCATGAAGGAATATTAAAAATATTAAAAACAAACAAACAAAAATGATGCACAGTTGTCCATGTGTTTCAATCCATTTAAGTGTGAAAAATTGACTTCTGATAGTCAAAGATGCAACTGGCAATTTTCAAATGTGTGCAGTAGAGGGAGATTAAGTCTCACTGAACAATTCACTATGTTTATAAACTAGAGTAATAGAAAGTGAGAAGAGGGGTTTGCTTTATGGAATCAGTATATTTTTCCCTACATGTGGTGAACTGACAGACTACTCACCTTTCATTTTTATTATCTAATAACAGACCACTCACAATGATACAAGAAAGTGGAACACAGAAGCTGGACTCCCACAGAAGAGATCTAGCAACTACTTTTTGAGAAGAGCTCTTCTCAAAAAAAAAAAAAAAAAAATTAATTACAGTCCATAATGGCCAAGTGCCTGGTCTGTAAAGCCCCTGCCGCCAGGCACCACAACCCCTCAGGCCACTGGTGCTGACCCCATGGGGCCCTCCCGAGGAGCACAATCCAGATTTCTGATATGTGAGCTCATCTCTCACCTGCTCTGTGGGGCACCAGTGCCCACACACCTCTAGAGTCTCTGCCATCTTTGCAGCAGGAGGAAGCACAATGATCTCCCTAGGGACAACCCTCTGCCTTGGCTAAACAAGCTGGTAAAATACTAAGAAAGTAATAAGAATATTTACAATGCAGCACCTAGGAACAGAAAAATGTTTCCTCTAGGTCTAAAACCACACGCTCAAGTCTATACTATTATGACTTCCTTATCAAAGCTTATTATTTCATCATTACATGAAATTATTGCATTGTTACATTGTATGAAACAGCAAATAAAGAAGGAATAAGTAATTATAAATGCCAGTCAGGTAAAAGCATTTTGGCAAATGTTAAGTGCCTAAATATCTCTGAATACCTACCTCTATAAATCACTGATTGTCTCATGTTCAGATTTTAATGACTGAGATATTTGTCCCTTTTAAAATAACTTAAAACTAGCTTTGCTTGGATGTATGAAAATATTACCATATTACCTCATTTATTTTTAATCTTTTCACATGCAGTACAAAACAAAAAGAAATCTATACACAAAACTGAAGATTCTTTTAAATATATTCATTTGTATGCATTGTGTGGTTTTAATGGAATTCATGAACTTGGAGGTACATATAGCTGACAGAAATCTACTCTTTTATAAAATTCTTACCTCTGCAGAACCATGAAAAATGTATTTGAAGCATACAAATTACTGATTTCAAGCTTAGTATTCACTGTGGCCCGCAGATGAACAAAAGATATATGAACATTCAGAGAGAGCAGACAGCATTCTTCTGTTTATACATGCACCCCCTAAATGTGAACAGCTCTAACTCAGCAATTTTTTAGTTTTTATTAGCAGCTTTGACATAATATCCTTCAGTTTAATTGGATGTGCAGTTTGGAATATGTTAAAATAAGGAAAATATGTTAAAATGAGGAAAATATGTATTTTAAATATCTTGTGTATGAGACTACTGAAAATCCATCAGAGTTTAAAATAAGAAGAGGACCGTGTACAGTGTAAGCAGAAGACATTACTGGTCATAGCCCTCCCTGTTGTCTACATGCCAATCCCAAACTTCATTTAGCAGAAAGCATGGCTCTATGCTAAAGAGAATCACAGCTGGGAATATTTGCTGCAGTATGTCACCTACAATGTTTTTCTGTGAAAAATGAGACTTCAAAATTTACCTGTTTGAAATTTATCAATTTCTGCTCCTAAAAGTTCTCTTTGGAGAAAAGAGAAAAAAATCCATGATAAAACTAAATGCCGACAAATTTTTAATTAACAATATGCATTCTTTCATTAAAAATACTTTTAAAATATTTAAAATAAAGTTTTGAATATTTTATTAAGAACCCTTTAAAAATATTGCAGTTTGCTTCTTCTTCCGAGGTGAAGCATGAAAGATAATGTTTGATTTTGATTTGCATGGCATACTGTATTTAAAATAATTAAGTTTTAACTACTGCATCCACCAGTGAAATAAGACATTGTTGCACTTCACTGCATGTATGTGAATCTCTAGAGTACAGTTATAAATACATATTTGTGTTGAACTAAACACAAATCAGCAAGACCACTTTATCCTGATGCCTTTCTTTTGCAGCTTCACCAGTTCTTTGGTTCTTGGACAATTCTTTTGGTTAGAAACTAAAACACTTTAAGTCAGGCCTACACTAAAGGATTCCCCCAAATCCTTGAAGTCTACTTTCTGATGTGATTTTGTTATGTACAATTTTTATCTAAATGACACAACTGCCAGATGGAAAGAGTGCAAATAAAAAATTATATACTGCTCTTATATTTCAGGGTGACACGTTTGAATATGTCCATTTCCTGCTAAAGGGAAGTTTCTGACAAGGACACAGAAATTTTATACCATCATGTTTTAAAAAATGTGTGAGATATCTCTTTCATCAGCAAAGTAGGAAACATAAACTACAATGTATTAAAACACAAATTAAATTAAAGCATAATGTATTAAAACACAAAAAAAAAAAAACAAGAAAAAAAAAACACCAAAAATTGAGAATGATACAGGAACACTATCTCAATTTTTTGCTGATGCTTACACAAAGATTTATGAAATTTTATTCTGGACAAGAAGACAACAATTTTTTTTAATCAAAAATTTCAGAGAAATTTTCTTTTGACTGGAACTATTCTTTCCTTTTCAGTAAGGTAAAACATAAAGTTAGCTTACATGACTATATATCACAAAGCAAATTCAACATGATTTAATTCTGAATAGAGAATGCCTGTGCATATATACTTTTCTCAATTTTCTTCCACTTGTTTTCCATTTTGGTGACTATATATTTCTTTCATGATGCACAATCCAATTTCTGAAGAACATTAAATAATAACTTACTGTTGACACTAAATTACTAAAAATGACAATATAATTATCTTCTTATGATTCTTGTATGCTAGGTTTTTTATTATTCTCTTCAAATCACTTTATTTCATTTTCTCTAAGCTAATATTTACACTGTACTCCATCCAAAAAATCTTTCACACAGATCTAGCTGATAAAGAGCAATTGGTTATGTAATATTACAGTCCATACAACTTACAATACTAATTTTTTTTTGAAAATAATCTTAACACCTTAAAAATAGAAACCCTCTAGCTATTCATTGGAACACACTGGCTTGGACAGAAGTTCATTGCATTGAAAAATAAAATGCATATATTTGTTTGTTTTTATTTTAATTCATTTGACTTTCTGGTTAAGACAGTATTTTCTACATGGAAAGCTGAGCCACCAGCATTTCCATGAGACTAAACAGAAATAACTTGTATTTGCCATCAAGCTGTCAATAAAACCAACCGTCTTACTAACAGCTGGTAAAACTCTAGTCTTCAGATTAAGAGTAAGCTAAGATAAGATAAGAGTATGCAGCAGGAGAGGATATGCCTTCTTGCATTTCACAAAAATGTATTGAATTTTATTTATGCAATTGTCTCTTCATCTATAAAAATTAATCTGTTCAGATGTAAAGAGACAAAAAATTAAAATTTGTTAGACATTCAGAATAAAACTGAATAAAACAGTCTTAATTCAAGTGAGTGCACTTCTAAGATCAACCTGTGGTTTAGGTGGAAAACATACACTAAACCCAAATACTGTTTTAGCACCTTTTGCAGATACTCACTGTTTCTTCTCAAAACTGCCAGTTATAACAGTTGCAGTTTTAACATGCCAGTAAAGCAAAACTGAATGGTAACAGAAAAGCTAACTTTGACACCTTCCCACCACCAAAACCAGAGTTAAACACACACATACTCATTCCTATGTCAAAAGCTTCATCCTTTCAGACCACTTTCAATAGATACAACCCCAATTAGTGGTTCTTAAAAGTAGCAACTTAAATGACATGCCAACTCTGCCATGCAATTTTCTCTACCAGCAGCTACGCAACCCCAGAAGTAGCTAATGCAACTTAGGCTCTGCAAATGCCAGACAGTGCTTCTCAGAGGTTCTCACAATCAATGTTTACATGCAAAATTATGTCAGGAAAACTAAAAAAGTCAAACTAGAAATCAGTATTAAAAAAATCTCCATTATGTTTAAATTGGCATAAGCCACTATCTAAACACCATGCTAGAATTTGTCTTTTTGCCATATACCAATCTTCCACAATTCCTCACAATTGAGAATTACAATAGGATTAATGCAGATTTTGATTAAATGTTATTTGCTTTCTGGGTTCCTTTACACTGCTTTCTTGACTTTATTATAAATCTTAACTGACAAGGGAAAAATCTGAGCATGGTTTTTGCCAACCCAACCACATTAGTCCTCTCATTTTCATTTCCAATAGCGTTCTATTCACATTTTAACATTCGTCTATCACACTGCAGCTTCCATTTATAACCAGGCATCCAACAACAAGCATGAAGTAGCACAAGTGTTTAGACAGCAAATGTATATAGCAATCTACTAACAATTTTTTTCACCAGTATGCTCAGTTTGTTTATCATGACCCCAGGAACAAAGAACTATTCAATGATTTTCCAAAATGGTATTTCAGTATTAGGCAAAACAGAAGATATAGCTCATAAAAACCCCAAACCTGAGGCATTTCCTGAATAACCTATTTCATGGGATGCACAAGTAGTATTATAAATATTTGCTTTTGCATATTTTGCATTTCTAATTTCAATAGGTCTTTTCTGAATACTCAAGCTGATTTTGAACATTTGCTGTTGATAAAACAAAACAAAACAAAACAAAACAAAAAAAAGCCCACAACCAAACAGACAACCCCCTCCAAAAAATAAACAAACCAAAAAACTTCAACCAAAAACCAACCAAACAAAACCCACCAACAATAAAACAACCATAAAGAAAGGTAAAATAGCTACCCATGTGTTATACCTGCAAAGTTGAATTAAATACCTACAAGGGCTAATTCTTTATTTTGGAGACACTAAAGTAAAAATACTTTATAGGTGGCATAAATTTTAGAAGGGTTTCTCTGCCATGAAATTAGCAGAGATCTTTGCAGATGGAACAATTCTTCACTTCCTGGAAGAGGTTCTGTCATGACTTTGCTCTAATGGGAAATATTGAGCATCTTCAAGAGCACCATGGAAGAAAAGCCCTGCCTTTTTATGAGCAGGATTTTTCAGTGCAGTGGATGGCATGAGTTGGAGTAGATCAAGTGTTTTGCTTTGGGCTGAAGTCACAGAAGAAGACAGTGAATAAATTTTGAAGTGGGACTCCAAAGGTTATTTTAATGCATATTAACTAAAATTATTTGCACTGGAGGATCCTCCACTTTCTTAGGCCAAGAGCAGTTCCAGTGCTCTTCCATGCACCAGTGTGTCCCTACAACACAAAATTATCCCAAACCACACCAAACCATTCCCTGTTTGGAAACTACAAAATTACGGGGATGTACATCCTGATCCATCCTCAAGCTCCATGCTGGCAGCGTAGATTACTTGGAAAAACACAGCAACCACCCAAACCTCATCTACAGTATCATCTCTAACATCACTGATAACAGAGGTAAGCCCACAAGGAAATTGTCTAACAGAGTTTACCTGTAAATCAGAATAAATCTTCAGCATGAAGAACTACAAAATACAGCCTAAAAAGTGTTCATTCATTTATGACACAAGCAAAACCAAGAAATATCTGTAAGGAGCTACTGTGCAAGCATAAAGACACGTTCATGTTTCTACACAATTTTAGTGATTATAGATCAACTCCTACCACAGAAACAATCACTTGTAGGAATAAACAAGCAGAAATGAACAAGATATTAGAAGAAAAAAGCACTCATGTTTTCATACGATACAACAATATTACAAAACTGCAATAACAGAAACACTAAATAGCCTGAAATGACAGGGTCCAGTTAGAGTCACAAGGAAAGAAACCAAAGCATGTTTCTCTCAAGTTTGCTTATCTGCTGGGCTCAAGTTAACTAAGCTACCAGAAGCAACCCAGATGAGGCAGTGGAGAAGCTCTCCTGGAGTAAGTTACTCCCGGGAGCTCCATGTTTCAACTTCCAGATTGTTTCCACTCCCCTTCAGCTGCCCCACACCCTTCAGGGTAATACAGATCTGGCCACACCAGTGCACTAAATAGGAAGCATTGTGCCACTTTCATTGAAATAAAAGCATTCTGGTCAAAAGTAAGAGCAAATGGCTGGCACCTGTATTATGCAAATGACAGAAATAATTTATCATATGTTTTTCATAATGTGTGATCCTTTTCAGGGAAAAACAACCATACCACAAGTAGGTGCCCCTACTTTTTCAATATTATAGTTATTTTAGTAAGATTGTCTTCTCTTATGCTGAAAAACTTACAGCACATGCACATACCTAAGCAGATAAAATATCATATAGTTGTTTTTCTGTTTATTTTGATTTATGTTAATTAAACATCTTCAACAGGATGCAATGAAAATTACTTAGCTCCAAGCTATAATGATTTCTTTTCAGAAGCAGGGCAATAATAAACCCTGTCAATGCTTTCACCAAAACTTGCTATTAAAATATGCAGAAAAATGTTTGCAAGGAAGAAAGAGCAGCGAGGGACAGAAGAGAACCACAAACAGGCACATAAATATGCAGCTTTTAATAGGCAGTGCGGATTCCTATTTTCATATTTTAAGTGTCCTCACCCCTGAGTGAGCACAAAGAATAGGAGCGACAGGGCAGATGTAGCAGCATTAGTAACAAAAGTAACACCAGCCAGATCCTGCTGCCTCCCTTTGACTGACACCTCACTTACCTGCCTCCCCTTCTTTTTTTCCCCTTTATTCAGTAAGCACAAAATGCATTACATGTTCTGTATCACATGTTTTGCTGGAGCCTAAGCGCACACAGGCAAGAAACAATTTCCCTGATGATATTACATGGTGCAGGCTAAATGAGAGGCCTTTGTGATGCTCCTGAAACTTAATTTGTGCAGCTTGTGAACCATGCAGCAGGCAGGGCTGCTCAGCTCCTGACTTAATTCCATCCCAATCCCCTGGCTGTGATTACATGCTCCTATATGCTGCATCCCAGGGTCAGGTACTTTCAAAGGTTACACTAACAATACCTGTTAAGCAGTTAGCATCCCAGCTCAATGATGCCAGCTAAAAGTATGGGCATGACTCTTGTTTAAACTGATTTCATATATTTATATTTTTGCTTTGATTTTGATTTCTTTGAATAAATAGCAAGCATACAACAAAGTAACACCTGAGGGGAAAAAAAACAAAAACCAATGTCATAACCAATGTTTTGCCACAATTATTAATATCTTTTTAAAGCTTTACTAAATATGCAGATTCTCTAAGTTTGATCATTGAAAGCAAAAGTGAAAAAATTTAGTACATAATATAGATATATGTGTGTGGGCATAGATATGTGTGTGTTTCAAGAGAATCTTCCTTTAAAAAAATATTTTGCTTTTTTAAAATTAAGCCTGTGGTTCCTGTAAGAAATGCAGCACAATTATTATGCATAAAAAGTAATTATCTACTAAAGTTTAATTTCTGTCTCCTAGAATTTTTGCTAGTTAATAATCTCAAATATCTATTTAAAAATTTTTAAAGGATATTAATGTTTCTTCCATGTTATTAGATTTATATCCCTCTAGACATTGTACGACCTGCTGCTGAAGTAAGTAGTCTATAACACACACCAGAAGGAGCAATGATTTTTCCTTTTGTATAGATGTATATCTTAGAGAGGTATCCAGAAATCCAGCCCTTCTGTGCTAACACAGAGCAGTCAATAATTGAGACAGTCACAAGCTAATATAAAGACATACATATTTGCTGGTCCCATAATGGGGTTATTGTTTTTGTTTCTGGATTCATTTCTTGCCTTTTTCTTGCTGTTCTTTAAGTTGCTTTTTGAGAAAGACTGCTGTAGGTATCCCATGGGAAGGAAATGAGAGAGAAAAGATGCAGTCACCTCTTTATCTCCCTGTCCCCTGTACTCTTCCAGCCTATCTGACTTTCAACATCCTTTACAGTAATTTTTGTTACAGGTTGACATTTCAGTGGCATTTTACTGTCTGAAAAATATTTACTTTATTACCAAAGACTCTACCATTTGTCAATCAGAATTTTTTCTGTGCTATTAACAATGATTGCAAGAAGCAACAAGTACAAAGTGTGCCTGAAAACAGAGGATGCTCAGCTAAACCCAGAGCTTATAGTCCAGTATTGCAGCCAGTGAAGCTTGCAAGAATTTTACTTTTTCTGACAAAGCACAAAGAGGATAATATTAATGGTTACTTAGAATTTTAAGTTCAATTAAAGTAAGTTAATTATGTTTAAAAACAGGAAAGAGGATTACTAGCTGGATTCTTCAATGAGCAAGATAAATATGAGGATGGATAAAAAGTACTTTATTTAACTAAAGAGTAAGAGCATTTTTATCCTGCTGCATCAGAAGGGGTGGATCTCAAGAAAGATAAAAACAGAATAAGTTACTGGCATGGGAATTTCCTAAGAAGAAGCATTTTTTCTGAGAAGGTTTTAGCTAATAATCTCCAGTTTCAGATTTGAAATAAGGCCTCCTCTGCTTAAAATAGGAAAAGGACAGAGAGCTCCTAGAGTGCCTGATAGGTATTTCATTCCCCAGAAAGAAAGTTGAGTAATGCAGAATTATGACATTTTTCATATGCAGTTTAATTATGATACAGACAATTCAAAATTATGGATCTATGACTGTTCACCTGTGGAAAAGTTAGAGGGGTCAAGGTCAGTGGGGAAAGTCATTAATTTATCTGCCAGTTGATTAAGGAAGGATAATCAAAAAGGATATTTAAGGCATCTTTAAAAGAAGGACCAGAGTAATAACAAACCAAGGATTATGTATTGACAAGAGACATGTTGGGTGATAACTCAGTGCTACTTTACCAAAAGAAAAATCTATTGTTTTCATGCTTAAATGTTTGCATACGTATTAAATGCCATCCAAATATATCAAAATCTTTTATACACTCTTTTAAACTGATTTAAAAAGGGCAACATTTAATCTTACTACAGTCCATTTTTTTTTTTTCTTAAACTTTGTTCATAGCAAAGGTGAGATAAAAACCAAACCAACAAGTCAGATAAGTGTGTTACAAAATTCTCTGGATAGAGCTGTCTGTGTCTAAAAAGGAATGGAGATACGTTCAACACATCCTACAGCAGGTCCCACAATATCATGGATATTTTTGAAAAGCAAACAATAAGCCAACTAATTATCTATATCATAGGGGGTTTGATTGAATGGTGGTTTTGGGTTGTTTTGTGGGGGGTTTTGGTTTTTTTTTATTTTTTTTTTTTGGTCAATGTTTTGGGGGTTTTTGCCTGGTTTTGTTTTGAACTAAACCCAAACCCTCAGGCTACAAGTCATCAAAGTTCCTTTTCCTCTTCTGACTGAAGATTGAAAGAGTCTGAGGGTCATGCCATATCAACAAAATTAAATACAATCTACATACACTGATATTGATATAAAGCTACAGACTTGATGACAAGAAAAGATCAGAAAACTTAAACAGCCATTAGTTCCCACTTTCCAAGGTTCTTCTATGAAATTTGGAAAGTAACAGATCAGCAGCATTTACTATAAGATATCCCTATAGATAACTAGCACCTGAAAAGAGAATAAATTCAAGGTAATTTTGATGCCCAAGTCACATAAATACTGTGCAATAGTTGCCATCTAGATGAAATTGGATTTTCTGCTTCACAGGAAACACTGATGCTTCATATTAGTTTCCATCAGTTATTGGAATAAATGGATACACATATGCATTTATATATACATAATTATGTATTTCTA
The DNA here is from genome assembly GCA_034509185.1 of Euphonia xanthogaster. Classification (NCBI taxonomy): domain Eukaryota; kingdom Metazoa; phylum Chordata; class Aves; order Passeriformes; family Fringillidae; genus Euphonia; species Euphonia xanthogaster. Next base: position 13,583,514 of record JAYDZK010000001.1, on the reverse strand, counting down.
TACCAAAAATCTAGAATTCTGGATAACAATAAAATTCAAGAAACATTTGATTGAAAAGGAGTGATGGACTAAAGTTATTTTAGACCACTAATTTTACAAAGTACAAAATATTTTACTTTACTCTATTATTTCTTTTTTCAGCTATAGTGACTCCTGGGAGTTCTCAATCTATTTTCAAGAGTGTGATTAAAACCCTGCATGGAAAACCTTTGGTCATGTATTTCCATTAAACAGTTAACATAACAGTCTGCGTTAGAGTAGTCATCTTCTTTAACACCTCCAATATTTCTGAGAGGTCCATTACAGATCCTCAGTGATAGCATTTTTAGTTTAAATTTATCCAAAACAATTATCATCCTTAGCTTCTGTCATTTCTCCCATCCTCATTTAAAGAGAGCTTGGTTTTGCTTTAGCTCTGATAAATAAGGTATGCTTTCAGCCTTGCCTTGTAAAATAGCTTCTTCAATTTCTTGCTGATCTTTCTTTGCCCTCATTCCTGCCCAAAGTCATCGCTCTTGTGCTTGTTTTCTTGAAAAACTGCATGCAGTGTCTCAAACAAACTCTTGTAAGGGTTTTTCCTCCAACAGAATCCCAATGCATCCCATCATCATATTTTTTATTTCCCTTAGGAAAATTTTATTTTTGCAGACTCTGCAACTTATATCAGAGGGTCACTATGGAAAATTACTCTTCAGCCTGGGAAACAGAAAAGGTTCTGCTGTTCAGGTTTGCTTAACAGATAAACATCGATTTCATTGCTTGTTACCCTTAACCACTCTAGACCAGTGGAGAGATCAGTTATTCTATACATGTCTGAATGCTGTCTCATAATAATAACATCAACCTATGCAGATGTGCTTTTAGTGGGGGGGAGGGGGGGGGAATGCTTCAGCTATAAACCTGCCACAGAGCACATTCAGGATTCACACCAAGTGAGGTCTTGCTCTGAACAGTCCTTTAAAATTCATTCATCTTGCTGCAATTAATTTTTACTTTCAAAAAAAAGCTAAATCCCCACCTCCAAACATATACACAGTTCAGAAAAAAGGCACCTGGAAACAGAGAGATAAAATTAGGACACATTTGGGGGACTATCTGGATCCTGAATAGTCAGGTCCAGAGAACATCCATCCTGTCTCAACCTCTGCTTGGAGAAGTGCATCAAGAGAGGAATCAGAGAAGAAGCATTCCCTGTAAGTGTGTATAATTTCAGACTTCTTATAACAGACTGTCTTTGTTCCCAGCACTATTACATGGTCCACATGCAGAAAAGCTGATTAAGCGAATGCAAAACCCAGTTTCCACCCCTTTATTCACAGCAATAGACAGTAGAAATAAATCTAAGTAATGAAAGAGTGAAACTTGTCCTGGGTGCACTAGGTACAATTCATGATTGGTGGGGATTTTTTTTCCAAATGTCTTTTTATTTTAATTGAAAATTTGTCCCCTAGACATCCAAAAAGTGGACTTCAGAAATCAATCAACTTCAGGACAATCCTTTCCTACATACTCAGTTTGCAGCTCTGAAGAAGAATTTTTCAAGTCATCCTAGAAATTTTTTTCAAGACCAGTTTCATGCAGTTGCCTGAAGGGCAGAGATAGAGCAGAGGTAGAGTTCTTCAATAGATCAGGTATTTGAACATTCACACAGAAGTGCAAAGTCAGGGCTAATCACTGCTCTTCTTGAGAACTGCTTTCAGGAGACCTTTTTAAGTACCATCATAGGAGGTAAGAAAAAGAGGTCAGGGGATGACTAGACATCCCAATTGCTCATTGTCACTGCTTCGCTTAGGGAAGATAATGAAGATGTTCATACCAGGAGGGATATCTTCCCATAGGAGTTCACTTAGTGTTGACCAGCTGACTAGAAAGTCATCCTAGAATATCTTCAGGTTATGTAAGCTGTTTATAAAAAATTAATTGCACCAGTATAACTAAACATGCACCTTTAAATTCTCTTAAGAGAAAGGGCATTCAGTTCAAGCTATTCATTTTCTGATCAGTACAAGGAATTTCACCCAAGGGCTTGAACCAAAAATAAACATTTTCTTTTGCATCATACTCTTGTGATTCCAATAGCAGCCCATGTCGGCAGGTCACTTTTTGCCTACCTAGAATTGTAAATGCTTTCAAATTCCAGCAGTCCAAACCTCTGCTTAAGCTTTCTACAGTCCAGTTATCACCCTGAAAAGTTACACTCACTTCTGTTCACCTTCCCCTCATCCTCTTTTCATTCTTTACTTTTGCCTTAGACCTCCATCAAAACATGTATTAAATAAGTTAATGGGATAGAGATGAAAGTAGAGCAAAGAAAAAACAGAAGATTACTGGGAAATGAAAAGCTATGAACAGAGAGTAAAACTGAGAGAAAGTGGGAAGTGTGGAGAGGAAAAGTGAAATTAAGAGGAGTGTTTGATGATCAGCTTAATGGAACAGGGTTGTGGGAAGATGAATGAATGACAGAAATTAAGACAACATCAGAATAGATGACTAGGTGACAGCAAATAGGCAGAAAGACTCTAAACACAACAAACTATCATAAACAGAGTTAACAACAAAGAAAGCAAGATCCCTAAATATGTCTCTTTTTAAATACTAAGCATATGTTAGTTTAAATACAGAATTGCATATCTATAGTTACGAGGCAGATGGGATCAGGGGAAGTCAGCAGTGACCCACACAGTTGGAGACCGCATGAATGACATTTTTTAACACCACCCATCCATGAGGTGCTGCACTGTCAGGCACACAACCTGAATACTTCCAGAACTGAAAGCTTTGCAGAGAAGTGCTGTGCCTTCTCACCCACTGCTGCTGCGATGGGAGTGTGGGTGCTGCTGGCTGGGACACATGGCATTGCAGCCACCTTGCAGAGGCGATGATTTTCTGATGATATTTCTCTTTCTTTCATAAAATTATTATATTGACTACCCCTGCAAACAGGAGAAAGAAATTGATCTTTACAACAGTAGGTGGCTTAGCTGGCAAACAGCAGAGGTGTCTCCTTTGATGATTTTGAAGAATCCCGCTGACAGGATCCGAAAGCTGGTTTCCTTAGCAACCACAGATGATGCATGACTGTATTATGTTTGATTCTCCAAACATCATTTCAGCTCCTCCCCGAGATTTAGTTCTTGTTTGTTTGTCAAGCTTGTGTCTCTGAAAAGCATGTTCCAATGAAAGATTCCAAAAATTAATCCTCCACCCATTTCTCAGTAAAAACATGTCTTTTCACTCATAGAGATTTACACTTTCAATCAAGCAAATGAGATTGGGCCCCTCTCCAGATTTCATTGCCAGGACAAGTAAAGTTCTTCTCAGGAGGGATGAAAGAGAATTTGTCACAAGAGCAAAAGTTAACCACCGCAGCCCACCAGGTGGAGGTGACCGACTGGGGAAGGAATGATGGATTAATATTGATCCTGCATAAAGTGGAAAATGGAATATAGACAGTGTGGTTTTGCAATCAAGGTTGAAAAACAAAGCAGAAGAACTGCTCAGGGTGTGCTTTAGGCCATGGAATAAGGGACCTAATTAGCCATTAAGAGGGCATTGTGATAAAAAGAGAATATAAATATTAATGAATATCAGATAACCCTCTAGGATACAAATAAAAGTATGATCCTGGAGAAAGATAATTTCATAGAAGCAAATCAATTTTAATGCAATGAATATTGCACTTGGAAATGTTCAAAAGAGGGATGTATTAAAATAGGGCATAAAGAATTCTTTACCATTTATAACACAGATGAAAATATTACAAGGCAAATGTAGAGGATGGGTAATATTATTAACAGTGACTCACCCTGACTTCAAGGATAATGAAAGTCAGTACACATGAATTCAAGTACACACACTTAGAGATTTTGACCTGGCATTTCAGAAAGTACAGAAAGAAGAAAATATCTTAAGAGAAGCTGACTTCTGTAGCCATGTTTTTCCTTTTTGAGGCTTTTGTTGGTTACCCCCTCCTCCCATCTGCAAGCACCTGAATTAGCTCGTTTCACGCCTGATGTCCCCTGCAAGACTGACCACTTACTTTGCCAAGAGGGCACACTGCTGCCTCCTGGTCAGCATGGGAGGCACCAGGGTGCCAAGCTGAATTTCAGCAGATCAGCCTCCAGCCTGCAATGGCTCCTCTGATTATTCCAGTTCAGGTGCAGGACCTGTTGAACTTTGTGATCAAACCCCTCTGCCTATTTCTCCAGCCTCTCAAGACACCTTTGAAGAGCTGCAAAACCATCAGCTCTATCAAGAATTCCTCGCAGCTTAGGAGTCATCTGCAAGCTTGCTGAGAGTGCTGTCTCATTCACTCATTATTGAGGATATTAAGCAACATTAGACCCAGTATTAACCACCAGAGGACTCGCCCGTTACTGGTCTAGAGCTGGGCTTAGTACAAACGATTCCAGCACTTTCAGCCAAGCAGTTCAGTCAGTTTTCAGTCCCACCTCACTGCTATTTAGCCAGTCCATACTCCACTGGTTTATCAATTTTGATGTCATAGGAGACAGGGCTAAAGTCAAGTAATGTCCATGGCTCTCCCTTCATTTGCCCACCCTGTCATCTGATTGCAGAATGAAATGGTTAGACACAATTTCCCCTATGTTAATATTGCATGTTGCCTACTCCCAGTCACCTTCTTGTCTTTTCATGTGTCTGGAAATGATATCCAGAGTGTTTTTCTCCATCATCCTCTCAAGGATCAAGCCGAGGCTGACCAGACTGTACCACCTCAGATCCTCCTCCTTTCCGTTTCATAGGATAGAAGTGGCACTTACTTCCTTTCTGTCCCGTACTCAGGTCACTGCAACCCTTCAAAGATAATCTGGAGTGGCCTCACAGTGAAATTGGACAGCTCCCTCAGCATTTGGTGGGTACATCCTCTCTAGCCCCAGCCTGCTTTAGCATTCCCTAATCTGATCCTCCTGCATCAAGAGCAAATCTTCCACACTCAACTTTCCCACAGCTCCCGGGGAGCCAGAACTCTTAAGGGCTAGTCTTAACAAAATAGACTAACATGCAGATATCATTGAGTACCTTGGTCTTTTTCCAAGTGCTGGGTTACCAAGTCCCCTGCTTTATCCAGCAGTATGTCCATATTTTCCTTGGCTTTCCTTTTGTTGTTGAAATACCTGTATGGAAGCCCTCCCTGTAGACCTTCTTGCCTGATTGAACTTCAGGTGGATTTAAGCTTTCTTGGCCCTATCCCTCTAGACTAATACAGTGTGTCTGTACTTCTGTGGCACTAACACGAATTGTATGCTTTCTTTGTCAGCGTCTCAGCTCATTCCTGTAGGCCTGCTCAGATCTTTGCCTGGCTTCCTGCACAGGGAGTAGACCATTCTTGAGGTTGGAGCACATGGCTTTGGAAAACCATCTAGCTCTCCAGTCTCCTCTTCTTCTGTAGGACCATATCTTACAGTATCCTTCCAAGCACATCCTGAACAGGCCCAAGTCTGTTCTTCTGAAGGACAACACCTTGATCCTCCTTTTTGCCGCCTTTCAGGATCATACCATATCATATGCACAGCAGCCAAGGTTCCTGCACCTAACCACCAAATCCTTAAGCAATTCTTTTCATTGCATCCTGAATCTCCACATGGTAGTTCCATGAAGGGGTGGGTACATCCTCTCTGGATGTAGGGGTGGAAACACTTTTTTCATGAGGCCCCACTGTGAGCAAGACCAGGCTTATTAAGAGAACACTTTGCTCAGACCTCCTTGTTGTTGAACTCCTTCCCTGTTCAGAGGCCAAAATCCGTCAAAGTTCAGGTATTTCCCTGATGCAGTAAAATATAATCCTGTGGTTTAGGTACTTCATTCATCAGTGCTTTTATCCTTATCAGTGTGTTTAATAAGTATTGAAGGTCTTTTCTTCCATGAATGTCTCTAATTGCTGTTAAACCAATTTATACTTTGGCATCCACAGCATCCTTTGGCAAGGAATTCTATAGCTTAATTAAGCATGGTTTGAAGCAGCACTTCCTTTTGTTCTTAAACCCTCTCATTATTTTATTTTGTACTTTCCAGTTCTTGCTTTATAATAAATCATGAATGATCATTCTTCATAATTTCTTCCATGATTTTGGATATCATTACTTAAATATACTCCCGCAGATCTCTACCCAAGAGAAAAGCTACTACTTCTAAGCATCTTTTCAATCTTTACAGTCTCTCTTGCAGCTTTTCCATACCTCTGGTAATCTTTATATCCCTTCTTCTTACTTCTCCCAAATTATTTTGTTACCCTTGAGATGAGAGGATCAGAACATGCAGCATCCAAGATTTAAACACACCAGAAAGATGTTGACTTACAGTAGTGCTTCTTAGCTTCCTCTTTTCTTTCATGTTTTCCAGAAAATTCCTACTCACTTTTTGAGCACAGAATTTGTCTTTAGAGGCACTAAGGTTTTGGTGGTTTTTTTGGTTTGTTTTGGGGTTTTTGTTTTTTTTTTTTTTCTGGTGGGTTTTTTGTTTGTTTGTTTGTTTGTTTGTTTTTGTGTTTTTATTTTTAAGAGAGAGAGGAAGGTTAGAGCAGAGTTTCTTAATAATATAGTAACTAGTTTTTATCTGATCTGAGTTTCACCTGCCCTGAATTTCATCTGCTGTTTCTTAGTCATATCTGGATAGTGAAATCACTCTGCAGGTCCTCAAAGTTGGGTTTTGGTTTTACTCTACTGTATAATTTTGTATTATCTGGTATTTGTTACCTAATATTTTGTCACTTTTCCAAATAATTTATGAAAAAATTGAAGAGGACTTTAAGCTTCCCTATATTGATTTGTTGAGTAGGAGTAATTTTGAACTGTGTTCATTTGTCCTCTTGTACTGTCTTTCAGCCTCTACAGTAGCAAGATTTTATCACTGGGCATTTTATCACTGGCATTTGGGAAAAGCCCCTCCTTTCTATACGATCTCTCTTTAAAAAAAAAAAAAAGGTAAATTCTTCTAGAAGGAAACTTTCTTCGCTATACCCTATACCTTCTTTTTCTTTTTCTTTTTCTTTTTCTTTTTCTTTTTCTTTTTCTTTTTCTTTTTCTTTTTCTTTTTCTTTTT
>JAYDZK010000001.1:13561715-13572779 GCA_034509185.1 Euphonia xanthogaster | reverse complement strand
TATTTTACAGAGAATTGCATGCTAGCCAATTCATTTTATGAAGAAGGGTAACACCAAAATTGAGTTTTGGGCAAACAGGATTAAAAGGTAGCAACAGTATTTTACAGTGAAAGAGGATTAGACATTGTAGGAATTATTTTCTAACAAGTTATATGGTCTTCTGGTTGGACTGAGATGTTATTACATGTGTAAATTACGCATATAAGACTAATTTAAACAATTTATTTGTTGTCAGTCACTGATTTCCCTTAGTGAGACATTAAACTTAAACATAAACATAGCAAAAATTACTATGGAAGCTTATGGCTGAAAGCTGCAGAGACCAAAGGAGGGAGCATTATAACTTTGTCTCTACTTAGCTAAAAAGGCCAAGAGAGAAAAGAAAAAAAAAATCATCATTTAAAATATGCACCATCACATACTTGAAGAGTCTCTCAAGTAAGTATTTAAATCTGGATTCAAGACTCAAGACAACTTGTAGAAAGAAAAAGATTAGAGAGTCTTCCAGAGTTAACTTGTCCCATTTCTGTCAATTTTGTATTGACTGTGAAAGAGCCAATTTATGGGTTTCCATCAGATTCTCAGACAGTCCTCTAGCAGTGATATTGAGGAGAGTACTGATGAAAAGAGTTGATAAAATGAATAACAAAAGGAAAATTACTTAATTCCTTGAAAAATTATTATTTTTAGATGACCTAGAATATCTTTAGAACAAATGTAATAATAAGAGTCTCAACTTATGCCTATGGGTCAATTCAGATGATTTTTTTTTCCTATCAAGGATTCATTAAATCTTTGATTAGGTAATTACTTCAGGTAGTTTTCCTAAGATGCAAAATAAAATTATACAACTGATTAAAGAATTAGTTATTTATGGTTAAAGGCCAACTTTTGAAGTCAGTCAGAGGGAAGACCACAATTACAATGCACAAAAGACATACACATTCTCCTATACCCACTTTTGTTTGGGTGGTTACAGCACACCCCAGTTAAAAATTTAGTGCAGTCTGAATGCCTCTTAAATAATAAATAGGGAACATCTTCCTAACAAGATTTCTGTGTTGTTCTGTCTCTTTTCTGAGTGAATGATTCACATTTTCAGCTCCCTTTCCTCATCGTATCTCAAAATCTAGACATCTGAACACAGCTACAATGTGGACATCTGGGGGTCAACAGTGCCTGCTCCAGAAGTTCAGCTAGAAACAGTGCAAATAGATTTCCTACTTCATTGCACATTGTTTTAATTTCTTCCCTAAAAAATTTTAAAAATGTGGTTGGAATTCATTTGTTTAAATTCTAAAGAGTGTACAAAATTATGCAGACATATTTTTTTGGAAAATGCCAAAGAATTAGATTATGGTACCTAAGTAATGTAAAAGTATGTTGTCAGTACATGAAAAAAAAAATGGAAACAGCTAAAGTTCAGGTTTTTTTTTGTTTTTTTTTTTGTCTTTATTTCCATGGTCTTTCGTTTGTGAAAGAAAAACAATTACAGCCAAAAATTACCTTATGAAACGGAGTCAGGAGTCCACACTAAAATTGTACCATTAATAAGAAGACACTCCAGGTTCTGTCTAGATCTATTTCAGATGTTTTACCTCAAAAGAATTTGAGAAGTCATCTTTGGATAGACAGAATAGCACAGGGATGCACCAAGAAACAAGAACGATTAACTGAACTAATAATTTTGTACATTTTAGGGATAAATGAATAAATATATTTTAAAAATTGAAATAAATCTTAACTAACTACCAATTACTCTGCTGATGATTGCAGCACAAAATGAGTCACAAAAAGGAGCAGTGAGAATGGTAAAAATTTTTTCTTTTTTCTTGCTCTTCATCATCCAGAAGGATCCTGGAATACCTATTCAAAATAACTTTTTGTCAACTGAAAGGTAATATAGGAATGAGCTTCAAGATTAACTTTTTTCCTATAGCATCTTAACAAGTTTATAAATACTAAGTACCTTGCGCCTGTATCTCTTCACTGTAGCAAGATTTAAACTTTGTGATATTCTGAGAAACAAGTTGTCTAAACCACTGTCAAATAACAGTTTTAAAATAGGTTCATATCTTGCAGAAAACTCATCAACAGAGTAGTTAGCAAAGGTTCACAGTAAAAAAAAAGCAAACTACAGCAAAAAAAGTATAATGAATGAAATCAGCCAAACGTCTTTCCTCCCTTTAGTCCTTCTCAATGCTTTCATTTATGAGCTAGATAATGAAGGACTTTCCCTGAATTCGAAGTCAATATGAATACAGGAGGAAGAAGAAAGGTGCACAATGTGCCTTCACTGTTGCCAGGAAGGATGTAATTTAAAAATTCTCTTAATTTTTTTAAGTATTGAAGCTACACCCTGAATTATTTATAGGATGTAATTCTCTAATGGGAAGAGAAAATTTTTATTAGGCAAGAATAATCAGCCATGCAAACACAAGCATTAGAAATGGAATAGCAGGTCTGTAGGAAAAGATGTGTGGGTTATAAAAGGAGATTTATTTGGAGCATGTGGAGACAGGATAACTATAACCAATATGTGCTAAAAGCTTCTATAATAAGAAGACATCTTATGTGCCCCACATTCACCTAAGATGGGACAAGAAATAAACAAATTAAACTCTATTAGGAAAGTTTCATTTCCAGTGTCAATTGACAAGAATTCTAAAATTAGAAATCAATTTAGGTGCTCCTGATTCTCATGCTACTAGTAATTTTAAAGAACAAAATAAACAAGAAAAGGTTTGTCTGGATTTGGCCTTGCCTTGGGGGAGTGAGTCAGGGTCAATGACTTCTTGAGGTAACACTGAACCTTATCTTTTAGGACTATCAACTAATCTCTCTGTCCTTAGCCCTGCACATTTCTTCTGGAGACAACTCAATCTTTTGTTTCATTGACAAATAAATCACCATCTTTTTCCTACCTATAAACTTGCAACGTGCTGATTATGAGTTTCAAATGTCATTTATGTTATTTGTCCTCCTGGTGTATATTTAATGGCCACTGCCAATAATGCTATGCAACAACATCTTATTATTACAATCTCTTGAGAGCAAAATGCCAAGAACTTTAACAGCTTTAAGCTTAGAATCAGCCCAGAGCTGTCATTGCTTCTTCCATCATTTTAATTTTTATTAAGTATGAGAGAAAATTCTCCTGCCTCGTTTGATGTGTGTCATCAACTGCAAAATCAGAGCAAACTGCAGTTTTCATACCCTGGAAACCAGCATGTCAGGAACTGGGCCGCAGTCATCAGTTAAATTAGCTCCAAGCATGCTGGGCTGCTATGCTGTCATAGTATTAATTTTTCATAAACAGAAGTTGTTACAAAGAATACAAGCCATTCTAACTTAGAATAATTTCTTCATCTCCTCTTTTTGTCTTAAGATTTTTCATTTGTAGCTTGCATGTTCCACTACTTGGAAGAACATAAAGCTAGCATAATTATTAGTTTACATGTGAGAGCCCAATATGCCACTTAGCTAAGGTCTTCTTGAAGGGAAATTGAAATGATGAGGCATGACTTTTACCTTGTTGATCATATCAACTGTTGTTATATATCCAGTAATGAAACATTTTTTAATGCTTAATTACAGACACGCCAATCAAGACCACAGCTAGAGATAAATAACTCTTGCACTTCATGATAAAAACCAGAAAATAATTAAACTATAGAAGATCCTTGGTATATCTATAGATAACTCATTATAAATCAGGTTTCCAGAAAAAGACATGGGGGTCCAGTGGACAGCAAACTGAGGAGGAGTTGCCTCTTCACTGCCCCTTTGCAATGAGCAAGGTCAAGCACATCCTCTTTTTTACTAGCAAAAGTGTGACCAGGAGGCCCAGGCAAGTGATCCTCCCCTTCTGTTTCTCTGTAATTAACTTAAAACTTTCCAATATATAAAAGACACTGACATACTGGAGCATGTTCAGCACATGACCACCAAGACAAGTCATCAGTGCATCTCATGATGTACAAAGGAAGGCAGAAAACTTGATTTTTTTCATCTTGAAGAGCCTCAGGAGAGAGCTTATTCCTCCCTAGAACTCCCCACAGCTGGAGCATGTTGTAAAGAATCTAACAGTCGCTTCTCAGACGCATACAGTGAAAAGAAAAGGGGCAAACAGGCACAAGCTGGAATAATCATTTTCACTGTGATATTAAAAAAAAATAAAATTAGAGAATGGTTTGGGTTGGAAGGAACCTTTAAGTTCATCTAGATCTACTCCCCTTCCCGTGGGCAGGGACATCTTGCACTAGGCTCAGACTTCCATACAGCCTAGCTTGGAAGACTTCCAGGGGTGAGGCATCCCCATCTTTTCTGTGAAACCTCTTCCATTGCCCCAACACTCTCACAGTAAAGAATCTATTCTGAATATCGATTCTGAACCTACTCTCTTACAGTTTGAAGCCATTCCGCCTTGTCCTGTCACTGCATGTCCTCATAAAAGTCCTTCTCCAGCTCTCTTGTAGCCTCTTTAGGTACTGGCAGGTGCTCTAAGCTCTCCTGGGAACCTCCTCTTCTCCAGGCTGAGCAGCCCAACCCTCTCAGCCTGTCCTCATGGGAGAGATGCAGAATGGCAGAATTTGTCCAGAGAAAAATTCTGAGAATACTCAATCCACATAGATTGCCAAAGCTCAGCAGAACAAAATTTATCAACTTGATCAACATGGGCCTGCTTTGAGCAGAGTTTTGGACTGCAAGTGTCTTCTGCTCTACATTACTCTCTTTTCCTATGCTGCATCAAGTGCTTTTATTATATGCAATCATGCATATAATATTTCATTATATTTTATTATATGCAATATTTATTGCATGCAATTATATGCAATATTTAACTCCTTGAAGTCTGGGAAAAGATTTCCACAAAATATGTTTAGGAGGAATGTCTGGTTTTTGACCATTAATCTTCAAAAAATAAAGTTTCTCATTTAGCTCTTCTAGTTAAAACCTGTTCTACTGAAGGGGCACGAGGTGAATTAGTGCATTTCAAATGCTTTGTCTCTCAGGTTATTCTTGTATTTCCAAGATTTTCTGCCATGATGATGACTTCTGAGCTTCTTAAGTCTCCTTTTTTGACTCTACATAAGATTAAATACCCTAGACTGGGTGAAAACATCTATTGCAAGAATGATTTGACTTCCATTCTCTTGAGAGCAAAAAAGAAAGGAGATGGATGCCTTCACTTAAGCTTTGTTAATGACAATTCCATTACTGAAAAACAATGAAAAGTGGCAAGCTTGAAAGAATGTGTTTTTTTCAGAAACCTCTCAACCTTGGCACATTATTCATCAGTCACTTCTGAAAATGAGGTATTACAATCAAATATCACTGAATCCAAAAGATTAAATCTAATCACTGAGAAAAGTTATACTCTGGTTTACAAGGTTTGACCTTTCAAAAGTATTCCTACTGCACAGTGGAAGATTATATATATAAATACAAAACTTATACCATTTCTCCAGAGAATTACTTGCACAATACAATACAAATAGAGAGTATTTAAAGAAAGAATTGAATTTAATATCTCTATAATCTTGAGATGAAAATGCACTAAATAAGCCACTCTAGTACACAGTTGCTGAAGACTTCCTGGGCTTCAAACTAGAAAATGTTTATGTGAAATTAAATTTCAGTTTTCTATTCACACTTTAAAACATAAACATTTGTCAGTGTTGCAGTATTAAACTGCCTTTTTCACAGCTCTGCAAATAGCAATGTTCCTCATTCTTTTTGAATATCACCTACTGCTTTGCAATTCTTGCCTATCACCCCTGATTTTTAACTGTTTGAAAATCTAAGATACACAGATGAGAATGTGTGCAGAAATTAAGTAATACTGCAAGTTTCTTAAAACTCACAGAAACTACCTTCCATCAATGAAATTTTGGAGCTGGTGCAGTATTCAATGAAACAAACTTAGCTAGACGTGCATGCAAACCTCAGACAACGTGAACTGCAGTTCACTGGTAAAAGATTTTGATATCAAACTTCAACTTAATCCACTGAAATTTGTAGCACTTTCTAAATAGGATTTTAGGACTCCCAAGAAACCTAAGGAATTTAATTTCATGTCTCTCACTGAAACAAGAATGGAACTGTGCTAAGAGAACAAAATCATAAAACATATTTAGGCACTTGATGATTCAGACAGGTACCTTTCAAAAATGTTTGAGAGAGACTGGGGGCCCTCCTGGAAGCTGCACAAAGGACAAGGATTCATAAGGATGCAGATGTAATAGGGAACTGATACTCTCCAACCTAAAAATTCAGATTCTCAAAACATTGATGAGCTGCCACATAAGCCTTTCTGAAATGTAGCACTGATAACACAATAAACCCATAAAGTTGCCAAAGTACCTAAAATACCTGTTTCTTGACAATTGCACCATGGTCCAGCTAGTGACTTACGTGAGAATCACATGCTAGAAAAAGACCATTCCCTGCAAAACTGCTCTGAAACAGAAAAAAACTCAGGAAAAGAGGAAATAAATTACATAGTATTTGCTAGAGGTATTTGACTTCAGAAGTTTATTGGATGTTATCTGCATTTCCATGAAAAAAAAGTTTAATCACCACTTTAAACTTTTGCATTCAAAGACTAAAGAAGTGCACTTCAGCAGTTTCACACATGGCTGAAAGATGGAGAGTGCTTCATATCACTCAAAGCAACTTCTCCAGATGATTAATAAATGCCCCAGAGATACTCCAAAGGGATCTCTGTCGCACACTGTCTTAACCCACTGTTGGGACCTGAGGATGCACGATCATTGAAAAGAGTTAAGAGAGAAAAAATTCTCCTAGCTTGGTTGAGAAAGCAATGATCCTAACCAAGAACCTGTTCCAAAGAAGCACTTTACACACACTCATCTACCTGCCATGCACAAAATTTTGATTCATCAAGCCACTTCAAATTCAGCCTTCAGGTTATGAACATATCGTGGTCATTCGTTTTCCAAAGTTTCCTCTCCCTGGAAGCTGAAATCCTTCAACTCAAGAGGTCACCGGATGGGAGGAGCAGCAGCAGCTCCTTGTGCTCTTTAGCTTGGTTAATCTGCCCTAACTAACTTCTAGGAGAAGTAGCCTCAAAACATGAATGAATGTGGCATTACTTAACAGCTGTTCTTGGACATAAGATGGCAGACAGGTACTATAACAAACCTTAAATTCTTTCTTTTCCTTAGCAACACACTTATGTAAGGACTATTGGTGCAGGAAAACCATTATCAACATTCAAATTTCCTGAATAATGAAATTACCTTATCCAGCAGAGCTGTGCAATTCTGCATTTTAGACACTTCCAACACTGCTGTGAATAATAAAAGAGCCTTGGAAATGTTTCATGTCTTTCTGTCACATTTGAGTTTCCACCCTTCCAGAGGGTATTATCATACCTCCTTTGTTGTTGCTGCTGAATATTTTGGGAATTTTCCACCTTTGCAGCTCTAAGCTTTTCCATGAGCTGTGCAGCAGGCTCCATCCCCATCTCACCCAACATCAGGATGAACACTCAGGGGTCTTGGTCTGGACAACACACTGGTATAATTCATAAAGCCCATGGAAATGAGACCTTTTAACAAGTCCATGGTTCCGACTATAAGACAAAATGTATAAAAATTACTCAGATTACTTCAGCACTTACTATCTGTTTAACAAATCACTTAATCACACGCAAGTGTTTGGCTGAGCACAGAGGTGCTTTACTGACTTATAACTTCAAGGGTACAGGAGAAGCACAGACATAATTAACCTGCCAAACCTGCACTGACCTTCTGCTCCCGAGATTATTAACTTTAAACTGCTTCTTTGTCAAGAAACATCAATTAACTTACCACAAGAAGCGTAGCCAGGGTAACTAAATCTCTCTTTTAATGGTTTGACTTTGTCTGTTAGTTTCTGTTTCCAGCTTACAGCCCAATAGAAGAAATCCCTCAGTGCTTGATGTTCACCTGAATACATCAATTTAAAGAGACGTCTCCTGTTTCTGCTCCTTATTAACTTCAAGTGGGCAGCAGCCCAGAAGACAAGAGGGTAAAGCCTTCCAGAAGAATGAAAAACTTTAAAAATATACAAAATATTAGATTTGGACCCATTCTATGCAACTCATCAAGCTTGATGTCTGAAGTAATTTCAAATAATCTGTTGCGCTCCTTGTCCTGGGACAGAGGCATCACACTAGCACTACCTTCTTGGAAATAAACAACTTTAAGTTTAGCATTTGGATGCATCCTTACAACAGTCTGTGGGGACAAATTTATGTCTGGTTCCTCTAAAAATTGAACTTTTTTGGAAATTGCCAAAGCACACAAGTAATCTAGCACCAGATGACAGACAACATTACAAAAATAAACTTGAAATATAGTTAGATGTCAGACATTTCTTATAATCTGTCATCAGAGATGTAAAATGATCAATACTGTACATTTTAATGGTTGAGGCTTTCCCTAGATTTTTCCCTAGATTTTCCATTAAAATAATGAGAAATACTAGAGACAACATAATACCCCTCCTCTGATGGATTTGTTTCAGAATTCTTTTTCTCAAAAAATCACTTAGGAAAATTTGGAAATTTAATTAATTTTGCCCAAAATTAGACCATTTTGTAAGAAAGAGTGATAGCAAGACAGGGAAAGCACATATTTTATACAATATATTTGTGCCCTTTTTTCATGTCTTAATGCCACTGGATGTAGTCTCAGTTGCCCACCTCTGTTAACCACACTTTTCCATTGAACACAAATGTTTTGTACAAGTCTATGAAACATCAATTCAAATGAATATTAAACAGACTGGTCTCAGAAATTTAGAATGAAAATTTTCTACTAAATCTATCTTTTTTAATTCATATTTTACATTTTAAGAAAGGAAAAAAAACCTCAAACCAAATCACAAAGACAAACCAAAGGAATGTTTTTTATGCGTGATGAGCAAAATGTAGGATTTACTATGAAAATCTTATGCAGTTTCTATTAATCTAGTTATCTGTTATTAGAACCTAGTCAATTCCTTTATCCTTGTGCTCACAAGTATTTTTAGGTCACAAGGAGACAACTAAACCAAAAGCTAGTAGAGGACAAGGTATTTGAAACCCACTGCCATCTTGCAAAAAAAGGTACTGCTGATATTTCAAACTCCTAAACAGCATGAATAGCTCTGCTGGTGGGAGATGCCTATCCTTCAGTTGGATACACTGAGCATGAAAGTGTATTCTGAGACTCTCACCAAAGTTTCATCTCAAAGTAACTGGCTCTTCCTGAACTACAGCCAAGTTATTTAACATCATCCTTCCACAGAAAATTTTGTGCTACCATATAATCAGCTCATTTTTTTTTTACAAAAAGAGCCCATGCAATCAGCAATGTGCCACCTTGCATTGCCCTATCTGGTCGTTCCAGATGAAAGAGGCAGCAAACCCATGCCAGACTCACAGACCATAAACACTTTAGCGGCATGGGAGATATCTTAGAAGAAAGCAGTACTTTGTGCACTTATTTAAATTTATTCCAAGTATCTCTTTCTAACCATTACTACTGGATCACTTTAAAGTGCAGTTCAAAATCAAAAGCAAAAAACATCCCTTACATCTCATAGATAGGAGCCATCACAGTCTTTTTCTACAGAAGTAAGCATTTTGATTTAGATGTAACTTGAGTAACCTGCCACACAAAGGATAGAAGCAGGCACAGGAACTTTCATCAGTATCCCATCTGATGTAAGAGAAAGAAAACAAAATTTTTCCTCAGCTTAAAAAATATCAAGGCTATTTTTATTCATGTACTGACATGTGCATAACTCATATCTGGTATTTCTATAAAATGATTGTACTCAATATTTTGTATGTTTAGTGTAGCATCACTCATTGCATACATTAATATTTTGAATTTATTTTTAACATAATAATGAGCACCATAAGCATACACTTTTACAGAAGGTATAAAAACAATTGTGCTCTTTCTCCATAATCCAACACAACCTAGTTGGGTGTAGTTAGGACAACTGTCAGCTAACTGAAAAACTACAAAAAAAAATAAGCAGTTTCAGACTGATTGTTAAATAACTGCTAAATTCAACATCACATTTCTCAGAACAGTCTGAGGTCATCTGACAGCACATCATCATGAAACTCAAATGTCAATCAAATTCCAAGCCTATTTGCTAAGGGGGGGCTGTGTGAGTCAGAATGTTTCTGGGTGTTTGCATTTAAATATTATATATGATCCAATTACTGGTATAGAAGTGATGCCACATTTGACTTCTTCAAAATGGTAACAAAACATTAGTAAAAGAAACAAGCCTTAGTAGTAATCACAACCTTAACTTAGTGAAATTTCATGTCTTCATAGTAAAAAAAAATAGTGTTTTGTGGTGATTTCATATGCAGATTTCTGTCAAATGGAGGCTCATTCTTTCCCCCCCGCTTTAGTTGTCACTAAATTTTGGAACACAGTGCTGTTTCTCATCTGGGCAAATCCTTAGCACCACCTGAACACTCAGTTCCACTGTCTAATTATCATTCAGTGCATGGCATGGTAGCCAGCTTCTCAAAGCCTTCTTTAGCCTATTGATCAGGTATCTCAGATATTGGATCTTTAAACAATTTGGAACCCAACAGCAGCAATCCAAAGAAATTAATACATGAGTTTTCTCATCTACGAAACTGTGAAATTAAGGCTTTGAAGCTAGCAACAGGACTGATGATCCTGGTCCAGAATACAGCTATTCCTAAAAATGAACCCATCTAACTTTCATTTAAATTTCTTGAACAAAAAATAATCTTTAAAATCAGTTCTTTTGTATTGTTTAGTCATAATAGGTGAACTAATTCTGGGAATCTTGAGGCCAGATTTAATTCATCATTCTGAGGCCAGTCATTGAGGTTCTTCTGGTGTTGCATGTGTGTTTTTTCCTTCTTGGGCAGTGAGTATTCTTATAATAACCCCAAGGGAAAATCTCCAGTAATAACATTATCATAATCTTATTTCATAGAGTATTGTACTTTACAATATATTCAGGCGGGTTATTTTTTTTGTTTTGTTTGGTTTGGTTTGATTTGATTTG
>JAYDZK010000001.1:13533684-13561615 GCA_034509185.1 Euphonia xanthogaster | reverse complement strand
TACTTTACAATATATTCAGGTGGTTTTGTTTTGTTTTGTTTTGTTTTGTTTGGTTTTTTTTTTTGTTTTGTTTTGCTTTTTTTGGTTTGATTTGGGTTATTATTTTTTAAAATTTCTTATTCTTCCAATGGATTTACATAAGTCCTCACTTTTTTCCTCTTTATATGTGAAGTTCAGGCTGTCGGGGTCTTAGGAGTACCTGAATAATAGTCCACTCAAAAGGAAGGAAAAAAACCCAAACACTAAGACAAGGATTATCTTGGGGTTTTATTGCTACTTTTTCCTTCTAAATAACCATAATGCTGTCTCTAAAAAACTCCATTTTTATTAATTTGTTCCATGAAAATGAGCATTTCTGCTTTTGCTTGGCCTGGCTTCATCCTGATTTCTCTGGCTAGCTTCCCATACAGCTCACAACTTTCTTCCTAAAACTGGTTAAAAAGTGATGATCTCTGGTTTTAAAACCTCATGGCAAAACCCAGCTTCCAAATGCCATGTTCCTGCTGCTGCCTGAGCTCCAGCCTCTGCAGTTCAGGAATGCACAGAGGTACCAAGGCAGGAGTGCTGTCCCCAGAGCCCCATCCAGAGTCAACACACTTTTATTGGGCTGTTTACAGGTGCCCAGTCTGGGTGGCAGGTCCATCCCTTGAATGAGACAGGATGTGTGTTTGAGGTGAAAAGACTCACACTGCTCCCCTACCCTGCTTACCTCCTACACACCTTCATTATCCATTGCTGCAAGATTTTTCTCTGAATTTTGGCACCTCTGTAAGGAAAATTTCCTTGAAATTAAAAATTTCAGAAAGCAACCTGCACTGCAGACCATGAGACACAGGGTGCCAAACAGCACCCAGGGGACAGGGATGAGAGCTGGCTGGAAAATCACCTGTTTGATCTGCTGCACCACACATTCACCAAGTGTGTTACACACCACTGAATGCTTTTAAGGGTTTATTTCTTTCCAAGGGAGTCATTGTGATCATTCTTCTCCTTAACCCTATACAGAGTCCATGCAGCTTTGCTGCAACTACCTGTGGCAGCAGCTCAGGAAAGGCAGGAGATAAGTGCTGAGAATGTCCAATGTGACTTCACATGCATTTATAGAAGCACACTGAAACTGCTAGAATGCTTCACAACAACAACAAACACAGACAGTAACTCTATCCAATATATCTTGCCAGAAGAACTAGGAGGTTATAGAATACAGGAGAACTCCTTCCAAAAATATGATTTTATATCCTTTATTCTTTTTTTCCTTTTCACACACAGTCAAGAAATGTGATTACATTAATGAAGCTTTCAACAAAATTGTTAACAGCACATATGAAAAGTCAAATCTTCTCCTCTTTAGATATTATTTCTTACTATAATTTCTGAAACATTATATACATCACCAGAAGTAATTTTATAAAGCTTTTATCAAATGAAATTATTTTACTCTTGAAATTTGAAATATTTCTATTGTATCTCATGGCAAGTTAGAGGCAAAAAATTTCTAGCTCATATAAACTGAAATTATGTCATATTACTTACAATGTGTTTTGTTTGCTTTCATTTTGGTAGACTCACTAAATTCAGATACTGATGGTTGCTTGTAAATTTATATAACAATGGTTCAAAGTTCCCGCAGAATGATCAATTTATTTACTATTGTTCATCTAATTCAGAATTAATTAGCAATATATATTTTTTCATTCTTCCCATATGTTTCTGAAAAGATCATCTTTCAATTACTGAACAATGATTAGATGGGCTTCATTAAACTGCTTTTTGCTTGAATCATTTCTTTCTGAAGTGCCTATGTAAATAAGTGGCAAAAATGAGAAGGTATATAATAGATCCTTGTAAAGACAAAGCTTGAAAAAATGTAGAAGAGGAACAGAAGAAAAACAACAGAGCTTTACACTTCTAATCATCAAGCTCTCAGATAGACCTGTTGGTAACTGTTCACATCATTCCTGGACCCTTTGCAGGTATAACCTAGGCAGGTATGATCAATGTGCAGTTAAGCTCTATTCTAAAGATACCAAAGTAGCTCACAGAACACTAGAATATCCTGAGTTTGAAGGGACCCACAAAGATTATTTAGTCCAAGTCCCAGCCCTGCACAGGACACTCCAAAAGTCACACCATGTGCCTGAGGGCATTGTCCAAATACTTCTTGAGCTCTGTCAGGTTTGGTGCTGTTACCACTGCCTGGGAAGCCTCTTCTCATGCCCAGCTACTCTCTGGATGAAGAAATTTTTCCTAATATCCAACATAAAATCTCAGATACAGCTCCAGATGTTCCTGAGGGTCCTGTCACTGCTCTCCAGAGAGGAGAGATCAGTGTCTGTCCCTTCTCTGCCCCTCATGAGGAAGCTGCAGACCCCAAATAGGTCTCGCCTCAGCTTCCTCTACTCCAGGTTGAACAAATCAAGTGACCTCAGCAAATTCTTATTCACAACTCAATGTGCTTCTTAAAAGGAGTTCAACTAAAATGTTAGCTTCACCACTTTAATGGAAGTGTTCTCTTGACAATTCTCAAGGCTAGGATATGTTTTTTCTTAATTCCTGAAGTAAATAAAATATTTTTCAGGCAGTGACAAGTACTCACTGTTAGATTCAGTACACTGTAGCACTATTTTTGAAATGTGTATTCAATTTTCTGGACTCTGTAGTTAAGGCACAAAACCATAAGCAATTTCACTATGTAACAGGAAAGATGGATTTAGAGAGAAGAGAATTTGGAAGCCATTTGTGTTGTCTCTCATGGGCTTCCCTTTCTTAAGCAACAAGGAAACACTTAGAAAGCAGGTTTTAAGCTGGAGAAAAAACAAAACAAAACCCCACAAGCTACTTCTCTTCCAAATGTTTCTAAATTATTCTCAGTTCCTGCAAACACAGAATAAAGTGTGTGTTTGTGTGTGTGTTTATTCTTTTGAGCTAAAATTATTCCCTAGGTGTACATTTCCTTTAAATATTTTCCTTTATTTGCAGTGCATAGAAAACACCAGCTCCCTTGATGTCTCCAGAGAACAGGTAAGAAATATTCTGAAGAACCTCTCCCATCCTGAGCTAGCAGGCACTAAGTATCCCTCTGTTTGTTCCTTAAGCCTTTTGCAAAAAAAATATTGAAGACACCTTGGCACTGGAAGTCTTAATTTGGTCCCTTTTATCTCTCTTCTAGAAGGAAAAAAGTGTGATACAAATGATACTAAAATGTTCCTCTTTTATAATTACTTTTTCATTATTCTAAAGAAAGCTTACTACTGAATGGATATAAAAAGTGACATGCAGTATCTGGTTTAAGGTTACGAAGATAAACAGAGCTGTATTCACTTCTGCTGCTTATCAAATTATGCCAAGAATGCAAAAAACTCAAAACACCCAGAATCCCAAAACACTCAGCTCCTTCTCCCTCAATGGGACACATGAATTCAGACATTAAATGAAATCTCAGCCTGTCATTTTCCAGTGCAGAGCACAAGGTTTTGGCAGTACCTGACCACCAGCCATACACACACAAAGGGCAGAGACAGAAAACACAAAGCCTTCTTGCTCCACAGCTTACCAGCAATCCAACATGCTCTCAAAGGTACGATGTTAAAATAATTTTAATTTCACAGATTATTAATTTCACAGATTAATTGTGTAACCTTAGCTATACCTATGAATACCATCACATGTGCATGATCAGGGGGTATGAACCACTTTCAGTATGCAACAGAGGGCATACTGAAAGTGGTTCATACCCCCTGACCATGCACATGTGATGGTATTCATAGGTATAGCTAAGGTTACACAATTATCATCTCTAATGCCTTATCATCATCATCATCATCATCATCATCATCATCATCATCATCATCATCATCATCATCATCATCATCACCCATATATGAACATAGTTTTGAAACTTCTGAAAAAAACAAACTAATTTCTCATCACCTTCTTATGCACCATACTCAAGAAGGATTTCAAAAAACACATTCATTTTTCCTTCTGCAGCCCTATGCAGGCAGATGGCAATGGATCAGGGCTAGGAAGGAAGAGAGCTCCACTGGCAGGTAACCTGGCACAGGGTGTCTAACCTGCCCTCCTGGTCAGAAATTATCCCCCTCCATCCTTCCACAATTAAGCTGTTTCTGCTTTCCAAGGGAAATGGAATGTTTCTCTGCAAATGCACTTGACAGACTAACACAGAGAGTTTACCAAATCAGCAAAAGAGAATCTGAAAGAAAAGATAATTTGCTACAGCTCCAAGTTTTTCAGATGATAATATTGAATTAGTTACAGCATGTGTTTGGTAACCCACTGACTTTCACTGAAGTCACAGGAGCTCTTATCTTTAATAACTCAGATAACATTGTAAATAACCAGGTTTCATCCAACACAAACGCTTTTTCTATTTAGGGTGCCACTGCATGAGGCTGCAAGTCCCCTGTCTATTAAGTCTTATAACTTGGATGCAAGGAATGAAATGCTTTAGCTACCAGCAGTTCTCAGATTTCTTCCTGCCCGTGACAACACTTTATTTAAAGCAATTTAGCTACCTCTCCTGAGCAGATGAAATTATTTGAATGATTTGCCTCACTAATCTCTTCCTCACTTACCAAGCTGTTAGTGTCTATATGGACATTGTGTATTTGATCTTTCATTTAGGAAGAAGAATATAAATATAGAAAAATGTATATACACACAATGAACATTTCACAGGAAGCTTTGGCAGCTGTGCAGGGAGTTCCAGGCACTGTTTGCTTAATGTAGCATTTGATACATAATATATACTATTTTCCTTTCTTATACCATGTATTTTTCTTTTGCACAGCACTGCAGTTAATTGCCATTACTTTTGTATGTGACAGATATAAGACCTACTTGTCTCTGAAGAATCATAATGTTTAAATGGATCCAATACAGGCACTATCTCTACTTTCTTTCATCTTTATAGCTGCACATCTGAACTTTACTAATTCCTGATAGAAAATCACCATATACTTCTTGTACTTTACAGTATAATTATCTGATATATACAAATATACACAAAACCTCAAACCTAGATGGATTTTTAAATTAAGAAAACCAACTAAGATATAAGATCAGTTTTGCTGACAGAACCAGAATATTTGCCATAAAACTGAAGTTCCAACAGGACGATCAATCTTGATACATATTTTTGACATAAAATATTCCTTGGTGCTGCTTCTTAGGAAATAATAAATTCACTGAGGTGTTACATCCATCAGGCCACCTAAGACAGCTTTAATGTATACCTCCTTAAATGAAAATCATTGCCTTTACGGGCCCATAATACCATTTTCCTGCCAGCTTTTAAAGTCAGTCTTAAAGCTCTACAGAAAAAGGAGGCATCACAGGAAGACCTCTCATTGAATATTCATTGTGCTGCCAGCAGTATTTTGAAACTATCATCCTCTCTAAGGGAAGGCAGCAGAGATTGCAGAATACTGGCCCCCTTGGAGGACTTAGTTCAAGCAATAATGATCTAAATAGCAGGAGGTTTAATCTGGTACTGATTTTAAAAAGTGCTTTCATACACAGGGAAAAATGGCTGGTTTCCTTGCCTTTTTTATTTTAACAGGAGACAAAAAAAATGTATCACAAATTAACATATTTAGTGTTAAATTATGAATTAATATACAAAAATATAGGAAGTATGCTTGAAACCCATTATTACTCATTAATTCATATCTATTTTTGACACTTATTTCTAAGCACTATTTTTTCTTTTCTGCTGAGCTTTTAAGAATAGGATAGCCTAACTTCACAATCGCAAGAAAAATAAGCAATGAAATATTTTGTGAGCATAGATAATGTTGATTAGTGGATTATTCTTATCTTACTGGTATATTTAAGGTATTTAGTTCACTTGAACACTTTGGCAACAGCAGCTGGCATTACCCATCACCAAATAGTGATGGGTGGTTTCTTATTTATTTATTATATGGGTTTTATTTTTTTATTATGGCTCAGTAAGTGCTTGGAGATCCTGAATATCCAACCCTTTCAGAGCAGGAAGCAATTCCCAGCATTGCTCTTTTAAGAACATTCCTCATAAAATTAGTGATTTATTCATTTCTTTCTTCAGTGGCACACTGAACATAAACCTCAACCCTCCTGGTAGTCACTTAATCTGACAGTGTGCTATCCCCATGGATGTTCATGGACTGCTGTTGCTGAACTCAAGGCAGCCAGTGCTCCAGATGCAGCAACGTTCCCAAATGACAACCTGACCTGGAGGATCTGCAAATCAAACCCAACCTGAAGATAAGCAAAGAGCTTTCTTGTAACAGGAGCGAAACCATCCAATACACCCGGGAAATGGGGGAAAGGAAAATTTTCCCAGACACCAATGATCCCAGTGTGGGACCGTCTGCTCCAGAAAGATAGTGATATTTGGTGAATCAGAAAGAACACTGAAAGAAGAGACCTACTACATTAGAAACTGTAATGTGTAGTTTATTTTTTTGCTTTATTTTTCTCAGTCAGCAGCTCCAAGTTCTGGAACTTCTGGGTCTTTTGAGTGTGGTTGTCTGGTTTTCCTGGACATGTTCACCAAGAACAAGGCATACAAAGCATTTCTGGCGTAAAGATTCTGTCTTGCTAGTCACACAGACTTCTTCAAAGAGACCAAGGGCTGTAGGTTTTCATCTAATGATTCAGTCACACTTCCTGATATAAAAGAGGAAATTGAAAATATAAAGACTCATTTCACTGCTAAGTAACAGTATCTATAGCAAACTTTAGAAATAAAAAAAAAAGTTGATACAAAGATTATATTTTATACTACCATCTGCATGTTCTTTTAGTATATTCTCTGAATATATTTAGGAATATATTCAGAAATATGTTCAAATAGTTGAAAAAATTCTTCAGTGCTTTAGAAATGCTTTCAGAAAAGCAGAAGATGAAGAAGGGCAGGAGACAAGACAAGAATGATTTCAAAAAGCTGTCTATTGTACTCAAGGTACCCTTGGAAGGGAGGACTTCAAGAGGAGTACTACAAAGGGAGGACAAGTGATGGACAAGGAATAAGAGTTGTAAGTCACATTTTCACAACTGTAGCCAAATTCCTCTCAGTAATCAATCCTCTCAGACAACCCTCTGTTGTTTGAGGAGCATGAGGACTTTCAGGCAGATCACCAGCAATGAAATAATTCCTGGAATAGAAATTTCTAGAGATCATCCATAGCGCAGAGGTAGAAAGCCAATGCAGTTCAAAAGTCTGGCTCATAAGCCATTGTGAAAAACAAATATTTATGAATCCTTAAAAAACAATACAATCAGCCTGACACATTTGAAGGAAAGTAGTACTCATCAATTTTCACCAGGCTTTTTATGCAAACTTGTGCTAAATATGGTATTAATTTTAATTTTATTCCAACATCATCATATTCAGAGATGGCAGACATTTCTCTAAAGGAAAAGATAGTTGTTAAGTAAAACTAAACCTGACAGCAGTCTTAAGTGCTGGAATACAGGGAATCAAAACAAATGTTCAAGGTGAGTACTGAATATTGTACATTCCATGTGCTGTAACTTCAAGGTCACATGAGGAAAATGCTCAGTCCATTTGCTTCTCGTTCCCAAGAGCTAGGCTTTCTGCCAGATATCCTTCAGAAAGAAAACCTTTCCTGTGCAGCTGTGCAGAGGAGTTATGTATGCACAGCATGTGAGGGACATAAAAGCAGTGTGCTCCCATCACCTCTCCTAGATTTATCATTAGTTCAAAAATATATTGTATTCCAAGCCTGCTCTCATAGTGTGCGATGAGACCTACAAAGAGTTGCCTCTCACTTTATTGTGTTTCCTGTAGGGGAAGGTAGTGCAAGCTGCCTTCTCCCACCCTCAGCTGAGGAAGGAGCCCAGTCCTACCCCCACCCATCACAAGAGCAAGGCCTCTCCACCCCTCTGCAGAGAAAACCAGGGGAAAAAGGATCAAAGAAAAAAAGGTAGTCATACCTTAGGTGTAAAAAAGCAAATTTCTGTTATAAGAGAGGAAACAAAAAATGTCTAACATTTCTGTTTCTGCTAAAGTTTCACAAGGGAGTATGGTTGGCCTGGTTGACTTTTCATGGTGAACAATACCACAGTAGAGATATCAAGTGTAGCTGGAGAGCAAAATAAAACAGAGGCAAGAGATACTTGAAGCTCAATTTTCACTACGTTTTCACTAGCCTAATGAAACACAAATACTCTGACTAAAACCCAAAATACTTGCATTTTTGGAATCAAATTTTCATTTTAATTTAAAAAATTTTCCTGATTTGTGAGGTAGTTTTAATGAATAATATCAATTACCTTTCAGCATACTTATGAAAACTACATGTAAGGTATAATGGACAATTTTC
Source organism: Euphonia xanthogaster (assembly GCA_034509185.1). NCBI lineage: Eukaryota > Metazoa > Chordata > Aves > Passeriformes > Fringillidae > Euphonia > Euphonia xanthogaster. Next base: position 13,553,264 of record JAYDZK010000001.1, on the reverse strand, counting down.
TAAACATAATTTTTTTATTGCATTTTATTCATCACCTTACTGTGCAGGATAACCTGGAGACCTGAAGTCAGAACTTGCTGCCTCTCTCATTCAGCTGAAATTAGAACTCAGCCCAAGAAGTTCCTGAAGGAGCAGCCAATATAGGGTTTCCCTACACAAGTCCTCACCTCTTGCTGATCTTTGTGATTCCACTGGAGATTTAATTCAGAAGTTGTCTCTGTGATGCAGGAAGCTTGTTCACTGAGTTATGTTCGTCTGGAAGTTTCTTTTTTCAAATACTGATCCTGATGATGCTGGTGCTCAGAGAGAGCAATCACATCTTACCTGGTTACACTCCAGTTCTGAGACTCTCAATTGATTTAAGAGTGTAAACCTGAGCTAATGTTTATTTATACCAGACTGCATGCCTCTGCAGTTCCCCCAATATAAAAACATGGAATTCATAGCTTTTTGGTTTTAGAAACTACTCTGTGAAAAAGTAAGTGACAAATAGGGGGCAATAGATACTTACACTTTTTTCCTGCATCAGGGTTGAGCAGAAAATCTGAGAGGAGACAACAGGGATGAAAGAGAACTTGGAGGCAGCAGGTCCCAACATGCTGGGCATTGGTGAATGCTTGAGTGACTCTGGGAAGTGAATTCAAAGGGCTGCTGTATAGGGAAAATGTCCTTTAATTTTACATCTTTTGAACAATTGCATTAACCTGCAGCCATCAGATGTGAGCTTCCCTTTTCATTCTGTCTGTTCTTTCTGTTTTCTCTCATATCCTAGATCTTACTTTGCTTCAGTAGAGGTAAAATTAAAAATGTCTTAATAAAGATTCCTAAATATACCACATAGGAGATTTTTAAAGTTTCATCTGCTTCTTCAGCTGCAACTTGTTTTATCAGTTACATAACCATTATGTATGGAAGCCAGTTCCCAGATTTGTGGGAACTGAGGATGGAATAAGTTTATGAAAATGTGACCTCAAGCTACATTTAGGATTTACAAATCCTGAGATCAATAAATTTATTCTTTTGTTTTCTGTGGGAATTACAATGTTCTTAAGAGAAAGTTTTTTGCTATATATTAGAAATAACATCCCCAAGTTTGTAGCAAATATTTTGGTGTTCTGTGATACATCCCTAATGATTTCACAGAAACTAAAATCTACCAAGAAAGGTTAGTATAAGAAAATGAATTTTTAATTTCCTAGAATTTCTAGAGACTTCCAGAAAGCCTCCAGAAATTATATCACTGCTATATAATATATAAGTAAAATTCTGATCATATTTATATTGCCATATTTTTAACAAATATTATAGATACTTAAAGGAGATAATTAAAAGGCTTTATTCTCATCTTAGCATGATTTGCTGCTTTCAATCTATTATTTTTATTCCAAAAGTTATTTTTCAGCTGAATATTTCTGTTTTCTTCCCTGCACATGGCAGAAACATATCCCTAGTGAAGCCATACCATACCAAGGAAATACAGTTTAGGAGGAAGAACATAATGCAGCATCAATATTTATATTCTTAGAATCATGGAATGGCTAGGGTTGGAAGTCACCTTAAAAATTATCTATTTGCAATGCCCCAGAAATATTTGGAATATGTAAAGCAAATTGTCTTCCTTCAAATAAACTATGTTCCATTATTATTCGCTGACCTCAAAAATGAATTTTATTAGCTAAGTAAATAATTACCTTCTTCTCAGCATATACTTTATAGGTTTGAGGGTTTTTTTATCCTGACTAATACATTTTGTTAGCTTTTATCCAATAAAGACTTAGAAGGACATAGGAATAAATTTTTTTTTCCTCAGGATTTTTATATTACTGATATACTCATACAAATTCCTTATACTGCAGCAGATTTTTTAGACTCTGCTTTACTTTTTTCAACAGAAAACTCAGAAATCACACACATACACCCCTTCAGTCTGCAGCTATTTTGACACACAAGTGATAGACAGCCATTTCCTAAGCAGAATAAATTTCAGTATGTATAAATATATTCAGAAGTTTACTTTTATGAGGAATGCCCTGTGTCCCTTACCTGTTCTCCAAAACTGGATCCACGCTGTTTCATTACTATTCTAGAGATTTCTTTTCAGACTTCCACATCTTTCATCACTTTGGTGCATGTCCAAACTCTTAACCGGAGTGAGCCTAAATTATTCTCCAAGTTTAACAGATAAAGGCAAAATAACCAATTCAAAGGAAAGCACAGAGGACATGGAGGAGAGTACGTGTTTATACAAACAGATTCCCTCCTTCATCCCTATTCCCCAAACCACATTTTTATCCCTCAGTCTGCAGCATGCAAGTGCAATGATAATCTTTGTCAACATAGTCACTGCAGGTATCCTATGTGAAAATTTAATACCATAAGGCATGCTAGAAACAGCTCTCCCTATGACTGGAATTTTAAAAACTATTCTTTGCTTTTTCTAAATGAAGTCTTCTTCCTCTAAAAAGTCTAGTGGACAACTGGTTTTGATCTACATGGGCTAAACCCTTTCAAGTCAAATATATGGGGGCTCACAATCCATTTTTCCAAAAAGACCATCCCTTACTTCTCTGGTTTGTCCCCTTGTTTTCATATGAAAGAAGCTGGATAACTAGCCCAAGAAACTGGGAAACTTGGCAGTACAGTGGTGACCTGTAACCACATATTAGCTCTTCCTTACATGATAATACTCAGAATGAAGAAAAGCTGGGCAGGATTCACTTCAATGAGTTGCAGATTTTGAAAACTACAGACATCTCCAGTTAAGCCAGTCATCCAAGCTCATTTTGAAATGAGGGAAAATGTAACCTCTGGGCACAATTTACCTAATTCTGAATAAATGGATGAACCAGGTCAGATGAATCATTCTGTGTTTCTCTTCACTGACTATAAAAAACAGCCTATGAATAACTTGCATGATAAAATCCTTCACTATAGATATATCAGTGGAAAAAAACCCCAAAACACAGTTCTGACCACTCTTAAGAAGATACATGATAATGTATGATATAATGATCCACCATTACACAATCAAGAGGGAAGCAATAATATTGCATCAAAGCCACCTAAAAGTACAAAAATGGTACTACAATCAAACAGTTTGACTTCAGCTAGCTTATTACTTGCAAATAATAACATTTATCTTAATTTTTAGATATAATTACTACAAATTATAGAATGCAAAAACAATTGAAGGTTTCCTTCAAATTAACTGCCCAAATTAAATGCCCAACCACAATAGAGCAAAATGTGCTACAGGGAAAAAAAGTCTTTACTTCAATAGTCTTTAAATTTACACAGAAAACTTTATTCCATGTATTAATTACAAATCTTATTAGTTTCTTAAAAACTGTAGAATTTATGCTCCTTTCTACCTGAAATGCAGAAATTAAAAAAAAAAAACAAACAAATTGTTAAAACATTAAGAAACAATAAGAATCTTATAAACTCTAATTTTTAAGCACAATCTTCTGATCTCAATAAGTTTCAATTCTGACAAGTTTTATACATTGATGGTTTAACCCAAATATTAATTGAAACCTAATAAAAATGCTAAATAAACAATAAAGAATATTGTAAACAACAAATGGAACCTTATGAAAAGTGAATAATATGCTAAACAGATATAAAATATAATAAGGAAAAATGTGGTGCAAATATGTGAAAGTTAAAATGAAAAGTACTTTTCACTCCCGCCCACATTTGTTTATATCTTAATTTTAACTGTATATCTATTTTGAGATAGTTTTAATGAAGATACAGGGATCCAATTTCAGCCAGGGAGAAGTCAATAAAGCAAAAGATCTGAAAATTTCTTTCTGGCTTATAGTCTATTATGCTCCAGGTGAAATCCCTCTAGTATGAAATGACTTATTGCATACAGGAAATAGATTTTTACAGCAAAGGAATCAAGACAGAGTAAACAAAGACTGCCAATTAATCCATTCCCACAGTATTGTTAAAATTTATTTTCCATGGTGAACAGCATGGTCCTAGCTAAGTATGTGTACAGACTGACAAAAGACTATTTGTGGAATGTCTTAACGTAGCTAGTCATTGTAGCTGGCAGTGCAAGTCTGCTATATGTTATTAAATAACTTGCAGATTCTTAGGACAAAGAATTATTCAGCCAACTTTTCCTTTTTTGTTGTATTTAATTTCCTATGTTAACAAATTAAGTTTCCTCTTTGTACATATCTGCTTGGAGACACAGAATTAGTAAAAGTACTTCCTCATTAATACAGTAACACATATGCAATGTATGACTTCTTCCCATTCTTCATAAATGCATTATTTTACTCTGTTTCTTTGCTTATACTCCACAGTCCTTACTCAGATACATGAATCAGAGCACATCCAAAAATATCTATCCTGTACAGACAAATTCTGCATTTATTGAGTTTATAAAAAACAAAACAAAACAAAACCACCAAAAAATGAACAAACTCAAAAAAAAAGTAAACCAAAACAACCAAAAGACAAACAGACTCAAGCAAAGGCTTAGGGAATTTTCTGCAGGAAGATTTAACCAGTTCAAATAAACCAAGTTAAACATTAGGAAAATAACAAGGGAGCAGCGAACATTACTGTAATACTATCAAATTTTCTGTAAGGGTATTCTGTCCAGATACTAAAACCAGTTATTCAAGGACTTAATTCTTAAGAGTATTATTTCTGCACATATTTCCATTGCCTCGAATAAGCCTACTCATGTGAGCTAAACATATTATAGGGGTTCTGTTTTATATTCAATATACTTGATTTCATGCTCTAATAACATTGCTGATTTATTTCTTCCATTAAGTAATCCTCTTGACTCTCTAAAATAATTATATTGTAAGTTGTTTTCCAGAAGAGATGAAAGTGAAGCTATGCTGTGGGAAGGAGTAGAAAAAACCCTGGTCATTATACATGTATATCAAGACTTTATTAATTTACCACAGACACTTCCTTTTAAAGTGAAGAATTAAAATACTCAGCAGCTGTACTTGCAGAGATAAACAAATTTATCACACATCAAGTCTCTCTGCTAGCTTTATTTATAAGACATTAATAAATCTGTTTCCCTTCATCCTCAGTCACATGCTTATCATCTGATGATGCTTTTTCATGATGCTCTACTGAGGTATTTAAAAAAGATTCTCCCAAGCAGTTTTGCAGCCTGCTGAGTGAATATACACATCTTCATACTTATATGCCCTGATAACTTAGTAATTCATTTAATGACACATTGCAAAACAACACTTCAGATGTGAGAATAAAAGTAATTACATGGCCATTCAACAACACTCACTTTGTGTTCAAATATAGTGCAACTCTGAATTCTGATTCCAGCTTAAGTGAATAGTATACATCCAAATTTCTTCCCTGCAAGTGATTTGCCAGAAATTAAGTATCCTTCTTCCTTTTCTCTCCTCCAGTTTCTGAATTGTATATATTTATGAAGATTCACACATCCTGGTTTCTTAATATGAGCAATTTTTCTGATGCCTCCAGGATACACTGATTCCTGTGAATACTTTCAAGTCTGTAACCAAGTTAGTGATGTTCTTGAACTGACTTCCCTTATGTCTACGTGAGGTTAAATCCCTGACCACTGAAGAGCTCATCTTCTCTTGAACAGACTTCTACCCAGGTTTACAACACCCATTCTTTTTATTTTCTAATAATGGTGACCTATGAAACATCCTGACTGAAGCAATTTTCATAGGGAATAAGTTATCCTCTGATTCCCTAAGTGGAACTTGAAGGGAAATATAGAAAGATCTTGAAGAGGACATTATTGTTAAACTTCAGTTGCAGTTAAAGGCTCAGATAAAGAATCAATACACAAATACACAAGTAAGGACATTAAAAAATTGTGCTCTTTCTCTCACTAAATGCAAAAAATGCCTTGTATTTTTCGCTCTTAACCCTAATATCAAATGCTATCCAATATTTCCACCTCTTCTTTCTTTCCCAGTGTAATGCTCTTCACCCCCCCAGACTGTGGCAAAACTAGCAAGAAAAAAAATTAAATGAAACCAGAGTGATTTTCAGAGTTATTGTACAATCCTCATTCTGGAGATGGCAGGCTGTATTTCTCTGATCCTTATGCCATCTAGACTAATGTAAAAAGAGAATGTGAGTTGTTATATGTATGGATAATGCAATGACAAGAAGTTCAAAATTACCATTTGGATATTTATGCAAACCTAGTGACTATCAGAATGCAAAATTTCCTTGTGTCTCCACTATGCACCACGTGCTGCTGTTTCCTAGAAAGGTGTTATATGTGCTAGATGGAAAAGGTTTAATCTCCAAATCAGGAGGTTGCTTCTGAGCAATCTGAGGCCAAGAACCTCCTTTAAGAAAGCTGAAGGCAGGTAGTGGGGCTGTGGGCAAAGCACATGCAGAGACCAGGAGCTGCTTCAGAAGTACAGGCAGCAACATGTTGATAAGTCCCAATCACCATGAAAATTGTATTTATTTTTAGAGAATTTTATGGAATTCATATACAGTTGTAACAGCTGTGGAATGTTGCTGGATTAAGAGTAGGCATATTAAAATTTCCACTGTACCTAATGGATAGGAGGACAATTTTGTTATTAGTCTATTTATTTTAAACCTATTGCACTCACTAGATTTTAGGAGTTACTTTCTTCCTTTAGTATTCATTAAAAAAAAATCTACCAATCTCTTTCAAAGTCCTCTTAAGTTCTAATTTAAAGGAAGAGGTAGCAGTTGCACACCCCATTAGGCTCACAATGGGAGGAGAATGAGACTACATAATCATCCTCTTTTCCACCTTTCCTTCTCATCTTCTTTGCTTTTCTCTTTTATTATTCTTATCTGTTTTCCTTTCCTTTTGAAAACAGAATTCAGTTCTCCTAGAGCTGGACCAGTCAGCCATTCACTTCAAATATAGTGTTCAGTGGAGGAGAAGAAGCATTTTGTCCTCTCAAGGTGGCAATGAACCCACTTTTTTTCCATTAATTATGTGGAAATATGCAAGCATGCAAAAATCCCAATGGTCTCTAGAGGCTAAAGGAAAAAAGCACTACTTTCCCACACACATTACTTTACATAACAGTGACCTACACAGCAGGCATGAACTTCCATCTATCCTCTTGCCTCACATCCCTGCCCAAAATCATGAAGAATTCCACTTAATTTCTTGCTATCAGCATGTCTCATTCCTAACCCTGTATCACTGAAGATTAATCTGCAGTCAAGGACAAATTCTGCCTGACTGCAGTTTTCTTGCTTTTTTTATTACTATTTTTTATTGTTATTTATACTTTCTTCTCTCTCTTTTTAATCTCTCTCTTTGGAATAAGAGATTCAGTATGACTTGCAAGAAGCTTTTAAACTTTGAATTGCCTTGACATGAGTGTATTCTGGACAATTAACAAAATCCTATAAAACTTGATGGTATCAGAAGCAATTTATATTTTAAACAAAATAAAAGAAAAAATGAAATTTATTATCCTGCTCAGTGTAGCAAGAGTTCAGCAGACTTTGAGGCCAGTAAGATGTAAGGAGCTATCAGAAACTGAGGACAAAGGCAAAAAATCCTGATAGTGCTAATATTGAAATTTGTGGAGGATAACATCCTATGCTATCAATATCACATATTGTTATGGTCCCCAAACTGGCCAGATTTAAAATGGGGAAAAAAGAGATGGGGAAGAACAAAAAAATGGAGAGACAAATCTCCCCTCTTTCAAACTGACAGATGGGAAATATAAGTTAGATATTAGGAAAAAAAAATATATCCTGTGAGGCACTGGAACAGTTTATCTGAGAAGCTGTGGATGCCTGTCTTGAGGTGAGTTATGGTGATCGTGTATTCCCTGATCCCCTGCTTTATGCCCAAAATGGTTGCTGTATCCTCAAGTTGGGTCCAGAGCAGTGATGAGCCTTGCACTTGTTGATGGGTTTTTCCAAAGCCTCGCTCCCCAGGTGTCTGGGGTGTGCTGCAGTCTGGGTTTTGCTTGGTTTTGTTAGCCCAGGTGAGAATGTTTTTTCCTTCTGGCCTTGGAGAAGCTGCAGCAGCAAACCTTGGGCAATCTTTTGAGGCGAGCTGGACAGCTTGTTCAGTCCAGGACCAGAGAGAGAAAGCAGGACCTGCGGGAGAGGGGCGGGTCAGGACCAGCAGGAGAGAGGGGCTGCTCCATCCCGGCCCCAAACCTTGGGAAAGCTGAGCCCGGGACACAGAGCCCACCAAGCCCACCTGCTTCATCTGCTGCTGGAGAGGAGGTCAATGCCAGAGGTTTTCATCTGTCTGCCCAAACTGCTGTGTGAAGGTCCTTTTGCTTTTTCTCTTGAGACCAATGACGGTGCCATCCTCTACCACGTGGTGTGAGCCAGTGTTTTTTCCCTGAAATTTTGGGGTTTCGTTCCAGTGTGCGTGTGGGATAAGATCTGACAGTTTATTATCCAGCACTTATTTATCTTTTTTTCCTATGCCTTACGGGCATTCTGTTAATATTGTTACCATTGTTCTCTTTTTTTTTTTTCACTTTCATTCATTAGTGTTAACTTCCAATTGATGGAAAGGGATTGTTTTAACACTTTCAGAAGAGGCAACTCATTCCAGAGTGTCTTCTCCGAAATTTGTCATTAAACTGAGGCAATGCCCCATCCCTGGAAATGTTCAAGACCACTTTGGATGGACCTCTGAGCAACCTGGTCTAGTGGAAGATTTCCCTGTTGAGAGGAAAGATGTGTGCTTATGTCTCTACAAACAATTTGATGGGTGCAGGAATGGGTGTTACCATTTTTGATGAGTCTTTATGCCTCTACTGATTTTGGGCAGCAGGTTTGTTGTAGAGGCCAAACAGCCTGGTTCCTAAAACAGACAAGGGAGGCTCTGCACAAGCCTGAACTTCTGAACTTTGGGGTAAAGCAACAAGTTGAAGAGAGGAAGGTGTGATAGGTGTTTCGGGAAGGCTGTACCTTCCTAGTACCACAGCCAACGGGGAAAAGAGGAGTGTAACATGGGGCCAGGAGTTTAGGATAAAAGGAGGCTGTGCCCTTTTATCCTAAAGAGAGAAAACCCCGTGGGTGTGTGCCCCGGTGGACTCCCTCCCTTTATTTGCATAAATTTTCACGTCTCCTCTATCTCCTTTATGGACACTTGCTTTTGACAGTGTAAATTTAAATACATTATCCATGGCAAAAGGTTGGGACTGGATAATATTTAAGGTCTCTTCCAAACCAAACCATTCCATGAATATAAGATTCTATAAATAATAGCCTCTCTACTTAGAAATGTGTAGACAAGTATAGCCCATCAACTTTAGAATGAAAAAGAAAAAAATTATGGAAAAAAAATCAACAGATGCCTACAGCATAATGACAAATACACACAAAGTTAAACAATGAACATTTATTCCTTATTTTTTATAGGACAGAAAAGGAAAATCATGATACTACCACAGTCACAGTCAGCAATTCAAAGTCATAAGAAGGAATTACATTCTCCACACAAAATGTGATTAAATAGTGAAATTCACAAGAGACCAGAAGTATAAATGAATTCATAAGAAGATGAGATAAGTTCATGCAAGCGATATCAATTCTCAGCCACTAAATAGAGTGGTTTGATGTAGCTGCTGGCTAATAAAGCCATTAATCTGCTTATGTCTGGAAGCTGAAGGGGGAAGGGCTTCTCTGCTTTACTATGTGCTTTGCCTAGAATCTGCTACTGGCTATTGCTGGGAACAAGCCATTTGGCTGGATGGATAATGATACCCCTCACTATGGAAATTCAAAGCTTAAAAGGAAAACTATAGTTGCAGAAATACATCATTTTCAAAACCACTCTGGAATAATTTCACAACAAATTACTTGTAAATATAAATAGCTACTATTGCTTATCTAAACTACAGTATTTAGATGTTCAAAACTGATATTTCGATATATAAAATGCAGAATAAACCTGTTGTACTCCACTATAACAGCCCTACTAATAAAACAGCAAATTTTAACTTTTTGGGAAACTACTTTCTAATATATTGCATTACAAAACTGAAAATCATCTGACATCAAATGGTAATCTTACACTAATCTTTAGCCCCAAGACTTTAAAAATGGGTATTCAAACAGAGAGATGTGGGAAGAGATGGGATGGAGTTGAGGTGTGGGCTGTGGGAGGAGCCTGCGGAAGCACATGGCAGCACTGCTTGTGTCCACCTGACCCTGGGGGGAGGAGGTGTCCTATGTCAGACCCCTGAGGGAGAGGAGCCTGCTGGAAGCTTACAGAGGAGTGAACAGTGTGTGATTATCCCATAGAAGGACATTTAGAAAGCATGTTGCTGATGTGGCAACATGGGATAGGTCATGCAATGAGAATTGCCATGTAAGGAAATACTGTGCCTTGAAAAGTGTATGAAACCAGGTCATTTCTTTGAATAAATGATTCAGATTCCCTGCTGGACTGAGTCCATGTCGTGGTCACTCACAAAAACAGACTATCATCACTCCCACATGTTGGGCAGAGTTTGTATGCTAAGACTTTGTTTATCTCCTTCAGCCAGTGAAAATTCAATTACTAAAATTAAAAAAATTAAAAACATACTTTGAATTAATTAGATTAGGGACTGGCAAGTGCAGTGTTCACCTACACCATTTGCCTTGCATTTCCACTATAGCCAACACCTGTGTTTTTCATGAAAACCATGTTGAAAACCAACTGCAGGATTAGAACATCATAATTTGCTTAAATCCTTTAATTTTTTTTTTTTGTAAATGTTACTTAGATCTTTTGTAAATGTTACCTAATATCAATTTCATTCATTGGTATAGTGGATTAATTATTTTTGTGACCAAAATGTAGTGCGAAGTATTGAACCTGAATATCAGCTTTTGCTCAAAGTAAGTCTTACTCTGCCTAATGGCAGCTGGTGAAGTTGTACATCAGACATCTTATTCATGGTACTAGCTGGATGGGCAATGTCAGATTCATGTGATGTTCATCACAGCATATGACCTTTCCATCAGCAGGGGGGACCATTATGAACAGAATAAAGTCTAAACATACAGCTTTGGGAGAGCACAGAGGACTCTAAGAAGCTAAAAGACAGCTGACCCCACCTACTGAGATTCATGGGTGTAAAAGATGGGACTGAGACCAAGGCCTCAACTCTCATTTTCAAGATTTCAGTAACCCCCATGTATTTTTTGTTTGTAGTCTAGTTGTGACCTGCTGAAAACCCCAAATTTCTCTGAGGTCTTAATAATTTTATCTGCCACACCAAGTCATGCTCAGGTGCTGATAAAAGCCATGTTATCTCTGAAAGACCTGATGGTCTTTTTTGGCTGAAGGTAGGAAACACTGAGATTGCACAATTCCATCCTATTCCATAGGCCTGCCTGAAGAAAAGTTTTTTGTCTTGCTGCTGATAACTCAAAGAAACCTATCTCAAAATAGGTAGAAAGTCATTCAAATTGGTAGAGAAACAGATCAAGCTGATCACAGTCTTCCTGGAAAATCAATGCTTCTTCTCTATTCACCTCTAATCCTGCTGACATATATTTTCACACACATATATACAAAAAATCAAGCGTTCATACCAGTGAATCAGCAACTGGTTTTAAAATATCCATATGCTCAAGCCATACAGAAAGAAAATACTGAATAATAATGGCTTATAAGTATTGCCAGGAATAATTCCCTGTTTGCATCTTGTGCACACACTGTTAATACTTTCCTTTCTGGTTCTTTGCTTTCCTTCCTTCACAAATCATTTTCACAGTGAAATCCTTTTCTAGTCAAATTTCATCACACCATGCCATGTCAAATCAGGGACACAGAAGTTAACCTCAAGAGACAGTAATCCTGGATTCTATTTATCATCTTCTTTCATAACTTACATTCCAGACACTAAGCAAAATCTGGGAATAGTGAAATATTTGGCAAAGTAAGGTCTTCTGCTTTTAAAGCAGCCAGAATTTCACCGTGTTTGGCAAGAAATAATTACTAGAACCATAAAATAGACTCTGATAAAGATAAGTACTCATTTGTTACACGGTAAGAATGTAAAAAGTGGAAAGTAAATTTTAGTGGCAATAAATAGTATTTCACATCTTGTTGTTGTGAACTTTTCTCAGTTGCATTCAGGTATTTCCAAATTCATCAGCCAAGATAATTAATTAAATAAAGCTCTGAATTCATGTAACAGGAGATGATAGGGATTTGCCTTAACATGTAAATCACTCACCATCCACTACATTACAATACAGGTCTATTACAGTCAATTTTCCCTATCTTAAAATAAAAATCTGAAAAAAGCCTGAAAACACAAGTAAGAAAGTATGTCATGTTGTTATACTTTCTCCTAATCTAGAATGTCTTCTGATGTGTCTTCCTCTTTAAGCTTGTACTGAAACTAATTTTATTTGTCACCTAGTTTAAGCCATCTTGTCCATAGAAGAAAATAACAGTTATAAAGCCTTTCTTTAGCAGGAGTCACATCAGCAGGAGTTTTTAAAGTTTTTTAACTAATAAAAAAAATCCCAGAGGTTTTTACAATAATAAATTAATAACAAATACATAATTATGTATGTCTCTCTATGTATATTTCAGATATCTGAAAGTGATTCTTTTGACTCAGTACTGAAATACAGCACAGAACAATTTGAGAAAGGAGGGACAAAAAATATTTTCCCTAAAAACATGTTGTGTAACACAAGCAGAAGGAGAGCAGAATAATGCCGTTTTGAAATATAATGATTTGGGGAAAAAATAGTAGTACTCTTAACACCAAATGAAAAATAACCCAACTTACAATCAAAGAACATCAGGGTGTGAAGCCTGTAGAAATACAAAATAAGGAGTTTGAAAATAAGGACAGGCTATTACACAAAGGTTAAAAATTGAAATGTTAATTGCATAAAATTATTTTCCCTTTTTTTTTAAGGCTTTCTATAGAACTAAGATGTACAGAAGAAACAGGATTTTTTATTTTTATCTGAAACACAAAACCTAATGAAGTATTTTGGTGTGCTTGAGATCACATAGGCACACAATCACATACCAAAATATTAACAAGGCATCTAATGAGCAAGATTCCAACTGCTACTCCCTTTTGGCATAGCTTTGCTGGCTACCCTTGAATCAATCACTCGGCCAAGGTACCATATAACTCACAGATATCTTTTTCCATTTAATCAGGCACATTTGGAGCTGTCAGCAACATTTAGAAGACTTTCAGTGAACTAAAAGTTACCAGGGGCTGCAGGGGAATTTCTGCGCTGGCATCTGGAGCACCTGGAGGAGCTTTTCTCCCTTCTTCTTCCCTGTTGTGTGCAGGGCTGTTCCTCTCACATATTCTCACTCCTTTGTCTGGCTGCTGTGCCAGCAGTTTTCCTTCCTTCTTAAATCTGTTATCTCAGAGGAGCTACCACCATCAGTGATGGGCTTGGCCTTGGCTTCTGTTGGCATTGCCTTTCTTTCACACCCATGGCATGCTTTGGTCACTTGGGATATGCATTTTTTTAACAAATCATCATTTAATTAACACGATCTGTAGTAATAATACACAACATCTTAATCATGGAACTTTGTTCTGAAATAATTTTTTTTTTCCTTGAGGTTTATTATAGGAACAATATTTTCATTTTCCTGAAAGGTGAGCTGAAACATATTCTGTAGGAGAAGTGAATTTTCTTTCTCTTTCCTGAATGCACAGGCTTTTTGCATCACCAGTACCTTAGAAACAAGGGAAGAAGACATTGCTCCATGAGAGGGGCAAACAATTTAGTGACTTTTGCCCATTTGAGAAGTTTCATGAAATAAGGATAAATTACAAGAGTTCTGAAGAGTTATGTTTCCCAGAAGATAAAAAGTATCTTGAAATTATGCATATTAAAGATTCTAAGTACTTTTAATCATGTTCTAAAAAATAGCAGAATGAAAATAACAAAAGTGGGTAGATATGCTCCTTACTTCATGAAAGTTCAGAGTAGCTATAATGGAATAAAAATCATTAAACTCCTGCTAGATGAGTTTTATTGAGTAGTGATGATTTTTCTCTCATTTTCACTTGAAGATAATTCACTGTATCAACTTTTCAGATGAAAAAGAAAATGGAAATTGGCAATGAAAAAATTTCAGATCAGTATAAAAGATATTTTTTGCAAGTAGTCCTTATTTCAAACGAATTTCTCTATTTTATAAATCACTAAATTTCAAATATCCTATGAAAATTTGCTGTCTTCAAAAGTAAGTGAATAATGCTAAATTATTTTTTGAGCAAGCATTTACCAAGCTTTAATATTTAGCTAGGCTGACAAGTACATACTGTTTGACTGTTTACCCACAGATTTGCAGATGCCTGTGTAAGAGATACACAAGATGCTCCGAACCCCTCTGATTAAAGGCCAGTATACAACATTGAAAGAGAAAAATAAACAGTCAGGAGAAACCAAAAGGATATCTCTAGCCCCTTGCTGCTCCAAGTGAGCAAATTAAACCTTTGCATACACTTTTCAGTCATTTTCCCCTCAGATTTTACTGTAGTCTAGTTTCTATACTGTTATCAACCGTTCCAAATTAAAGCAACCAATCAAAAAAATACAGCCCAGTCATAGTCAAATTTCCCATATTTTGCAGTTTCATCCCTATTTTAGGATTCTTACATATATAATTGTATAGATGTCACCTTCTGAATTCAATGAGCTTTCTTACAGAGTATTATTTTTCTAAATGTATTTTGAGTCAAAGTCAAATTATCAGGATTCAAGCAGGATTATTCCCAACAAATCACATGGCCATTGATCCTGAGAAAAACCCCACTTGAGTGAAAACAATTACAGGTATCTAAAAGACAGGGGTAAAAAAAAAAGAGAAAAAAGCACACATGATATGCACATTTTCATCTTTTAGAGGATTGGTGGATTTCTAACCTTGAAGTGCAACATTTCTCTAGATTTTTTTTGTGGTTTTATTTTTTTAGAAAGATACAATGTAGTGTTAAGAAATAAATCCAGTGACAGGTGTAGACATAGAACACAAAAAACAAAAAAAAAGATTTTAAGTCAGAATGCATTTAGATGGCTAACTGAAAGAAGTTGTCTGCTTCCAACACCCTTACTGATATTTTTATATGCTTTTATATGTAAGTATTATTCTATGGGGAAAAAAAAGTCTTTGCAGATTTTCAAGTTGATCATGGCAGCCTGAAAACATCAGTGTTTTAAAAGCTATTGTCAGCAGCTATGCACTTATGCACATAATATTTGTACTTTGACCCCTTAAATTTCTCAATAGCAATGTCTTTTTTTAAACGTGGTTTAGAAAACTCACCATTATTAATCTTTTAATAAAATCTTTTGGTGTTCTTATTTAATGTTTCACATTAATCTTCATAGCCTTCACCTAAGGCTATGAAGAGGCTGTGTTGAACACACTGTAAGACAAATATTTTCTCCGTTTAAAACTATTTTTTGTGTGTCTTTCATTAACACTATAAAAAATACTCTGCATTATTGCAGAGTACTTTTTGCAGATTCTTTCGCACTTATGTGACATAAAAAATGAGTTTACTAGCTGATCCATCATCATTTTGTATGATTGTGGAACTGGTTCTATTTTCATGGATAATATAGCTCAGGGTATTTGTCACCTCACTTGAAATCGGTGCCTAAGGAAGCTGATGATCTCTTTGAAACCTCCATTTTCAAGCGGTTAACTCTGGTAATGGAGTTCACTTCTCAACTGAATTACTGCTGCTATGTGTGGAAGTTCCCGTTGATTCACACCCCTTTTTCTTGCTGGGATCTTTGTTTGACAAAATTCCTGGCAGTGCTCTGTCAATGGTGGTGGCTGATGCATTAGTTCTCCAAGGCACATACTTGAGAGCAGCTCTGGACAAAATTAGAGATGTTGAGAAACAAAGAAAGGAAAAGGTATCTTCCAACTCTTTTTATATTTAGAATTAAAATCAGCACCAGTCAAAGAATATTCAAAGCAGCAACTTATTTAAAAGATGTTATTGGATAAATTTTGGAGGCCTAAAATCTGCAGGCACAATCAACAAAGCAGCAGCTGAAGCAAGTGAGAGAGCGAGGTATCATCTCGACATACTGAAAAAACCCACTGCAACAAGACATGCTTGAACAGAGAAAGAAAGCACTCTTCCAATATTCATAAACAGCTTCCAAAAAGTCATTTCTGGGACCCCCAGCATTAGAAGAATGTGTCCCTCTCGGAGTCCAGAGGAGGACCATGAAGATGATCAGAGAGCTGGAGCACCTATGATGCAAGGCTGAGAGAGCTGGAGTTGTTCAGCCTGGAGAACAGAAGGCTCTGGGAAGACCCTATAGGAGCCTTTTAGTACCTAAATTAGGATTATAAGAGAGCTGAAGAGGGACTTCTTACAGGGACATGTAGTGACAGGACAAGAGGTAATGATTCTGAACTGAAGGAAGGTAGATTTAGATTACTTATGAACAACACAGTGGCGAGGCACTGGAACACATTGCCCAGTCCAAACCATTGTATAATTTTATGATTCTGCAACCAACAGAACTGTAGATGCAAATGTACCTACTATTTTCTTCATGAAGATATAGATAAATGACATAAAATTATACTGAAAAATCTTTAAAGAATTGGATATATTTTTGCAGAAGTTTAGCACAGGCTAAGCTAAGCCTATTTTCTTCACAAACTTAAAAGTAAATCAAGTTAGATCAAAATACAACACAAAATCAAAATATTTTTAATTAGTAGAAAACATTTCTTACAAGGATAAGTTAAAATCATAAAGTTAGGATGAACGGGAGATATAGAATACCTCAAAAATCTTAAAAGTATTAACTAATATTAAAAATTAACAAAAAACCCAGTCATTTTTACAAAAGTGTGTAAACCATAAATTTCAGATTTTCAGAACAAAAAGAAATTTGAAATAGCTTAAAATGACAAGCAACACATTCCAGAAAAAGATGAAAAGGAAATAAAACTTGCTTCATTTTACTGAGTCCGTTTGTTGGTGCAAGAGCCGCTGACATGAGGAAGTTGTAGGGAGGACACCCACCCAAACCAGAAAACTTTAATCCAACAGAGAACAGTGTTAGTAGGGCCTGTTGGTTTCACCAAATATTTTTTAAAGCAGACTAAAAGTATAATGTGAACACATTCTCTGTGATAGTTACATTTCCGTTGCATTTATCTGCTGAAATCAACCATGTTGGAATCATCGGAAAAGTGTGTGGGATTGCTGGTTAACAGCCACCTGGATGTGAGCCAGCATGTGTGCCCAGGTGGCCAAGAAGGCCCATGGCATCCTGGCCTGGAGCAGCAATAGTGTGGCCACCAGGTGATTGTCCCCCTTGTACTGGGCACTGGTGAGGCCACACCTCAAATCCTGTGTCCAGTTGTGGGCAGTGTCCAGTTGTGGGCTCCTCATTTCAGGTTCTGGAATGTGCTGGGGAAGGTCTGGAGCACAAATCCGACGAGGAGCAGCTGAGGGATCTGGGGGTGTTAAGCCTGGGAAAAGGAGGCTCAGGGTGGACCTTTTCACTCTCTACAGCTGCCTGAAAGGAGGGTGTAGCCAGGTGGGGATTGGTCTCTGATCCCAGGTAACCAGTGTGAAGATGAGAGAAATCAGCCAAAAAGTTCTAGCATTGGCCTCTTTTTTTTTTTCCAGTTCAGCACTTTGATGAGGAACCAAACCTGATACAGAACCTGCCTTTTGCAGAGTATCGCTAATTTCAGCCCTTGGAGCACTTTCACAGCACTGTTTCTAGCCAAGGTGCTGGTGAGGGAGAAGGGAAGTGGGGAGTGATTCCAGCTTGCTTAGCAGCCCACCTATTCCAAATTAGCTATGGACAGGAAAAGTACTACAAGGCTTCTAATCTGCCTTGTATTGGTTTTTCACAGGGAAAGAATTATTGCTGCTGCTACTGTAACTTTATAACCCTTGCAATTGCTATTATTATTTCTGTGGAAGAAAATGACAAAACATTAGTTATTCTAGATGGAAAGGGAATACATCCCTTGAAGGTCAAGGAAAGTCTAACTTTTACCACCATACAATAAAATTACTTTTCCTGTTACTCGTTCAGCTATCAAATTGAGAGAAGAAAAAAGTTAAAACAAATCAAATTTGATTTACCTGTTCTAAACCTTTTTTTTTTTTAACAAGGAATGGATATATTGGTTGGGGGGGCAGAAATTGTTTAGTGTTTATTTTATTTTAGACATTTCAGTTTGGAGAAAACACATCCAATGAAAAGTAAGGTGATATTTTAGCATCAGCTGAGAGATAGACTATACTTGTTTTTATCCAATAACTTGGGGCTTCCGGTGTTCATCTAGATTTAGAAGCTCAGACCAGTTATCCCCCCTTTTGGACAAAATATGATCTCTCCTCTTTCTTGTTCTGGGGGTTCCTCAAGCCATAAGGCTACAGGGGATTTCGGCATAAGCCTCGTGTAAATTATAGAATCATAGAATTGTCTGGGTTGGAAGGAACTTTAAAGACCACCCTTCCAGGGGTGGGAATGTTCTACTAGATCAGGTTGCTCAGAAATCCATCCAAACTGGCCTTGAACTCTTCCAGGAATGGAGCAGCCACAACTTCCCTGGACAATCCCATCGAGTAAAGAACCACCCTTACAGTAAATAATTTCTTCCTAGCATCCAGCCTAAACTTACTGTCTTTCAGTTTGAAGCCATTCCCCCTTGTCCTGTCACTCCAGACCCTTGTATTTGTCTCTCTCCATCTTTCCCGTAGGCTCCCTTCAGGTACTGGAAGGCCACAGTTATGTCACCCTGAATCTTTTCTTCTCCAGGCTGAACAATCCCAATTCTCTCAGCCTTTCCTTACAGCAGAGGTGCTCCGTCCCTCTAATCAAATCGTTATCTTGTTCAAACAAAGTTTTTACTATAACAATAAATGCAGCAGAGTCCTACCAGAGTAGGAACCTCCTGAGAACTTGTAAAATGCTCCTCACTTCACCCAGTAAAATTACTTTTTTAGTGCTACCATTGCAAAAAGAGAATAATACAAGTCCATTATTGCTGCCTAAAGGCAACAGACACCAGTAGAAAATCTCAATGTGTCACTTTAATCCATTTTGAAGAGTGAGCCAGTGGCCTTCTATAAGTTACTTCCTAATGCAGGGCAAAATTTTGTTATCACAGGTACATGTTTGTAAATTCAGCTGTATCATGTTTGCATTTTGAATCAAATGTGCATCCTCCATGCTCAGGGGTAAGCCGTAACCACAAATAACTTGGGGAAATTCTATGGCCAATGGTAAAAACACTAACGGCTTATTCAGTGAAAATCCTGTAAATTCTCAGTCAGTTGAAACTTTTATTTTTCAGCAGAGAGACTACCTGTCAGGATAAAATGTATTTGTTCATATCCACTATTTTTAGTCTATCTTGGACTGACAGAGTCCTCAGATATTTGTAGTTAGACTTTAAAAGGCAGTAGGTATTTCCTTTGTATTTCTTTAAACTAGTAGATATCACAATGATTATTCATTAATATATAACACATTTGGTACAACATCCAGCAGATCAATATCATTTTAGGAAATTATCATTTCATGGAAATAAAATAAATCTAATTTTTTTATCC
>JAYDZK010000001.1:13487204-13532094 GCA_034509185.1 Euphonia xanthogaster | reverse complement strand
TGTTTGGTTGGTTTTTCCTGTTTGGTTGGTTTTGGTTTTGTTTTTGGGGTTTTTTTGTGTTTAACAAGTGATGGGGTGGGGGGGGAAGGGTGTATCTTCTGCTTTTTAATGCATTTTCATAGAATCATAGAATAATTTGGGTTGTAAATATAAATGGTTCTCTGTAGTTCACCTAGTTCAACCCCTGCTCTGGTCTAATTTGATCAGTTTGCTCAGGGCTGTTTAAAGGGTTTATTGGACACCCTCCAAGGATAGATGTCCCCCAGTTTCTCTGGGCACCAGTTCCAATATTTTACAGTATTTATGGCTAAAAAATGCAAAAAATTCTTTAGGTCTAATCAGAATTTTCCGTGTTCCAACAATATCCATTGCCTTTGATCATATCACTGTGCATCCTTTAGAAGAGTCAGGCTCTGTCCTCTCTTTATCCTTTCATCAGGCAGCTGTAGGCTGAAATAAAGTCTCCCCTAAGTCTTCTCTCCTCCAGACTGAGTAAAAGTACTTTCTTCAGTCTTTCCTCATATATCATGTGCTGCAGCCCCTGACTAGCATGGTCACCCTTGACTGGGCTCCGTGGTGTGATTTCATAAACCACCACCATGCTCTTGTGTCAGTTTTGATAAATAGGATCATCTAGCCAAGCTCTCTGAGGCATCTCTTAGAAGGCAGTTTCTTCTTCCCCCAGGACTTTAGATATCCCCATGTGGTACCATATGAATGTCCTTTTCGTAATGTTTCCATACAGATTTATATGCAGGCTTTTAAATGCTGCCTTGTGAGAGCTTTGTACAATGGCACAGCTGCTGGAAATCATTGTCTGCAGTCTCCTAGAGTCACATGTATTCACAGGCATATTAGGTTAGTGTCTCACAATCATCCTTTGTCAGAAAGTATTCTCATATTTCTACTGGGCTTTTGGGAGACCCTTATTGCAACCTTTCAATAACTAAAGAAGGCCTTATAAGAAGGATGAGGACAAGCCTTTTAGTGGGGTCTGTTGCAGTACAAAAAGAGATAATGGGTTGGAACTACAGATACAAGAAAGAATTTTTTTCTATTATGAGAGTGGTGAGGCATGGAACAGATTGCCCAGAGTGGTGGTAGGTGTCCCATTCCTGGAAGCATTCAGGGTCAGGCTGGATGGGGCTCTGAGCAGCCTCATCTAGTTGAAGATGTCCCTGCCATCACAGGGGGTTGGACTGGATGACCGTGAAAGGGTCTGTCCAACCCAAATTGTTCTGTAATTCTAAGATTTTATGATTCAGCTTGTCCTGTCCAGCTGAGAGTATTGAATGAAAATAGACATAATTTTTATTAATTCTGGGGCATATCAATTGCACATCAATTGCTGCTGAATTGTAGCCCATTTCTATTAATCTTGCGATTTAAGGTAACCTTGTCTTCCTGTGTGGCATCCTAATTGATTCCTGCATTAATTGCACATTTTAACTTCATGAGGGAATGCCATCAGTATGTGCCTACTTGCACTAAGGCAGTAAAGAAATGCTAAATGATATCATGTCATCTGTATACAATATATTGCAATACTTTTATAAACTTTTATATATACACTATATGTTTAGTGATTTTCAACTTGGCAAAATGACAGGCATCTTCATGTTTGAGTCCTTGAGTTCAGGCTGTTTTAAAAAATAATTGGGCTAAGTTTGCCATTTTTCCATTAGGAAACAAAGCTGCATACCTACACTTTTTTCCTTCTATTTCATTAATACTCCTTCAATTCATGTTCACTGGAAGATCCAGAATGCTTCCTGATGTCCTCACTGCTCACCAGGCATGTGAAATAATCACACTGGCACATTATTCAAAGCTGAGAAATGCATCCCTGAGTAACTTTGTTTAAACGCAATTTATATCAAAGAGAGACCTGCTTACTGCACTGAAATCCAGTTAAATTTAGTATTTTATCAGGGATTAATTTGTCTCACTAGGATGAGGCCAGAGCCAGAGTCTCTTTGAACTAAGCACGAAACTGTTACAAATTGAAAGCTTGGTTCATGTCACAAATAGTTTAGTGATGAACATGTGGCACTAACATTAACCAGTATTTTTAATTTGCCACTCAAAATTCAGTAGTAGCTGTTCTGCACAAAAAGAAGGTGATCACAATCTTCCACTGTACTATCCGTGGAACAGCCCTAATATGTTTTCAGACCTAGATTTGGCAAAGCCATAGAGAGGTTGAGGCACAAATCATTAAAGTCTAAACTAAAATAAATAAAACAAGTTAAAATAAATAAAATTCTAAATACATTTTCCTATAGGTGTTCACAAGGTAAAATCTGAAATTTTCTGTCATACTGATGGAATTTGGAAGATGCTGATGGGTGGAAATTCATGAGACTCAATCAAAACTTCCTTTAGAGCCTGTAAAGCTATGGATTCAGGAGAGAGCAAATTCTGGCCCATGAGATCTGGGAGCAAATATTTGATTTCATAAGGGTGGGAGGGAAGGAAAACTATCCCAACATCCTGTTGTAGTACAGCAAATGCAAATGTTTCAGTATTGATTTTGAGGTGCATTTCTTTTTCAAAGAGAGACTGTTGTGGCACATTTTTATGCAATAGGTAATACTTAATTGCATTTTAAAGCTCATTTTGGCATTCTGAAAAAGAAGCAATTATTTACTCTGAGCCTGCAAAGCTAAGAGAGAAAAAGGAATGTATTATGTCTCCTGCTCCACTAGGAAAACACTCTAAATTCCTTTTTTTAAGTGGTTATCCTGCTGCATTGGGTTTATGTGGACCTTATTGCTCAGGTTTCTGGGGTGTTTCCTCTTTATGATACCTGCGCTTGAAACAGACTTCTCTTATTCTCAAAACATTTGACAAGATGTTACCTTGAACTATTTCAGTTTTTCTCAACAGCCAACTAAGTTACTGTCATTTGTTCTTCAACCATGCCTTCTTTTAGGATTACCTTTTTGCCTTTTTGATCCGAGATATTTGAATTATATCTTGCCACCTGTTTAAGAGGTACCTCTGCTGCCTCAAAATAAGGCACCTATGTGATCCTTTCACCATACTTTTAAAAGTGGAATGAGAGGGCATCTGAGTGTTTATCTAGTAGCTTAAGAAGCTTCTTCTCACCTGTGAGGCCAAAACTGCAAAACACAAAAAACTATTGGGAATATTGGCCAAGCTGAAATGCCTGTCATCTTCTCACAGGGAATGGCTTTCATTTTGACACAGCCAGAAATGGTTGTCCTAAGACTTATCCTCCAGATGATGCTTCCCCCTTTCCATAATGCTAAAATGAAGCAGAATTTTTCCAAAGTCCAAGTGGCAGGGTTACAGCATAGACAAAGTCCCTACGTCAGCATTGCTATTCCTTGAAGTGGGAGAGCTTTCTCTTGTGGTGGCGGCAACAAGTTTCCGCTGGGGGATGATGCCTACATTTTTCCACCTTTCTAGGAAGTGGCATTAGATGTGTTCCCTCCAGTCCATTTGGGCAACAGAATTAAACAGGGACTGGCAAAAGGACTGGAATCTTCACATCTGTATCATGGAGTTCCACATTATCTGAACTGCAGGAATGGCTTTCTATCATATCTAAAGTTGTTCACTCAAATGAGGACTTCACCACTAAACTACCCGTTTTTAAACTTGATAACCTGGAAAAGGGTGTGTGTAGGTTTCCTTTCTCTCTTCCAGTATTTAATTAGCCCTTGGCAGAATGTCATAGAGAACTGCATTTATTAGTATTATATCCACCAGGTCCTCCTCAGAAAAATGTCTGTCTGAGCTCCATCAGTGGATCTATCACAAACAGATTGATGTATCAGTTTATGTCCCACAATGCTAATTTTCCTCTATCTTGAACACTCATTCAGGTGTCTTGCAACACTTTCATGAGAGTGGTTGAACTGTCAGGCTGCCTGTTGGACAGTCCCCTGATATTGTAGATGAAACATATACTCCAGACCCTGTGTCCCCAGTTTCAGTTTCCCCAGTTGAGGGTAAGGTGGGATGAAGCATGCAGAATTTTAATATCAAGATTTTCTCCCTTTCTCAAAGAGACTTCTGCTACTACTAATCTACCTGTTAGGTATGTGGGCTACCTGTGGAATGGGGGCTATTTGACACATCTGAGTCTAGAAATGCTTTTCTCCATGCTGCAGATGGAGAAAGACTCACTCTTTCAGAACTCCTATTTCTCTTGTGGCTTATAAGTAATGGAATGGAATGTAAATTTTAAACTAGATTAGATTTTTGGGTTGATGTTTTTGTTGGCCTTCCCATCAGTCCAGTCTGTTCCAAGTTACCTGCTCAAACTGAAGCAGTCTGGTCTTTTGTTGCATGTTTCTTACCCTTGATGAAGTCTTTTTACCATCTGCACCACCTTGAGCTGTGCTTATCAAGGTCTTTCTGTCTGCCAGGCAAGTCACTTGCAGGAATTTTAGTTTGGTGTTTCATGTTCTCATGGATTCTCCTTCTCCCAAAAAAAAAGTGGCATTCTTTATTGTTACCTACTCTGTTAGGAAATCAGAGAAATCCATACCCTTGTGATTGCTTTTCTGACCTTACTCTTCAAAGATAGACCAGCTCTTAAGATGCAGCCATCATTTTTGCTGAAAGTAGTGTCTTTAACATCACTTATTTGTTTATGCTTTCCTTCACTTCCCTTGGGCTTCTAAGAAACATGTTTATTTTGTAGTTTTAATAGAAAAAGAGCTCCCTTTATATTTGTATTCCAGGTTATCTCAGAATATACAGACTGTGTATATCTCTGACAGATCCAGCAGTTATCTAGATGGATGGTAGGTGTCTCAGTATTTGCTATAAAACTTAGGAATCGATACTTCCAACTGAGTGTACAGCTTCTGTGAGACTGCTGAGTTACTGACCTGCAGTATATCCACCACTCTTTCCCCAGGCACTGTGCCATCTCTGGTGAGCTGCCTCGAGGGCTGCCACAGCACTCGGTAAAGTCAAGAACCTCTGGTAGATAATTTGTGTCAGTTAATTTTATGAAGTCACACAGTGTGAGCAAATGTGGACATTAATTTGAAAGTTGAAGAGGAAAGAAGTTCTATTAACTCTACAAGCTCTATTCGCAGGGCTTGCTTCAGTGTTTTAGACCATGTCTGTGTGGCTGATCATTTAAACAATTTATGGCGTGATATGGGGAGTTTTATGCTGTTGTGTCAAAAGTGAAGACAACAGTGTGAATACATCATCCATGGTTACTACAAAGGAAAAATCTCTGCTGTCTGGAGAGATAAGGGGTAGGTGTACCCTCAGAACAGCTTTATTTATAGTCTGTGCATCCCAAAGAAGACTCACTACTGGTAAGTTATGTTTCTTTCTTGAAGACCAATCTCTTTATTCTACCCATGGATTATGAGAAAGGATAATGGGGCAGCAGTCTGTATCAACAAAGATGAAATTATGCTTATAAAAATAAAACAGATTAGTGTTGTTTCATACCATAAACAGAGGATCAAAAGAAGATAGTTGCCTCATATAGTTGCCTCAGATGTGCCAATAACTACTAACAACAAGAACTACCCTCCCTTTTTTATGTAGTAATTTGATAATGAGCAACACTGAGATGTTGCCCAGTGGTAATTGTTTTTACAATGTTTTTTGAGTTGCTCTTCAGAGAGAAGATATGTTTTTTAAATCCTTTTTGGCATTGCATTGCAAGATTCTCCCATGTTGCTCATGCCTTTCAAATGACAGCATGGGGTGACAGTAAATGTCATCAACAGCTTTATCCTTGTAAGTCTTCTTTTTCATGTGCTAAACTCTAAGATTGTGTATAGGACAGGTTTGAAAATGGTGTATCTGAGTATTATTAGTAACAACCTGAAGGCTTTAGCCTGTGTTCCAGGGTTTGGTTTCAGTAGAAGTGCTGAGTTCCTTAATACAGATAAGTCTTTCAGTACCCAATGAAGGAGGTGATCTTAGCCCTTTATGGGAATCCCATTTTCATAATGGCCAGGACTGTTTTTTTTCTGAAAGAGATGCTGAAGGATCCAGTTTTACTTTAAATGTTTATTGCCAATGAAATGGCCACAGATGCAGCTGAGGATCTAGTATGTCCCTGGACTGGCAATGCAGACACCGTGGATGCCTGAAGAATTTCCTGATCTGTCATTTTGCTGAAATGGAGCATCCTGTCATCCTCGCAACAATTTCTGATATGAAATCTTTGTGAATGGCTCAAAGAACTGGCAACCTTGAGAATACAGAGACTGACCGAAGGTCAAACTTCTCCAAGTGCATAAACCCAAGCTTACTTCTCCAGCTTATCTTCAACTGCTTTCTGCAGTAAGAGGAGAAAACTGCTTGTGCTCCCTCACTTAGTTCTAGTCCAAAGTCAGCATGTTTTAATGGAAGGTTTTAATGTTTTCCAGCCCCACTGAATACATTTTTTAGGCCTTCTGCTACAGGTCACTTCTACGAGCAAATAATGGGCACAAATGCAGTACAGCTAATTGTACAGCTGAGCTTCTCCTGCCTAAAGCAGCCAGATGTACCTTATAGCATAGTCAAGTTTCAGCAAGTGGAATGCCTCTGAAACATTACTACCTATGCGGGACACTACTTGGATTAGATACTTCAATACAAGCTATTTATCATACTGAAATTTGGCTTTTTGTAACTGTGATCTCAGTTTTCTTTCATACAATTCAGATACTGAGATTTTGCACTTGAAAACCACGTCTTAAGAAGCGATGCATTATGTTTCTGATTAAGGATGCTTTTTTGTTCTCATTAGGTGTTTTACTTTTAAAAGCAGTTCCTACCTTCTAAAAAGTAAAATGTTTACTGCAGCATCTTCTCTTTAAATGAATGAAACAGAATATTAAAAACAATCTTCTTTAATTATATGGCATTCCTTTAGGAGTACATTCCTTTAGGAGTCAGGAGGGGTAAGTATTCACCAGAACAAGTGAGGACGTGCCTTTCAACTGCTTCATTTGTACACTGATAGGGCTTCAGGTAAAATATTGTGTCCAGAAAAAAAAAAAAAAAAAAAAAAGCAGACCACCTTTGCCTTGAAGATGCTTCTATGGGGCTTCCTGCCAGCATGTCCTCCATAAAAAGACAAAGTTGCATCCGCCAGAAAGGTTCAGGGACCTGCACCAAAACTTAAAGGATACTGTGAAGAACCTTGGACAACTCTTGTGTCTCTGTGGAGGCAGCCAGTTCAGCTCACGTGGCTCTGCTTATGGCATGAAGGTAAGATTGCAATTTAAATTATTTTTTCACAATTTATAAAGTCAATTTCAAAGCTCCTGTTCTTTTTTCTGCCTGAATTTCTCTTGCCAGTCTTACTGACTTAAAAAAATAGGTTTCAATGTTTTTCTCTCTTCTCTTGCTGTATAAAAGACCATATAAATGAGTAAATTAACCACTATATTATGAAAAAAAAACTGATTCTACACAAAGGCTTGTCTTGCATGTAAAAAAATTATCAGTACAGTCAGTATCGATTTGAGGTCTCCTATAACAAGTGCAGTATTGTTGTAATTGCAGTACTGTTAGTAAAAGTTTTTAAAAGAAACTTCATTTTGTGTAACTGAGTTGCCTACTGGCAACTTATTTTAATAACATTGGAAGATATTGGAGTCTAGCTTTTTTTGTTTGCTGCTTTTTAAGCTTTATTTTTCCTTCCCTCCTTATTCTAAATTTCAGGAAAATGCAGTTTTCTTTGCAAAGCTTGAAAAGGAATCTAATTTAAAATTGTGTTAGTCTTCCTGAATGTCCTTATTTGCACTTCACAAGTTACACATTAATAGATTGGGAGTCTTTTTCCTTGCAGAAAAATTTGCACTGTTTATATCTCTTATGTCAATAGGACCTTTGCATTGAAAGGTACCTTCTTCTAGCTGAGTCTTTTTGTGTTTTCTCAGTGCAGACAGGCAGGCTCAAGACCCATCTTAAAAGCACTTGGGGTTTTCTTTGGGTCTTGGGTCTTTCTTTGTAGATAGCTGTTCCAGGACATCACTGCTTTTAATTTCTTACCAAAGCCTCGAATAAAAAGCTAGTTCTAATACATTTTTTATTTAAATAGTTCTCTTCTGTTACTGGTGCTTGTTCATCAAATTCCAGATGAGATCTTACCCATTTTTATATAGTGGTAATATTTCTTTGTCTGTGGAAAATTTCTTGTCTGGCTTACCGCAGGATGCCTTTTACCCTTCATGCCTGAAGCACACTGGTGGCTTAGAGTCATTCTGTGAATTACTGGTATGCTCAGTTCCTTCTCCTTAATCAATTAAAACTGATGAACTCCTAAGTTACCATGGACTTTTTTTTCTTTCCCCAGGGCAGAATTCATCTTGCTTGACTCTAGTTGTCTAAATGCTGGGTATCGGGTATAAATCACATAAACACTCTCTGCAGTCAATGCATGGAGTGGAAGAGATATCTCCAGAGGCACATTCAAAGATGTCTGGGATAAATCACCACCTGGATGTGTTTTTTATTCTCTTTTCATTGGCAATGTAGAGAGTCTAGACAACCAGCTTGTCTCAGTGTTAAATATAGGGAGACGAAGATTTCTGCCTCACTCCGCCCCCGCCTTTCTCTTCACACTGTTCTAAATTTTAACTCTCATCAATTAGCATTTGTCAAGGCCATCCATTCTTCACTTCTAGTGGCATCTGATCATCACTGAATTCATGGTGCTTCCTA
This sequence comes from Euphonia xanthogaster, assembly GCA_034509185.1. Lineage (NCBI taxonomy): Eukaryota > Metazoa > Chordata > Aves > Passeriformes > Fringillidae > Euphonia > Euphonia xanthogaster. Next base: position 13,523,424 of record JAYDZK010000001.1, on the reverse strand, counting down.
TCTTTGAGTCAACAAAGTGCTTTGAAAGGTACAAAGTACTCTACAAAAAAATGCAGGTAAATCAAGGGATATGCAGCTTCTTCCAGTATGTTTGAGGATGTTGTTTAGTCAGTTAGAAAACATCTCCCAGCTTTTCAGACCTTTTTCCTTGTTTGCCCTATTCATACTTGCATTTTTAAATTTTTGTTTGCAAAGCTTTAATGCACTGTGAAAATTTAGGGGAAAGTTTCTCCAAAGCTACTGGAGACATTTATGTGATTACTTGTCATATTGTTCATGTTAAGTTAATAGGAAATTGGTTTCTTTTGTTTGATCATCTTGCTGATTTAAACTTGAACAGAGTATTGATTCCACCAAAGGTGCTTAAAAGTGAAGCTACAGCTCACTTAAGCAGTGAACAGTAAGCAACTGTTCCAGAACTAGTAATGTTAAAGATTTTCTTTGAGTTGCTATGGCTGAATTCTGCTTAAATGCATTTGAGGTTCTTGGATCAAAAATTCTTTTACTGGATCATTAGCAGAATATGGTTATTGAAAAACAAAAAAAATAGGGTTAATTTAAATGACTGGAGATGTTTTTATCAGAAGTCTTCAAATGTGAGCTAGTCATGCTGGGCTCCCTCTGAACTGGAGAGAAATAGGCACTACTGGATGCTACTCATATCACTGGAAAGTAAATATCAAAAATAGGTAAGCAAATTCACATCTAGGAAATGCCCATTTCTCTGTGATAAATTTTTAAGAAAGTCTAAGCTGACCAGCTCAAATGTTCATGCTTACCTTGTAGATGCTTCAAGTTCTTTGTTTTTAAAGCTACCAAATGTAAAAACCCAGCTGAGAAATTATAAGGGTATTGAATTTCATCCTTTCAGAAGGTCTATGAAGCTTTCTACATTTTCGTTTTTTGTTGTTGTTGTTGTTGGGTTTTTGTTTTGTTTTGTTTTCTTTGTTTGTTTGTTTACATTTATCATTATAGTGTTTTCTCTTCCTAATTTTATGTCATGCTATCCTCTTAGCCCTTTCAAAAGCATATTTAAGCTAGTAGAGGACAACATAGAAGAATAACTTTGATAATACTACACAACCTGGTGTTGATTTTGGCACCATCACGTGGTGCCAAAACTCATTTGGTTTGGGATGTACCAGCTTTCCCAGCCTTCCCAGTCTCTCTGAGTGCTCAGGGACCAGCACTGTCTGCCAGAGCTCCTTGTACACATGCACTGGCCTCCCTGAGCCTTTGTACCACCAGTGCTGGAGATGAAGCAATGAGCTTTGAGAGCCTGAAAAGGAGTGTCTAGGTTCTATCTAAATCTCAATATTTTATTTTGCATCAAACTTTAATAGGAGTGATTAACAGCCCTTCATAATTGTTCACAGTTTAGCAATAGATCTTTGTAAATACTTATTAGTATTTGTATAAAAATTACATAAATTGTATTTTTCATGATTTGGAGGGAGCAGAATTCCCAGCTATACTTTTCTCATATTTCTAAATCCCATTTCAAGTAAATTGCAGGTCAGTATAATAAATAGCAGAAAAAAGGCAGATGGAGAATGTGAAACACAATTTCAGGAATAATGCCATAGTTATAAATGAATAGTCAAAAGACTGTTTCTCTTTTCTTAGGAAAATGCCATGTTTTTACTTTGAGCATATGTTGTTATTTCCTCAGAGGTGCACAAAATCCTTGTGTAGTTCTTACATTCCAATTTAAAAGGCCAAGTTTTTCTACAAATGAATCTCACAATCTCAGATGGGCCATTTTAGGGGATTGTAACAGCTGTTTGTTTACATTTATTGTTTAGGATGCACATACATTTCCATGAGACTACTCACATTACATATTCACAGCTTTCATTATATCTCTTTTGCAGTTCAAGTATGGTCTTAGTCTGAAGGTTTAACTGGTTTTAAAAGCAGTGAATTTGTTGACAGAGCAAAGTACGTTTTGATGATTTTAAAATATTCTGCCGACACTTCAGAAAATAACTACATCAAAAGCAATCCAGCCCTCTTCACTCTTTGCTTTGAATGTGCATCATTGGTGATGTCACTGGAGCTCTAGTAAAACAGTTGTTAATTAACTTATGTCCTTTCTCATGGTGCTGCAGAATAAAAGCACAAAATGTTGTAGGAGCAACCTGAAGAGCAAACATTCGTTTGTTTGGTTCTTTATTAATAATTTATCACGAAATGTTGTCAAATTCTCCCAACATATGACAACGTTCCTCGGACTGGACCCCATCAATCTTGCCCCATCCTGATCATTACGATACACGAGTTACTGTAATACTTGCTCCTGCAAACACTTCTCGACGCAGCATGAGTTCAGATTTGGCTGGCAACTTAGAGTAACAGTGTCCTCTTGAATATACCTTTGGAAACAGAAAAAAAAGGCTGCAAACCTAAAATGAAATTAATTTAAATTAAATTGGATTGATTTTTTTTTAATGAGCTGTCCTGAAAATGATCAGAGCATAATAGTGGCTCTTATATGAAGATCAGAAAGTAAAACAGACCAAAAACCACCCAAACCTTAGTTCCTCCTATTACTCTTTTCAAGGTTAGAAAAAACCTGCATGGAATAAACACTGAAAAATCAAAATTATTTCAATATCCTTAATTTATTAAGGCTTTGTGTATGGATAATTGTTCCTTTAATTTAAAACAACGGCCAGCACTTGCCTCTTCAGATATCCCCATTTACTCATTTGACTTAGTAAAAAGTGTAGACACTGAGACTTGTTTTACATTAGGTAAAAACAGAGACTTTTTGCTCTTGTGCTCTTCAGGCAGAATCTATAGAGAATGCTGTGAGCCATCCACATTTCTTTTAGTTTCTTCTAAAAACTACAACGTTTCAAGCTTCTCTGACAAAGAGTAGAATCCCCTTCTGTACAGCCATATCTGAGTACTTCCTTCTTCACATATCTTTGCTTTCCACATTCCTGTTTCATATACCACTGACATCCTAGTGCCTGCCCTTTGAGTAGAAGTGCAGTAGAAATCATCATATGGGAAACAGCAACATAAATTTTGTAGATATAGGAAGGTTTAATTTTGAAATGTCACAACTTTTGAGTGTTTGACTTATGACCTTCCCTGATATTTTTAAGCAATTTTCTGGAGTTAGAAACCCCAAACAAATCTTTTTGCATGCTACAGTGATATTCACACAGGTTTTGTACCTGTTTCTCCTGGATAGCTGTTCTGCAACCTCACTCCTTGCAGAGCTAGAAATTTCTTCTTTATTTCCAGGTGATAACAACATTAATCTTTTTTGCAAACCTTGGGCCTTTTAAACAGTTCTCTTTCAATCTATGATAGCATCTTTCCACTTCACATTCCCTCTGGTTTTCTTAGCTAATCTTTGAACTCTTCAGATTCTTTCGAATGTGCTTAATTGGGCCTTTGATGATCATCTGTCTCTACTGACAGTACCTCATATGTACATACCATCATCACATTTACATTTTTCAGTACACCAGTAGCTCTTAATCATTCTGGCCGTGATTACTGCCAGTGGTTGAGGTTGTTTCCGTAACCTGTTGACACTACACATTTATCCCACTTCTATCACTTCTAGTCCTGAAGGGTATCTGATTCTTCCTAAATGTTATCCTCACCAAACCAAACAATACAACACAAAAAACACTGACAGAATAACAGTTCTATAAAAAATGTTGCGAAATGAGGAGTTCACTTGGTGTAAAGAAGTGAAGAGTGAAAATTTCATTTAATGAAAAGTTTAGAAAAGTTATAATTTAGATCCATGTTATAACTGAGTTAGAGTTTACTTATACTTGAGACTCATCCTCAGGAATGCCAAAGAGCTGTGCTAGGCCAATGAGAAAGTCACAGCCAGAGATGAAACTTGTCATGAGAATAATATTGATTGTACTTTAAAGCTGGGGCATTTCACAAATGGCAAAGAAACAGAAAAATTAAGCCCATAAACCAAAAACCCATCAGGCACATGAATAGCTTTCAAGCTATTTCATTGTTTTAAAGGAAAACAAAATTGTAGAGTTTAGGCACTTCTTGAAGAATTGGACTTTCCCTAAAATGTGTCAAAGCCCAGTCAAGCAAGCAGAGATGGGGAGTAATGGTGACATAGATGAGAAGATTCCTGAAATCTCAAAGAGAGAGTACCCAGAGGAGACAGAAAAAGAACACTAGCAAGGAAAGTTTTTGTCACTGTTCTTAAAACAGACTAGGAGCCTTGCCAGTCCCAGCAAAGCAAAAGTATTGAATACAAATTTGGGATTTTTTTTCAAGCAGATGAAGCACTGGAAAACCTTGGAGGTGGGAAAAGCAGACAAAACTAAAAAGTGGGATGAGAACTGCAGACATGGGGGTGGGAACTCAGTACCAATGGAATCTCTTTGCATCATTGAATTATGTGGCCCATCCAAGTAGCATATCTAAATTTTCTAAGCAGGATGGGAAAGGAAGTGACTAGAAATGGTTCCAGTGTTATATAAAACCACGTGCCTTTTTTCATTAAAAAGTGTGAACTAAGACTAGAGTGTAGGTTGAGGCAGGAACAGCCACTGTGTTGACATAGAAAGGTCTAGGGTACTTCAATTGGATGATGACTCTCAATATTAAAAAGTAGCTTTGAAGAGAGGCATTTTAATTTTTTTTTCATTAAAAGGTCACCAGGAGACAACATGGTATTTTACAGCAATATTGAGACTTTTATTTGATTCTCCTAGCCAAACTTCGTTTTAGTTCCATTATACATATATATCCTGCAAGCAGAATTAGAAAGAGACTGTGTGGACAATTCCTCAGAAAAATAATAAAATTCTTTTAACAGTCATGCATTTAAGCAAGATATGTTGAAGCATTAAATGAAAAATATGGGGTTTTTCTGTCTGCTAGATCAGGTAATATTAAAGCCAGATAGCTTCTTATTACAGTTAGTCTACTATCTTTAGATTTCAACTGGGGGGAGAAAAAAGAAACAGTGAAGTTGTTTAGAAATATTTCTACTGTCATTCCAGGTCTTCCAGCAATCAAAATGAAATCAAATATTTGAGTACAGACTCTTTTCTGTGCTTTTATTTAGATCATGAGAAGAAATTAAATGGAAATGGGAACAAAGAATGAAATAAAGTATAAAATTACTAACAGAAAAATAAAGAGATGAAAGATGTAAGTAAGAAAAAGATGTTATGTATCCACCTTGAAATATTCTATGCTCTTTGTTTTAAAAGTGAATAGATATTTCTGTGGATTTCCAAAGTACATGTTTGTGCCTCTAGTTACAAATAAGTTTTTCCAAGACATTGATTTCAAAGCTGTGCCACTCTACAGTCTCATAAATTGTGTAGGTCCATAAGGTCCATTGAACACTTCAATTGGGAAGTAAAAATGAAAGTTGATTCTTTACTTAAATATTTGTTTCACTGCTGCCATCTTAAGTTTGACCTACCTGGTTCACAACAAGGGAAAACACTTAAGTTCTGTTGTTATTTTCTATGTGTACAGCTCACACTAATTGATTGCTGCAATATCACTCCCCTCAAAAAATAGAACTCTATCAGGTCCATAGAAGGACTTTATAAGTCATAGTGCATGACAGAGAAATAATTATAAATAACAAAATTTGCAAATTTAGTTTTGTCAAGATGTTTTTTTAAAGCAGGAAAAATTCACTGAAACTAGCAAATGCATCTTGTCTCTGACATATTTAGATTTGATACTTAAATCATGACATGACTTTTAACAGAAAGCAGACAGGAACTAAGAAAATTTTTTATATTATTTTGGGTATAGTTATGTAAAAAATAAATCTCTGGTGATAGAGGATTAGAAAATAGAGATTAGGTTCTTAAAAGACACGAAAATCTAAAGTTAAATTGTGGTGCCACTTTCAATTATCTTTTCTCATTCCACATTATCTAAAGCTACCCAGGAAAAGTAAATGCTGCTCCAGTTTAAACAGGTTATCATGTCTTGTTGAATGTATTTGGTGGCTTTATTGACATCTCCTGATTATATACGAAGTGTGGGGGGAGAACAATTAATCATTCTGGAATATATCTTAATGAATTTTAAAATTAGTATTCTCTTCTGGTTTTTTCAGTGCAAGCACTGAATGAATATTTGATAGCCTGTGGTTTTTTTTTTTTTTGGTGGTTTGTTTACATTAGAGTAGTCTTGTCCCAGTCTGTCACTTTAAGCTTTTCAATTATTTTCAGAATCTCAGATAAGCTTGACTGAAAGATCTAATCTTTCAGTTCATGTCTTCATTAAAGATGGCATCAAAATCAATCCTTCATTAACATCTGTTGAACAAGGCCAATGCTGCTAGAGAAATGCTGCTACATCCCCAGCCAGTGTGAATCAAATCCTTAATGAGACTATTTTCTGATTGCTAATGTCTCCTTATTAGCAAGTGAGTGAAAAAAAAAATTAATCTTAGTACCTTATCAGGTTAAACAAGCAAATCAGAAGGGGCATATTTATTTTTGTTCCAAGAGCAAGAACAATCAAGCGAAAAAGCACATAAATTACTTAATGAAAATCCCAGAAATAATGTGCATGCAACTTTATGGGAGTGACAGGGAGATGTGAAGATTTTCAAAGCTCCTAATTTTGAAGATTCAAAACTCTTAATCTGTTCAGAAACAGATTTTAGCATCTGTTATGAATCAGCCTAAATGGAGATGAAGTGGAAAGCAAATATTGAATATGACCCTCTAAATCTCACAATAAAATACGAACATTTGCTACAGATAATTCAAATGAATATACCTTTAAAAATATGGGATGAACTGACTCTGCTTATTCATTTTGCAACTTATTCTACTGCCACTTATGGACCAAAAAAGCTTCATTCTAAATTAATGGGTACATCTTGTCACAGTGCAAGGCAAGGAGATTTGGTTGTTGTACCTGTTTATTTTTAAACAGAACTCCAACTAAGGTTTTTTTCTGTTAACAGTCAGTGTGGCCTTTATCAGAACAAATACTAATAATTCCACCTTCACTTTATAGGCAACAGATAAACAATGGGCACTTCTGCAACAGAATTTCTTTCATCTTAAAGAAGGCAGTTTATTTGTGCTCAAGAAATGCTGGAATTTTTTCTCGACCCCCTCTCAATGGGAACTGTGTAGGGAGACTGGGATGCCAGTGCAATTATGGAAGTCTAGTCTGTAAAAGTGTAGATATTGATCGGATGAATCCTGCTAGTAACAGAGTTTGCTTCTCATTTGTAGGAAATACATTGCTTTATAAACCAGTTTTATTTGAATTAAAAAAACTGGGTTATATCTTGAAATCTTGGGCACATCTTGAAATCTTTGGCTGCAGCTCAGCTTTTACGGAGTTTTCAGATCAAGGAGGCCAGGAAAAAAAATCTTATATTACAGGTAACAGCAGAAACTGAAGGCCTTTAAAATGTGAGAAAACATAAAAATCAAAGGAAAACAGAAAAGCGGGTGTCGGGGTCTCTAGTTGGTCAGAGTGACCCCGAGAAAAGTTCGAAAGTCTCTTTTCCCAGCCCAGTGTTTGAAGAAGGAGTCAGGGCTCTTCATTTCTCAGTCTCAAGGTTGTTTATTGTATCTTATTCTTCTGAGTACAACTTTTTGATCAGTGTTCTGCATTAACATTGTATCTCCTAAAACTGAGATCGAGCATGATAATTCAGACACAGTAGAATTACATTAAAACCTTGTTGAAAAAATCTCTCCACTAATCACAAGATAACAGGACCATCATTTGTCAGTCAGTGACTCAAATTAATCTCAGAAGTTAATTTGAATCATTGTAAGCTTCAATTTTTCTGATTCCTGGCATGAAAGGGTTGCTGCTCTCAGTCCAGCTTTTAATGGGCAGGTGTCCACATCATAGAATTTATCCTTTATAAGTGAAACTATTTATTGATGTACTCAGAAGTGTTTATGTCCATTAATGATGCACTGTAGGAAGCATTCTCAAGTGATGCTTATGTTGTACTCAGGTGATTATTTTAATAATGGCTCCTCATAGCAACAGCTGGAAAAATGTAGAGAGAAGAGAGAGAAAGGAAAGATGACAATTTCAGGTTTGAGAGTCTATCTAATTGTAGAAATTTTCATAAATACGTGAACTGGAAAAGTATTCCCATTTTGACTACTGGAGTATTTTTTATATATTCTTATATCATGAGGCCATATAGACAAGAACAGCACAATAAAAGGACTTTGACCTTCATATTTCCGAATAAGAAATGCACTCTAGTCTAAAAAAGGAAAGAACAAGAAAGTTCAAGGTCTCATGCAGGGAGGATACGAGTAGGTTGGTGTTCCTATCCCTGATTCCACCCCAAATACCATTTCCTCTTTGTCACTAAACTTGTGGTCAGTACCTGACAAAAAGCAAATGCAGACAGGCACAGGTTTGATAAACTTCAAATAAAAAAAAATAAAATATAAAGAAAAATGAAAATAATGCACTAATGAAGTCATGAGTGGCTGCTGACCTTCATTCTCTTCTGCAAAATGGTTATTACTGAATAACAAAGAAAAATAGAGTAAATAAATAGAGAAAAAATAATAGAATAAAAGAAAAATAATAGAAAAGAATGTGAAAAGTAATAGAAAAGAAAATAATAGAAAAGGATATAAAAAAATAAGAGAAAAGAAAATAATAGGAAAAAAAAAAACACATGGGGAGGCTACATATTGTCCAGAAAGCACATTCTTTGAAATAATAACTTATAAAATTTTAGATGAGCTTTTAGAGAAAAGACATGTGGAAGTATATTCCAGATCATGCAAAAAAATATTTAAAAAAAATCCAATATGCAAAAAAGACTAAATATTTAATACATAATTTGATGATTACAGAGAGCTTAGAATGAAATCCTGAATTTTATTTTTTATTCGACCTTTGATCTAAATAATTACTTTGCAAAATTAGGGAAGATACAAAAAGGCTGTATAGGCCATGATAACTGTTTAGTCCTGCAAATGTACCAGATTCAGTTACCAGCTGGTTGCAAGCATTATCCTTATTACCAACATAAAACCTCACCTTGGGGAAGATTTAGCCCTCTCTTTTTTGATCTTCAATAGCGTAAGACAGTAAAACTCTGGGCTCCAGTAGTATATGTGTACATAATGGGAATTACCTGCTGGAAAAAAACCAGGAACTTTTTCAGACCTCTCAGATGGTTTTCTTCCAGAGCGACACCAAGCTGAAAACAAGACACTCCTGTATCCATAACAGAGCATCACAAAAGATTGTAAAGAGCATTACATTACGATTGTAAAGGTTAGGGCATGAGGGCCATAGGCTGGAAGGAGGAGCAGCAAGGGTTTAAATCTGACAAATTCTTATAAATCTAACAAATTCCAATAGAGAACCCAAGACTGCATCTTGCTAAGAGCTTGACCCTCCAAGTCACACACTACTGTGCCTGTTATAAAATTTTAAATGTACTCCATGTTTTACAGTAACAATATTTGAACTGCTGCTCATGGAAATGAGATAATGATTTATATTTCTCATTGTGCCATTACAACTCTCTTCTTTTTGCTTTTCTGTCAATAATTTTTCCTTGTTAATTTATTGATCTGTCTAAAAATTGTCTTTTTTTTTCTGATTGCTCCCTTCATCTTGTCTACAGGCATACTTACTTAAAATCCTCACTACTCTAGGCATTGAGTCAAGTTTTCAATTTTTCATTAATCTCAAGGGATACACATTATGACTTTATTTTGTTCTATGCCATTTCAGTCTCCCACAACAGCAGAAAAACTCTAGTAAAATATAGTTTTCATCATTTTATACCTAAAAAATATTTTTCATTGGTCAGTCTTAAATCTTCCAGTTCACCTCTTCTCTTTTTTTTTTTTTCCAAAGCAGTTGCATTTTGCTTCATTAGTTATAGCTGTCCAGAATTCTTTGCTAGCTACATTCTTTATTCATCAGCTTTACACATTTAAGCATTGGATAACAAATAACTTTTTAGGTTCAGATACAATAATTTGTTTTGAATTTTAAAGAGCTATTAATTTTCTACTTCCAATGAAAGCACATTCATTTTTTTCTGAAGGTTATTCTTCTTTCCCAATAAAGCTAAGGAGTGCCATTAACAAGACCACAAAATTTCACGCTGAATAGAAATTTGACTCAGTCTCACTCTTCATTTTTGATGATCCATGCTTTTGACTTCTTGACTGCATTTAGTTCCTTCCCATTAATGACACACACTTGTCTCTTATGCCTCTTTGCAAAGATCAGTTATTGATCCACATTAATGCAACTGATGCACCTCTCCCCCATCTATTAGCCATGTGTTTTCAAGCATGTAATTTAACTGAATTCTTTCCTCCTTACAGATAACAGTTTCCCTGTCATCCATTTCTGACAAGCACTCTACTTGCTTTTATTCGTTTTCTTGTGCTTCATTTTAGTGAAAAAACATCCTCCAGCTCTGCACTCATTCTATAATAGTCATTGTTATTAACTACAATAAGAGGAACTTTATCACTATGGGTGGTTCTAGTTTTGTTCTAAGAAAATCACTCAAGAAATATATTAAACATTTGCAAAAGTAAATAACTCATGTGCTGGCACTGAACAGATCCAAAAATGCTTTAAAAATTGTTCTAGGTTCTACAGCTCTATACTTCACATGCACGTCATCACATCCTCCTGAAAAGTAAGCCACGCCATTTCTGATAAAATCACCTGCTCTGCTCCAAGGGCTGGACTATTTAACTGCAACTGTGTTCCCCTGAGTCACATGGGAACTGAACAAGCCTTTAACTTGGCCAAGGTGTACTAAAGACCAAATCTCTGTTGTGAACACCAGCAGGCCTTTCACAATCTAGCCCGTGGTACGGAAGTCACTGCTCTGGCAGAACTGACAATAGTGATGGATAAATATACGTATCACATGCTTTTTCTAGGTGAATTCTGTGACCAAAAATATGCCTCTTCAAACCATATGAGAATTTACTTCAGCCAATTACAGTGGCAATGTAACCCACTAGCCCACTGAGATTTTTAACCTGAATTTTATTTATCTTAGACATTTTTGGCAAAGGTAGACATCACTTACAGTTTCCTCTCCTGAACTAGCTCCATCTTAATCATTAAATAGATATAAACCATCTTCATATAATTTCAATATCTGACAAATCAGGTGATATTCCTAAGAACGACAGAAACGAGAATATGAAAGATTTACCATGCCTCTGAGTAATCTGTTTCAACAGTTGCTTGCTCACATTGTCAGCAGTGCTCACGGTCTTTCCAGTTTGGACTTTGGTGACTTAAACATCCAGCTGTTGGATCTTGTTATGTCTTTGCTTGGCAGACTAGAGGGACCACTATTATCAAGTAAAAGCACCATGGCCTACACAGTTGACTCCTCATTTGCAAGCAGTAATTCAACATCATTTTTATATGCAGATTAATAACTCAGTGAGAAAGGTGGGTGGGAATACACTGAGAGCATTCAAGTTGTGTCAATCTTTTTTTCACAATAATACTGAATTAAAAGCTATGTTATTATTTAGATTATTATTTCATAAATTACAATCTATTCATATACCACAGCTAAGCAGCATGCGAAAACACCAGGTGGCAAAAATCTGTATTTTTTTCCAATTAAAATACATAAATATGCACCAAAGTCATAAGAACACTAAAGTGCAGGGCTCCACTTTCAATGGCTCACTGATTAGTCAAATTATTCTCAAGTACTTTTTTGTCTCACTGGGAATCCTCATTTTATACTTTCCAGTGAGCAAATTTCAATTTTTACAGTACTGTTTTCCTGAATTAAGTCTTTTGTTCAGAAATTCTCCTTTCAGTAATCAGCATAAGAAGGAAACCAGAACCCATTTATATGGTAAGATAAGTTAAAATCCATCAGTACTTTTTGCTCTGTACCGAGCATTTTGGTCTGACAAGATGGATGAGCAGTACCTGACCATATTGCCTTAGACATTTAAAATTAAAATGGAGCTACCAGTTGCAATGACCATGTTTTCGATATATTTACTTAGACATAACATTAGAAGTTGCCAAATCTGGTGGGCTTCACTCTTACCACAGCTGGGTTGACACCAGGCTGCAATGGTTCCAGGTTTCCAGATAGATCCCAAGCCCAACAGATGCTGGCATCTGGACATAAATGAGGCCAGGTTGGATGGGACCTGGTCTAGTGAAAGGTGCCCCTGCCCATGACAAAGAGATGATCTTTAAGGTCCCGTCCAACACAGTCCACTCTGGGATTCCGTTCCATTAGTCCCCAAAGCTGCAGCTCTCCACCCTTTGCTGGCAGACTGTCACTCATCATACAGAGTTGAGCCAGGGGTCCCAGCAGCGAATCCCCTCCATGCTTTTTCCCCTAGAGGCACCCAGATGCTTTCACAGATGGAGTCAGACACAGAGACCTGCTCCCCATCTTGCTCCTGGGTCATTTCTACTCACCAACTCATCAACTGCCTCGATTGTTACTGTTGCTCACACACACTCACAGCCTTACACTCATTCCAGTCCCTGGCACTGTGGACACATAGGCGCTCCCCCCCGTGCTCTAGTTGCTGCACATAGATACACCTGCACACAAAGAAGAGGGACCTCCTACCCAGGGAAGAGATGTGAAAAAATTTATAAGGGGGACAGACAGGTGACAGGGGCCAGACAAGAGCGCAGACCAAACTAGGTGAGATGATCTCTTCTAATCCCTTTTATTTCTCTCTTGTTTTCTCACTCCTGTTCTTCCCAAAATCACCTGAACACCTTCCTTTTCTTACCATTGATTCCTGCCTTAAACACCCTGTAAATCCTGTGTGGTCTCAGACTCCTTTTTCCCTGCATCCTGTGACGTGTCCCACCCCAGAGTAGCAACTTGTCTTTGCATGAAAGATGTTTTTCAAGACTGCTCCCCATGACACTCTGTGATGGTTTTCATGCCTGGACACTGAGATAGGTGTCTCAGCTGAGAGAACACTCATAGGAGACTGGAAAAACTGATTGTTCTTAGGAGTTGTAGGCTTGTGTTCCCACCTGTCCCTGTGAATTCCAGACGGGTCCTGATGGGCTGGTGATCCCTGTAATGTCCTGGGAGTAGCATAACAGGACATTACCTGGGCTTCAGGTAATTTGGGCTACTGTCCTTCTGAGCTCCTTTATGGGTGTGGAGATGGTCTTCAGTACATAACTGAAGAGTAATGTGACACATATTGTGTCAGCACAAAAGCTGTGGAGCGGCACCAGAGAGGCGAGCAAAGAAAGAGGGGAGAAGAGAAAAGAGAGCATTGGGACAAGACCAGGATCAAGTAGAACTGCTTATGAAAGTGTTGGAAATCAACTGGAAGAACAAAAAGCCCTAAAAGTTATCCCAGGCAGTATCTTGAAAGCCCAACTATGCTTCCTATAGTAACCATGGATACAGAAGATGAGCCCTCGTTCACAGCTGAAATCTCGAGGATGTCAACAGGAATGATTAGCACCAGGGTTTTTTTCACTCACTGCTCTGTGCCCCTTCCATGGTTGCTGCTCAGAGCCACCTCTGCAGCAATCACCACAGAGCCAGCAGAAAACAAACCCAGTACTGGGACTCGCCAGTGAGCTGATTTCTCACAGAAGCATCACTGAATTGCAAGAGTGCTGCACACGCCTATGACCAACAGTGAACTGCCAAATTAATATTGTCCCAGTGCTTGACAATTGCTGAGTGACAACATTGTGGGCTTCTCACTGAGTCTATGAGGAACTTACTTAGGTATGTAGAAAAAACTTTCTCCATAAACATGCCACTTAAGCCTAAAAACCTTTGAATTTTTTCAATGACATATCACAAAATTTAACCTTTAACCAAGTACAATAACACTAACCCAGCCACTAAGGCCCCAGTGCAGAAGCAGAAGCTGAAAAGACCAAACAAGTAATTTCCCCAATACCTGACAGTGCTGAGACTGACTTCAACGTGACATTTACAGGAGAATTATGCAAAAGTAATTTCCAAAATATTCACATCCCAGATATTGTTTCACACGGCAACTAGAGATGTCAGATAGACATTATAAAAAACCCAAATCATCTATTCTAAAATGAAAGAACACTTTCTGATGGGTTAATTAATTAGTGGGAACAAGGAACACTTCTTGTAATCACAGAAACATTATTAACAGTAATAAATTGCACCTTCCCTGAAGCAACATAAAATCAATGACTTTACAAGAAATTGTTAAAACTATGGTGATGTTTTAAGAAAAATGCTTATTTGAAATATATGAAGGTTGCAAGGTCATTGTATTTTCATACATTTTTTGTTTTAGAGATATTTGATGTTACTGGGTTAGATCTATTTTCTTGAAAACCAGTGCCTGCATTACTGGATCATAGGGATAGAAATACACTTTTTGTGGATAAATCTCATGATTAATTAGGAAACCCGGTCAAGTGGCTAGGAAAAATTCAAATTGTGATGGAATGAGAATTGGTCCTCAGGATAACTGTTGACAACAGCATCCACAATGCTTGTTTTTTTCAAAAGTGGTGGCAGCCTGGGCCCTCCTAGATAGAGATTTTCCTGTCCTCAGTGTAGGATCAAGAGTCCCAGACTCTGGAGTATGGATAGCAGAAGATCGGAGTCATGACTAGTGTGCTTTACTTCCAAGACTATCTGTCTTATATACTGTGCATAGATTCTCAAGATTTATTTTTTTGTATTTTAATGAGAAGTACGCAACATCAGGAAGCAGATTTTTGCTAAGAATGTTACTGAGGGGAGAACGAATGAAGGAGTTTTACACAAATTGTAAAATTTCTTGACTAACAAAGTTCTCCATAAACCATAATCATAATTTTCTGGAAAAAAAAGTAGTCATACCGATCCTCTAAGAAAGGTGTACCTCAAATTTACTAAATTTTCATATGAATTTCACTGAGATATGAAAATATTCCAAGAGTAACCACTGTCATGACAAATTTCCCTTTGCTTATTGATCTTTCACTATAATTCAGAGAAGGTTTTTTCTCTCATCTCTATGAACCTAGAGTAGTTTCCCATCTTCACCTAGCAAATATTTAGCAAAACTGAGCCTCACTTCAGTATGAAATAGCACTGACCTATATGAGATAACTATTTTTGCTACCCAGTTCACTAAGGATTTCACTGATTACATTGAGTAAGGGAAAAAATTTAACTTCAGTTTCTGGATTGATTTTTTCCTCTGCTTTAAAAATTAAATTCCCTTCAAGTGCAGCTAGGTCACCACCTAATGTTAACCCTTATTCTGTGTTCTTCCATCTGCTGAAAAAGGGCAAATGTCATTAGTTCTGTTCTCCTGTTACAATATCTCCCCACTAGCTTATAATTTATTCTTGGTGGTAATTACGGATAAATGAAATCTACTGCTGATAATTAAACATATGTGTCTCTTTAAAGACTCAATAAGAGGTCACAACAATTGTCAATAGTTACACAAACATTAATTTAGCCTTAAGTGCTAAAGCATCACTTAACATGTAAACTGAAGCAGTTTTTACACATAAATTAACCAGTAGGAGGTTTTCCCTTTGGTGTTGCAAAACTAGAAGGAGGAAAGTCCTGCTGTGGCATGCTCTAAAAGACTTTTATTTTCATAGAGAATTATTGATAGAGAAGCCAAAAAAAAATTGTCTTTTATATTTAAGGATGATAGAAATTGGAACAAATACACACGAATGACAAACATAAATGGAGACAGCATGCTATCTAAAAATAAAAGTAGATGCCTAGAAAAAAACCTGCCAAGTTTAAATAATAATTAAAGTGCTTTAGACACTGTCCTGGAAAGGAAAGCAATAATGCAGGACACCATGATATGGATACCGCAACGTACCACCTTACAACAACCAGCTTAGGACACATCAAAAAGCAGCTCTCTGTCATTACTATGATCAATAAAAATATTTTCCCATGATGACCATTAGGTTAAATAAGAGGTAGAGGAAATTCAATTAATTACTGCTATGTTTTGGAACCTTACATGGCCAGACAGATTTTGATCTATCTTAGTAAAGTCAAATTTGCCCAAGTAGAAATGAGTATACAAATTTAATCCCTTACTAGAGGCAAAAATCAATTTCTATAAAGCCAAAATTCATGATTTTTTTTTTTTTTTAGAATATCCCTGGCATGGTAAAACAACGTGACTAACAAATAGTGTAGGATATTATCTTGGGTGATGTTTTCCCAGAGTTTACTTCAAACATATCTTTTTCTCATTTACATAAGTTATGCAGCTACACCGAGAAACACTTTATTAAAGCAAGCATTAATCTACCTCATTTCCACACTGAGCCACCTCAGAACCACCTTATCAAAACTCCTGTCATGTAAAAAGCTCAACAAATATCTGATTAAATAGATCAAATATATCTGGTCACACAACCCACACACAGTCCAATTCACCACTATAGCATATTGCAAACCTTTTTTATTATCTACCCAATCAACAAAAACTTTGTTTTCCGAAGTGTACCATACTATTCCCACAACTGTACCACTACCAATTTTTTATTTCATCAACAAATAATGATTATGATATGCCTCTAAGATAGTTTTGCTCTCAGAGATTACATTCCTTTGTACTTGCTCAGCTCCAAATGGTTAACATGGATTGTTAATCCTTAAAATTCTCATCTTGCCATACTAACTCAAGGCGTAGTGCCTGCCAGTTTTAGTTTGGGGTTTTGGTTTGTTTTTGGGCTTTTTTTTGGTACTGATTGAAATGTACTGTTTGAACTGTGCCTTGGTCTGATCCCTTGTGCTAATCAGAGGATTTGTCCAAAAGCACAAGACAAAGTCTCTCTAACATCTTGAATTCACTACATGTTCCAGCACAAAGCAGTGACCTTGTTAAGGTGAGTCATGAAAGCTCTAACATAAACAGAACAGTAAAAAGCAGTGGGACTGAGTGTGCCCTCAGCATGCTTGCAGATGACACTGAGCTCTGTGACACAGCTGCACTGGAGGGAAAGGAATGGATCCAAAGGGATGTGAACAGGCTGCAGAGGTGAGCTTGTACAAAACTCATGAGGTCCAACAAGGCAAAAGGGCAAGGTTCTGCACCCTGCTCAGGGCAATGCCAGGCACAAATACAGGCTGGATGGAGAAGGGATCAAGGGCAGCCCTGAGGAGGAGGACTTGGCAGGGTTGATGGATTGGAAGTTGTCCTGGTTTAGGACAAATGTGAGAAAAAACCTCTGAAGGGGTTCCTCTAGAAAGCAGATTCAAGAAGCCCCTCCCCCAGCTGGTTTGGGAAAAGATTTCCTTGGAGAAAAGTGGAAAAAAAATGTTTATTGAACAGGCAAAGCATTCACCTGCACAAAAAATGAACAATATTAAATAATGAAATGTCTTGCCTCTCTGAAGAGATGACAAACTCAGGAAGTCCCTCTGTGGGCTGTAGCTCAGCTCACTCAGTCTCTTATCAGTCCCCCTGGCGCTGGAAATGCTGCGGCCCAGGCCCAGCCTGGTGAGCCACAGGTGTGAGCTGCTGGTGCTCTGCTGGGCTTTCAGTCCAGAGAAGGTTTAAACAAGTCCAAATGAAAATAAAAACCACAGTCCAGGGAACTTCTCTGCCTCAGCTAGCTAAAATTAACTAAAAGCAAAGGAGAGCTCTGTCCTGCTGTCTGTCCGTCCGCAGACAAAACAGTACAGGAGAAAAGGAATGTGGAGAAGTGGAGTGAGTGCAGTTACTGAAAACAAGCTTCCTACTTCTTCTTTTCCTCCCCACCGCTTCACTCTCAGAACCAATCTTAAAGGTGGAAAACTTATTTCTGGGCTAAACAGATGAATGGGGATCTAGGCATCATAAAGTCACCCCAGGACAGAAGTTCAACATGACTGCTGCTATGTCTGCTGGCAGCCCTGGAAAGTCAAACTTACCCTGGGCTGCATCCAAAGCCCTGTGGGCAGCACTGTAGGGAGGGGATTCTGCCTCTCCCTCTGCTCTGGTGAGACCCACCTGGAATACTTGTGTTCAGCTCTGAAGACCTCAACATAAAAATGATGTGAACCTGCCAGAGTAAGTCCAAAAGAGGGAAGAAAAATGATCAGAGGACTGGAGCACCTCTCCTATGGGAACATGTTGGGAGAGTTGGGACTGATCAGCCTGGATAAGGGAAGGCTCCATGGAGAGGCATAGAATCACAGAACAATCTTGAGTTGGAAGAGACCCAAAGGAATAATTGAAATCCAACTCCTGGCCCTTCACAAAACACCCCAACAATTACACCATGTCCCCAAGAGAGTTGTCCAAAATCTTTGTGGGCTCTGGAAGACTTGAGGCCGGGACCGTTTCCCTGCAGAACCTGTTCCAGTGCCAAACCACCCTCTAAGTGAAGAAACTTTTCCTGATATTCAATCTAAATCTCCACTGACACAACTTCAAGCCATTCCTTTGGGTCCTGTCACTGGCCACCACAGGGCAGAGGTCAGTATCTGCTTCTCCTGTTCCCCTCATTAGGAAGCTGTAACTGCAATGAGGTCTCTCCTCAGGCTCCTTGGCTCCAGGCTGAACAGAGCTGAATCCAGCAAAATCCGTTTTACAATATTCAGATTACAGCCTAGAAGTTTACATAAGAGTAGAATCAAACATAGCACAATCCTGGTCAAAGTTTTCACCCACAGGAACTGGAAATTATGTCAGTCATAGCCATAATTTTGGGGGTGGAGGATGGGCAAGGTGCAGGAGCAAAGTGAACTTGGGCAGAAAGCACATGAACAGTGAAGTGGTTCCACTAAATCACTATAACCTACATACAGCAGTGGTCACTGCCAGTGTGCTGCCTCCCCTACACTGACATCTGCATGTTATCCGTTTCCAACCCCTGACTTGCCATGAAGAACTCCCCAGATTACCTTGCAATTTTGCACAGCAATGGTTTTACTATTGCTGGTCCATCTGCACAAATCATGTGGGCCAAATGCTGCTGGTTTTGAAATATATTGCAAGATGCTAAACTCAACTATGCTCAAGAACGAGATCTTCTTCTCCTTGCTAGTATTACTTTTTTCACATCCAAGTTCTTTCCTATTATTAGCTAAATTGTATCTTTCCAGAATTCATTTCATACATCTGGAAAATATGACTCTCTGAAGCAGTTGAAATTCATGACCTTTTCCCAGTGTCCCATAGCAGTTTCTATTTCACCATGGACCTACATGCTCTCAAACTCTTCTTGTGCTTCTACAAGAAATCAAATATTGTTAATAAACAACAAAATATTTCCCATAAACTACTTCTTTTAAATACTCAGCCCCATTTTGGTAAAATGTATTTTGTAACAGGTTTGGCTTTCCTGAAACTCTTTGTACAGACTCTGGTCGTTTTTAATCAAATTGACATGGGATATGAAAACTCTTTTAAGACATTTATAAACCCATCAGTATGTAATTACAAAAGCAATATCCATTTATTTTAAAACAAAACTTGCATGTGAGCTTACATCTAACAGTACAGTGCAATAGCAAAGGGGAGGAGTGGAAGAGTCTTCTCAACCACATGAATACAAAAGTAAAATACAATAAAAATAATCAGCATTTCCTCCTTTTCCTAACTGGCTGCCAAAAAACTCATCCCATCGCAGCAGAGACCTTGGCATGGATCCTGTATAAAATCATATTCTTCAATTTCCAGTGCCTAGCTCAAAAAGCTTTTCTTTGTGTTACATTATTCAGCAGGTAATTGATTGGAGCTTATTTACATTTTTGTTCTGGAGTGCAATTGGTGAACTCTCTGTGTTAGTGTTCTCAGAGATGAAAACTAAAGACAAGTATCTATCTTTTTTAAATTATATATGAACACATTTGAGCTACAAAATTTGGTCTGGTGTCCAAATCTATATGATGAAAGATCCACCTAGCTAGATCTCTTAAAACAGAAAAGGATACAGAAGAAACTGTGTGTAACAAGACATGCATTACACCACTCAAAGCAAAGGTAGTGTTGAGGGGAACCATTTAATTTCATTGGCACAGAAAATGGGAATTTTTCTTGCATGTGACTTTCTAAGGTGGGTGGCAGACAGCATTAATGCCAAGCAGGGGAGGGCTTTATTGAGTTTGAGCAAGCCAAAATACTGCTCATGGAAAAAATTCACCATATCCTGAACCTGTAAATCTCTGCTGCAGCATGAGAGTTTGTGCGGCATTTTAGCTCGTTCTTTACTATCCTGTACTCACTTAATGTTTTAAAGATAAGTTAAAAATATGCTAATGGTCTCACCACAGAATACCCTGGTCACTGGGAGATATGCTAATTATTCAGGGACAGAGTGGTCTGCATCTATACTCACCCCTCAAGGAGCGAAGTCCTTGAGCACAGCACGGGCATGAGTACATGTACATGAAGCACAGGCTCTGTGCATGACATACTGCCACATTTTAAGATAATATCATGAGCTAACCACAAACCCCTGCTTGATAATACTTGTAGGAACAAAGACCAATGATGGTGTCTTCACACAGTTATTCACTGAGTCCCTATGTCCTTTTCTTACTTCATCACTGGAAGACATTCTTTTGTCTTTTACCTTTGTCCACGCACTGTCAACTAAACAAATTCTCCCTTCAGTAACACAGCTTAACATAAGCATGACTTAAATAGTCTTGAAAACACCATGACTGACTCAGTATTCCTGAAGAAAATTGTCTAGCAGGTGGTTGAAAAAATGTGCAAATGTATACGTCTATATATATGCATAAAGATATGAATACAGAAGCAACATCTTTAGAACAAGTATTTTTTGCATTCTCAAACACAAAATACCAGACCTATAAACCAAGTGCAACATCAATTCAAATTCCCTGTTGTGTTGCTGGAGCTCCAACAAAGCAGTGTGATTGCACCGCAAGAAACTGACACTTCCTACTATCAGATCTGAGCACTGGAGCACGCTTTCTTTTGTCATTCAAAAAAATTAATTCTGAAAATCTTTCTTTTGGAGGGAATTGGAGAACTAGATGTAGATATGGATGAAGCTTGCTTTTGTGTGTATTCACAAGGCTGACCAGTTACATCCTTTTGCTCCTTTCCTCTCCCTTCCCTGCCCACCCTACAGCCCCTGACCATATAAGAGGGAGTTTATGTTAGTCTCATGCTGAAAAATAATGCTCTACACTCACTCTTTCAACAAAAAGACAAATGCACTCCCCAGATCATATTTTTGGGGAAAAACTTCTTCCCCTGGGAAGGGGGAAAAAGATCCATGTATCTTCATAGGACATTTAAAAATGGAGAAATAACAGGCAGAGGGTTGGGTGAAGGGAGCATGGAACTTATGTCCTAATGAATTAAACAGCAGATGATAGTATCCCACACTGAGTCATGACATATGGAGCAATAGTCATCTCTGTAATAGAGAAATTCACTAGGAAAAACATTTGGAAAGTGGGAAACAGGGGAAATCAGGATGAAATTATAAGGATGCCAGTCTAGCACACCAAGTTTGGTATAACATTATTCACATGAATAACCTTTATTAAAGATGCAGATCATTCTGTTCCCAATCTGTTCATGTAGACTGACAGATGAATAGGCCTAGGTGAGTTTAATACCATAATTACATATTTGTCAATCAAAGAGTAAACAAATGCAGACTGAATAGCATTTCTCTACTATTCTTTTCTGTTTTCTATTTTTTCTAAACATACAATTTTCATTACAAAGCAAGGCTAAAAGGGATCCCTCACACAAGACACGCAAAGAAAATGGTAGGAATTGGACTTTGACTCCACTTCAAATACCTATTGGTATTGAAGAGAAGACCTATTAGAAGTCCAGAGGAGAGTTTATTAGAAGAAAGAATCTATTAGAAATTTATTACTATCAGAGATTTCTGACTTTCCCTAATTGTTGTGTTTAATAATGTTAACAACTGCCTAGCAAGATGCACACATATTTTATGTGCCATAGTTGCAATAATTAATCCATAATAGTTTGTCTGTCCTTCTAGTGAGATGGGATTTATAAATTCTGTTGAGATTGCTAGAGGACTGGCACTGACTAAACAATCAAATAATGAAGGTGTCTCTCAGGAAATTACCCATCTTATTATTACATTAGTAGTTTGATTTTTCTTGGAACTGAAACCTCTTCTGAGTCAAAACACAGCTTTAGTATGAGGCACAGATCTGTATAACTTTCATGAGGGTGATCCAGGTACATTAAACCTTGACAGGATATCACTGTAATGGCCAAAACTGACGTGGAAGTTTTGGATATTACTTTCCATTATGCTCGCCTGCTTCCTCAGTCCCTCAATCCCTTTGCCTTGGAAGCCAGAGGGATATCATTGCTGCATTGCACTAGTTTTTACTGTGCTGAATAAATGTCTTAAGCAGAGACTAAACCAGTTTGTTCATCTTCTATTCCCAATTTTCCTCACAATGGACTGCACATAGGTTTAATCCTATGTTCCCAATCTAAGACACTCCACCACCAGAATGCCACAATAATGGTACATCTTTTTGCTTATGAGAGGGAAAAAAGACAGGGTCAAAAATCATGTATTCAGCCTTTGCAGATTTGTCATAAAACAATTTCACATTGCTTAAGTGCATCTCTGTACTGTCGAATTAATATTTTACAAAAAAAAGGCAAAATCCGAAGTAATGAATAATGTTGAACTTGAAAAATGGTATAGAAATACAATCCTACAGCATAGAGCAATATATTTTGATGTGTTCACAATTCCATCTATAGTATTTAGTGCTTTTTCCTTTTAAGTGCATCTAAAATGAAAAAGATTGTATAATAGACTATACTGCATAGTTTCATTTTATTCTCTTATTTGTAAGAACAAATTATAATAGCTTAGCTACAGTAAAAAACATAGTAGATAGGGTATTTTTAAATTAGTTTCTTGTACTTGCATACTTATAGCTTCTCAATTTGTTTAGTTTAAATAATTTTAATGCTGAACTCAGCACATACAGAAAGCTATTAACCATCGGAATAAATATTTGGAAGCTGAGGTTTTAAAAATTTCATCAATGTTATTATTCTACTTAATAATAGCTTTTTCATTGTAAATTAAAAGGCAGTTTATCTTGCAGTTAAAGTGAAAAAATGTAACTGTATAAAATAAATAGCCTTTTCACAAACCACTGATTTAATTAAATTTAGAGATCATTGTGAACTAGCTTTATGATTCAATTTTTGCATCGTATTTTTTTTTTTTTTTTTTATCTGAATGCCTATGTATATATAGACATGAAGATTATAAATACAGATGCAGAGGTGCATTTTGATAATTTATTTGTGTTGCATTGCTTTGCTTATAGGTTGGTGTTTTCATCATGCTGTATTTTAACTGCAAGGAATAGTTTGATAGGGTTACAAATTCCCAGAACTCTA
Source organism: Euphonia xanthogaster (assembly GCA_034509185.1). Taxonomy (NCBI): domain Eukaryota; kingdom Metazoa; phylum Chordata; class Aves; order Passeriformes; family Fringillidae; genus Euphonia; species Euphonia xanthogaster. The sequence continues at coordinate 13,500,055 of JAYDZK010000001.1, read as the reverse complement.
CAAATAGGTAAAAGTAGTGCAGTTCTAGTGAAAGAGGGGAATGCATGATTAAGAAAACTCACTTATAAAGTGAACTGCTTTGCCAAATGCTTTTCCTGATTTTCTTTCCTGAGCCAAAACTTTACTTGAGTTTGCAATATGGGGCATCTGGATAGGCATGAGCTTTCTACCACTCTACTTCCAGCACAGGGTCAAACACAGTGGGAGCCTCACAGCTGAAAATCAAAGCAGATCTATCAGATATATATATATGTGTGTGCATATGTATATAATATATATATAGATTACATTTTTATATTTTAATATATTTTTATATATATATATAATATTTTTATATATACAAAATTTCATATATGAAATTTAGGCACACCTTTCAAAGACTTGGTTCTTCAGGCGCTAGGGCTGCAGAAATAAAGGTGAGGAAAAAGAATGGAATGATCTCTTACCTTCCCAATCACACATTTGTAAGAAACAACAGATGGAAATTTCCACACTAGGGTAGAAATAGGTGGGCTGGCCTAGTCTATGGAAAAAGTTTGCCTTGTTTGCTCTCTCTGGTGTTCGCTGCTTTTTCTATTCACCAGGGCTCCTTTAGCAGCTTTTGTTCCAACACACTATTTAAAATCACTGTAGCTACCCTGTTTGGTTCCAACAGATCATATCTAAAGACAAGCTATCTTTATAAATTCCTCTCTACTGGAAGTATCTGGATTAATTTTATTGAGAATTTTTCAAAACTTTCAAAACTTAAGTGTGGGAAGAGATGGGATGGAGTTGAGCTGCGGGCTGTGGGATGCTCCTGCAGAAGCACACGGCAGCACAGAGAGGCACATGGCAGCACAGAGAGGCTTGTTTCCACATGACCTTGGGGGAGGAGGTGTCCCACTGCAGACCCCTAAGGGACAGGAGCTTGCTGGAAGCTGACAGATGGGTGAACAGCATGTAATCACCCCAAAGAAGGACATTTAGAAAGCATATTGCTAGTGTGTCAACATGGGATAGGTCATGGAGTGAGAATTACCATGTAAGGAAATACTGTGCCTTGAAAAGTGTATGAAACCAGGTCGTTTCTTTGAATAAATGATTCAGATTACCTGCTGGTATGAGTCTGTGTTGTGGTCACTCACTCTTAAGTGATCACATGTATGAGCTAATTCCTCTGGGTCTCTTGAGGCTGATGCTCTCTTGTTAAGTTCAAAACATTCAAATCTTGCTTTCTTTTAGCTGGGAATAAAGTTTTGTGTGCCACACTGTTTTATGAGAGTTTATATCATAAAAGTAGCATCTCAGGATAAGGTAAATCAACTGATGAGATCCACCATGATTAACTTGGTTCTTCAGAACACCAACACCTGCTAATAACACCAAGACTGCAGATTCAATCCCTGTATGGGCCATCATTTACGATTTGGACTCCATGATCCTTGTGGGTCCCTTCCAAATCAGAATATTCTGTGAAATCTGTGAAATCAAATATTGTCCCCATCAACACCATGCTGAAGTGAATTCAAGGCCAGGTTGGACAGAACTTTGTGCAACCTGGTCTAGTGGAAGGGGTGTCCTGCAATGTCTGGTTGGTTGGAACGAGACAATCTTTAAGGCCTCTTCCAATCCAGGCCATTCCATGGTTCTATGATTTTATGTTGAAATCTTAAGTCTGAAGCAGTGATGACCTACAAACCAACACATTTTTCTTTAGCTACAGAAATGGCCTGACACTCCACATCCACCACTTGTCCTTGTCCCCACTAGGAACCCCAAACTCCTACGAGTTGTGCCCATAGAATGGCTTCCGGCTCAAATTAAAACAAAAATCTAAAAAATGCATTTCACTTCTTCAGGTTATCCTGCAGCCTTAGAGATGCATGTCTACAGGTATATGTCAGCAACATGTCAGTAAAATGCTTCAAGGAAAACACTGAAAAATTGAACTGGAAGTCATAGAACATGTATTATCTTAAAAAGAGTTGATTTCAGGAATGTCAGACCTCAAACTTTGACTCCACATTGACACATTGACTCCACTTATCCAGTAAAATTTGATTTCAGTTTGTATCTTCCTTCTCTCATTTGGATGTCAAGAGTATATTTAATAATTTTAAATCAAATGAAAACTTGCATTTGGCAAAATTTAGAACAATCAATAAGTGCTGAAATGACAAAGCATTGGATCTTGCTGGCAAAAATAAAAAAATATTTATAGATTAAATTTTAGTTGAAAGATTGTGTTAATATGTCCATACAATTTATTCACCTTTAAGAAAATGCAGTAAACTGACATTAATTAACCAAAGGTTTACGAAACACTATTGTAAGGTGTTCACAAATTTAACAAACAAGAGGAGTCTGGATGAAATCCATTTTAAAATAAGCGAGACAACACTGTTTGAATAACTGGCATTGACCCTGAATTACCTTTAATTCACATTTTATTGTCACTACAGCAGTTTGTCCTGCAGGGGTAAAGGAGTACTGAAACATCCAAAATTTGACAGCAGGTACTGAGGTACAAAATTTGACTTCTTTGTACTGAGCAAAACAAGAAGTAAAGTTTCTGAGATAAATAAGAGTGCTTTCTGACACACAGCCAAAAGTACAGTCAATGATTTTCCAGTCCTGTATTTCTACTTCAGAAACGTGTAAAAGCCTTTCACATCAAACTAACTGATACCCCAGCACTCTTTCCTTCTATACCATATGAACAGAGATCTTTTTTATACAGATGATCACTGCAATTGTTGGGCAGGCTGAACTATTTTTGGAAGTTGAACTATGCAGTTTAATACTACTGCTCCTGCTAATGTTCCCATGTCTGGGTCCAAGTGAGCATGTTTTGTAGACTTTTTTCACAAAGAAAAAAGCTGCATTTGCTGTTTTGAACTGAACCTAGGGTACAAAAGCCATGACTGCAAATAGAGAGGGATTATCGTTTTGCTAACACTTGCATCTGGCAAAGTGTTGCATGCAGCCCTTTAGTTTGGCTGACATCAAATCCCCAGAATTTCAGACCTGTAAAACCAGGCAATGATGACCTCTGGCTTAGAATCTTAGAACTGAATCACACTGATCTTAACATGACTTGCTTAGCTTTTGTAATTCAATTGATAAGTCTTTTCCACTGCTATTGAAGAAATCAGTTTTATAAAAATATTCTGTTACCTGCTAAACCGGTAAGAGGTACAGTAAGCATGGCATAATAACAGGAGCTGGTGTTCTTGAGAATATTTTGGGAGTTTCTGGAATCTGAATGTACGCCTTAAGAAAGGACCTATATACGGATATTTTACACTGTGTTTGACTTAAACAGCAGCGACTTATTCAAAACCCATTTGTTTTTCTAGTTATTAGTGCTCCTTATGGATTAAATGCAGGCCACAAAAGGTTTTTAATTTCTTAATCTGATAGTGAGTCTTAAATAAAGAAGTGATTAGGTTTGCAGCACAGTCTGATGTATTTCCTGACAAAAAAATCCCAAGAAACTAAAATTCACAAAAAAACTCCAGCAGTAAAACCAAAAATCACCAAACAAGAAAAAAACAACCAAAAGCATTCTGAAAAAAAAAAATGAAAATGCTTCTAAAACACAGAAAAATCAAGGCTTACACACTGAGATGCACTGAAGTTCCAAATCCAGCTTCTCTGATCTCAATATTTATTGTCCACCTGCAGACATTTGATACTTTTGATAATTGTTTCCAGAAATAAATTACATGGGAATTTAAAATATGTAGAAAAAACTCTGTGCTGCAAATAAAAGCTTTGATAGTAATATCTGGTAAGATCATTCTCCAATGCCCATTCTCCAATATCCATCTATGTTTAGACAGCAAACAACCCTTCTTGCAGCTTCACATCCTTTTGTTTACAAAACAAAAGAGTTTTTACTGGTTTTTTGCAAAACATAGAGTATTTACTGTGCTAGGGCTTGCATGGAGGAGTTGGGTATGTAGCTTAAGAGAAAGAAAAAAGACAGAGAAAGGATTATTTTTCTGAGTCTGTCCTTGAAGATTATTTGCTCCAGTTACACCCTAGAAGAAAGAAAATTTATTAAAGCTGTATTTTATTTTTAAAATGTTGCTTTATTACAAACAGCAAACAGGAACCATTTTAACTGCATACACCTGCCACCCTGCATTTATATTTCAATAGGTTGAGTTAGTACTCAAAATTTTATGGAACTCTCTGGAAGCACTGTTACTGCTAATCACTCCTTTTTTTCCCCTGCAATATTTTAGGAGTTAAAGGATATGCTGATGTTAGGGGATTAAGAGTAATTGCCTGGGTTCTCCAATGTTGTACAGCATTCTTAAAAGGATGTGTAATATCGAAAGACTAATTTAAGACCACAATGTCCTTTATTGTATTGAAATGAGAGAATGTATTTTGATTTTTTTAGTGATTTCACATAATTTTAACAGAGTATATATTAGTTAATAACAATTATGTTAAGCTTTTTTAATGCATTGCCACCAATCTCTGTATTCAAGTTGTCATAAATACTTCTTAAAGTATTACCATACCTCATCATTGTAAAATGTAAACAGTGCAGAAACACTTCTAAAGTATTTTAAGAGACTTCTTGCTTAGCAGCAAGGAGCATACAGAAAAAAATGTCCTTTGTTTTATAGACACGTAGGAGAGACTATCAGATAAAATATGCAAAACAATTAATGCAAAGCTAATACTAATTCCAAATAAAGAAAATAATTCTCAAGAGCCTGTAGCACATTGTGAAGTATGTAAAATAATTTCTTCTTACAAAGTAAGATAAAGATTTCAACAAAAAAAGAAGGTGCATTTGCTAAATTATGTCTTGCTTATATGTGATAACCATCAACCTTCTCTAAGACTTAGTCAAAAACGGCTCAGAAACCCTTTCAGAAAGATACTCCTAAAAGTAAATTCCAGAAAGCAATTAACTGGAATCATTCTAGAGGCTGATGAAATAGAGAATTAAATCTTTCACAATCCTCTGCAGTTACACATGCTTCAAGAAAACCATATTTAGTCCCCCCTCTCCTACAAAATCTGAACAGTGATGTTCAAAAAAAAATTTCAAATAATCATTCATAAGTCTGTATGTAAGGGGGAGAAACAAGAAAGGCACCACTCAGAACCTGAGCATTCAAAAGAGATGCAGTGTGTGTCAGCACAAGAAAATCTACCCAGAAGTCATACAAATCATTTGCTACACACAGCAAACTTAAAAGGGTTAGGATTTGAAAACAAGCTTTCTCACTATAAAGTATCTTTGCAACCTGTCTCCGAGATCCTCTCACCACTGTTAGATAGACTTTAATTCAGAGCCATCATCTTCCTTTATGCTTTGGTGAATGTATTGTTCCCTCTGATCCAATCCATGAATTCTGATATAGCAGAGATAAAATATATTCCAGTTTAATAATTTCCTATGATTTTGATTAAAAATACAAAGTGTTTTGACAATGAAAAGGCAGCATATGGAACTTAACAAGGAAGAAATTCTTTGTTCATGCAAATTTTACTACTGTCTATTTTGACTAATGAATATCTCCCCTTCCAAGCTCTCTCAGGAGAAATGTTTTATACACAAAAAAAATAAAACTTCTTGGTCCCACTGACTTCTGTTGTCCACTTTGCCACAACGGACCAGGGACTGCCATTTCAATAAGAAAGGGACAGATCCTCAATTTTATAGTGCCTCTGATGTCAAAAATGAGTGAGATCCCAGTTCCTTTCTCTATTGGAGTCATTTTTGTTTCAGCTCTTCCTGAACTGAAGATCGCTTCTATCCTTCGCAGAGATTTCACAAAAAATCTCCAACACTAACTTAAGTATCACATATTGCTCTGTTCTCTCTGCTCACTTGGGCTTAAAATATTTTATGGGTATTTTATTTATGGGTATTATATGTCTTAAATATTCATGTCAGATGCTTCATTTAAAAAGAAAGTGAAGGAAAAAGAAAAAAAAAAGGAAACAACTCACCTCATCCATTTTCTCCCTAAGAAATAGTTGCTCACTCCAGAGTACCAAAATCTTCATTTTCTAACACTCCTGCTGTTATCACCTTATAAAATAAAGTGACACTTGAAGTACCATCTAATGGCATTTACATGCCAACAGTAAAGAAAAATGGAGCACTTTCTTCCTTAGAAGTCTTCCAAGATCTCCATTGTGGGAGGGAGCAGCCTTTTCTCATAAGATGCAGTTCAAATGAGGATTCCTACACCCGGATTAACTAGAGATGTTAGATCTCTAGATGTTAAACTCTCTTAATGCAAGATCTAACACTTAGACAAGTGCAGCACATGCCTTTTCCAGGCATTTTAAAACTTGAAAAACAGATTTTGCACCAAGTTGACCACAGCAAGAGTAAACCTTTCATGTTTGAACAAAAAAACTGGACGAGTAGCTAGAAGAGGTGGAGTCGTGCAGGGAGGTGGCAGTGGGTTGCTGTCAGGTCCTCTGCTGTCGAAGAACAGCTTGCTGTGGGCTGCTTCGTGAAATGGGGTAGACAGACAGGGATGTTGGGGGAAGTGGACAGGGAAGAGGTAGCTCTGCAGGGAGATGAACCCTTTAGGTACTCCCTCCTCACAAGAAACCAGAAAAGGCAGGGAAAAATTATGGTGCACTTGACTGTGTTTATGTGCTAAGACTCTTCCCATAACTTAGCACCTTTAGGAAGACCATTGGTCAAACAGGCAAAATTTATCCAGGCTTTGGGGCCTGCCTGCATCCAAGAGGGGTCACCTGCAGCCCAGACATGGAAGTTTCTCCCCCAGTCAGGCAAAGTCTCCCTGGGGACAGAGCCTCCCTCTGTTTTCTCCAAGCTGCCTCCTGTGTGTGGCACAGGTTAAGGCTCCCAGCACATGAACAACCCCTAAAGTAATTTTTCACCACATGTCAGAAAAGGGATTTATAAGAAATGTTGAGGCATAAATAAAAATTAAATTGGTTTCTCACAAGCTGCAAAAGGGCATGGTCAAATAATGAAAATAAAAAACTAAGTGCTAAGGGGGAGTCTGAAGACCTGCCACACAGAGTGCTGAGGAAAAGTCAGCCTAGGAAAGCTCCCACACACTGTGACTGTCACTGTGTCATTAGAAAGAAATCAGGTCTGAAGCCACAAGAGTAACTTCAGTAACTCAAGAGCAGGGAAAAAAGGGAGACAAAATCTTCCTGGTTTGGCAGATGATAAAAAGGGAGGAGATCCAGAGAAAACAGCTTTGAAATGGCAGAGAATGTGTTCACAGAGAAAAGAAGCTGGAGTGCCTCTATTTTTCTGCAGAGATTGAGTATCATACCACATTTATTGTAAAGATTTTGTATCATGGCTTTTTGCTACTGGCACTATGGTAACAGTGTTGTTGGGAATAAACATCCTGTAAAGTTCTTAAATTCTTTCCCAAACTCCACAAAAATATTAGTGGTACATTCACAACACAGTACAGCACCAAAGTATAAACATATTCGTAATGTGCTGTCTATAATGTTAGTAATATTTTTTTTAAATAGTAGTAACACGAGGAGCTTACCTACATTCCCACATGAAATAAACTTAACCCATAAGAGTGTTTATCTTTCTAAATATTATTATGAATATATAAATGGGGTTAATAGACATTCCAAGCTTAAGGACAAAATTGAAGACATAAAGTGCAGAAAAAAATAATTTACATTAAAATAATCTTCATTATTTTATATAATATTCATTATATAAAATAATCTTCATATTATTTTGAAAATGAATGTTTATGCATTAGGCTAATAATTAAGCTATGATATCTGGATCACTTCCACCAGAGTTCATGTCATAATCTGAAGCACTGGAACAAATCTGAGTAATAAATGGATTTTCAAAGTTGCATCATAAAGAAACAATAATATTTGATTTTTCAGGAAAATATGATATAATATTGGAAAAACCTAAATATACATAAAAATAATTTTAATTTTATTTAAACATTTAAATCAAATATATCTAAAATAATCTAAATTGTACCAAAGATTGCATTTTAGAGATACTCAGAGCAGTTTTCTTCTTATGACTGCAAAAACTATTTTCTTAAACTAGATTAAAAAAAAAAAAAGAGTATCTTCAAATATCCAGAAAGACACTAATATTTTTTTAATGTTTTCTTACATCTAAGATGAGAAACTGGCAAGTGGATTATTGGTGCCCATATCCTATTTTGAAAATCTGCACCAGCATGGGAAGGTTCACTTCTGATGTGCAGACATTTAATCAAAAAACACTTATTTTCTGGTGAATGCACTTAAGGAAAAATATTATTGAGAGTCAATCTTTGCAATCCTGAAGGGAATACAGATCAAGTTTTTTTGTTTCATAAAGCCATTTAGGGTCAGGAGTGACCATAATATGACCATGAAGTTCACTCATCTTATGTTTTTTAAAGGATATATCAACTTCCTCCTAATATACTGAATTTTATAATGCTTGCCTTTAGACTTAACTGTCTGTATCAAAATCAGTATGACCATGGAAGATTATTATTTATTTCACGCCTGCTGACTGACAAATGTCTGTTTTCTGGAGAGGCCACCATCAATTAAGGCTCATTTTGTTGTTCAATGTAAGTTGCATGCTGCTTCTCTTCAAAAAAGTAAAAGTCACACATGCACAGGTTTGGAGATGAGATCTACCTGAAATACTTTTCAAGCAAATAAGTGATAATTATCTGGGTATTCATAAAGCCATATCACAAATCCAGATACTGCTTTAATGGCTGACGAATGAAGGTGACAGGAAAAGAGTCAATAAAGCACTAATTTCACAAGGAAGTCCTCTCAATCTGTTGACATTCTGAAGTCATTTTTTGATTACAGGATTTTGATTAATAGTTACACTGTTTCATTTTAGTAGTTATCAAGCATTATTCTTCTTTAAAAACCAGAGAATTTATGGACAGAGCTAAAGGTATAACAAAGAAAAGAACAACAATCCTTCATCACCTCTGTCATATTGTGACTGAATATCTTTTGTGTGAAGGCTCTAATTGCAAGTACAAATTACTTGGGTTTGAAATCTGACATTCAAGGCTCGTGGTTGAAATGAATCCTTAAGTATTCATAAGTAACAAAACCTTTGCTATCACCAAAGAAGTTGCAAGTGTTCAAACACATCTTTCCCTGGGCTGCTGAAAAACATGACCCTCTGAGCAGTTAAATGTTTTTAAGTTGGTGTCTTAATCTTTCTGGCAACGTTAATAACTTAGTGTTGGCATTGGTGCTGTAGGACAGAATCATCTTTGGTGTGATGACTGGTTGTGCTAGACTGTGCCATATGTCAAAGGATTGCAAGAGCATCAAAATTCCCTCACCCCACACAAGTACAATCACGCTCTTTCATTTGAGGCAAAAATACAGTTTAATCCTAAAGTTTGAAATTAACTACCCTTGTCTCACAGAAAGATGCTTATGAAATGCCATCTCACACCTTTTCTCTACCAGGGCTTCTTCATTGTCTTAGTTTAGAATGTTGCTAGTATCTTTGTGTTATTGTTGCTTTATACATGCATATGTACATTTATATATGTGTAAAACAATCCAAAAATTTTGGCCAATCGGACACACATAATCTGGAGGTTTCTCACCAGATAGTTCTTGGATTTCCAGCACTAACATTTTCAACCTGATTACAACACTTACCAGAATTATTTGAATGCTGTTTTCATGACAACAAAATACAAGATGAAAGAGTACTGTATAAAACCACAAGTAAATTTAACTCAGAAAGTAATAGCCCTCCTTAGAAATGGTTGTTCCCAGACCTTCCTTTGCCTCCCACCAGCTAAGATTAGTCTTAATTTTTTTTCTGGATAAGAGTTTTAAAAGTAATTCTTGAATCATTTTAGACAAACATATCCACACCTCCCTTTCCATCTGCCTGTGAGCAGCATGTGGGATGTGCCGTGCTGGTGGTTATTGATGGTGGTGGAGGTGGGTGCTGGTCTCTGCTGCTGCATTCCCTGAATCTCCAACACATCACTGAAGCAGCTTAGTCTGTCCATGTCCCTCCTCCGTGTTTAGAAGGAAAGTGTTTGATCTTTATATCACTAAGTTTTTTCATTGCACTGCTAAGATTTCTGCCAGTTCTGGAGATATTTAAATTCTGCCTGCCATAATATCTCAGCAAGTAAAAGTACCAAGGATTATCAACTAAAATATACTCTGCCTATTCACAAAAGCAAAATGCATGGGGGGAATATGGCATTTGGGAATAAGGCACTGACAGAAGCAGCATTGCAATTTACTGGTCTGCTTTTGTCTCAGGCAAGAAATAATAAGTCTCATTTAACAGGGTTCATTTAACATTATCCCTCAAATCACCTCAGCATTTTGAAAACCACGATCTCTGGTATCCTGAAAAGAGGGAAAAATAGTTTTTTCTATTTATATATTCTAAATATCAACCCAATTCAATTCTGTCATTTTAGCAAGGTGTCCTACTTATATTTTCTTTCTGAAATGAGGCTAGAGAAAGAACCCTCCTCATTTTAGGGCAGTAATGAAGATAACATGCCAAGAATGGAGTACAATTTTGTAGTAGCAATTGCAGGCTTCTGTCTTTGGGGACATAATTGATAAGGGAAATAAATTTAGATCTCTCTCAGTAACCATGTTATGCAGTCACAGTCTTTCACATATGTTGTCTTATACACTGAGGTTCTCTAAACATTTATTGCATGAAGAATTACACAAAATTCTCAGGTCTTAATTTGAAATAGTTTGAGCTACATAGCACATCTTGGGGTCGCAAAGTCCAGTGACTCCCGAGATGTAGGGACAACATGAAGTTTATAAACAAAAGATTTGACCCAAATATATAAATTTTCATTTCAATATTCACAAGACAAATAAAAATTGATCTCTGAAGACACCATTTCTCCCTTTTTGTTTCTCTAAATGTGAAATCTATTTTGTACAGACAGGATAATTACTGCACGTTCCTTTTCTTTTTCTTCCAAGTGGAGAAATTGGAATTACTTTCACATTGAAGAGGCAAAATTGTTCCTGTCACTATGTTCAAATTATTTTAATTGCTTTTGCTGTTCGTTAGTTATTTCAATCAAAACATCCAAACTTTGCTTCTCTAAACTGTTAGAGAAGTCTGCAGTCATGTAACTTGGGGTTAGTAACGTAAGTATAAATATATATATTCGTCCATATTTGCATGAAATAGGCCTAAAGGTCTTATTTCTTTACTGTAATTACTTACCAGTTTTAACAGAATTTAAGATGTCCTAATTTCTTATATTTTTATGGTAATAACTGCTTTGATAATACCAAACACATTATTTATAAGCCTAGTGAATCTGAATGCGAAAGCATTCAGTTCTTCACAAGGCACAGTCATTATTGCTAATCAAAATTGGTACTGGAAATACTTCAAAATGCACAAAAATACTTCCCTGACATTTTAAGCCTATCAAAGCAGCACCGTAGTTTCACAATTTTTAGATAAAACTTCCTTCCTGTGATTTTTATTTAGGAATTTTCTATTGAAGGATTGCATCAAATTGCTTCCAAAAAAACCCAATTAATGTAGCATCAACTATTTCTCCCTAATGTGAAATAAAACATGCAGCTTTTGAGGAAAAATGAATAATGCTAGCATTAACAATTCCCTCATTCTTGAATATTTCTCATTAGTTCCTTTGTGCTCAGTTTTATATAGTAGATTCATAGAATCACAGAATAATTTAGATTGGAAAGACCCTTAGAATCATTAATTCCAACTATTAACCCATAACAGCCATGCCCACTACTAAAACATGTTCTTGAGTGCAACGTCTACAAGTTTTGTAAATCCCTCCAGGAATGGTGACTTGCCACATGACGGGGGGTGGGTCAGAGACAGAGATGACACACACTCCAAGCTTCTTGTGATAAACAGCCTCCAGTTTATTCCCACAGCTCCATTTATAGGAGCTCCAATTACGCATGTGATTTGTTGGGGTCTTAGCCCTTTCCAGCTCTCTGGCCAATGATACATCTGCATTTAGGGCTGATTGACATTGGCTGAGGGTCCCTATGTATATTTGAATCTAACCTATCCTTGCCCACCCAGACATTCCAATGCTACAGTGACTCCACCACTTCCCTGGACAGTTCCAGTGCTTAATAACTTTTTTGGTGAAGAAATGTTTTCTAACATCCCATTTAAGCCTCCGCTGAGGCAAGCTGAAGCCATTTTTTCTCATGTTTGTACTTGCAACCTGGGAGAAGAGACTAAACCCCCCCTGGCTACACACTCCTTTCAGGGAGGTGTAAGAGAGCACTAAGGTCCCCCCTGAGTCTCTGTTTCTCCAGACTAAACACCCCCATCTCCCTCAGCTGCTCCTCATCAGACTTGTGCTCCAGACCGTTCCCCAGCTCCACTGTCCTTCTGTGGATGGGTTCCAGCACATGAGTGTCTTTATATCCCAAAACAGGATTTGAGGTGCAGCCTCATTGTTGCCCAGTACAGGGGAATGGTTACTGTCCAGTCTGGCGAGCCACAATGCAGGTGGCCTTCTTGGCCACGAGGGATCAGCTGTTGATGACCATCACCCCACATCTTTTTCCCCAGGGCAGCTTTGCAGCCATTCGGTCCCCAGCCTGTAGCACTGCCTGGGGTTGTTGTGTTGTTGTCCTGACTCAAGCACAGGAGCTGGCACTTGGCCATTTGAACCTCAGGCCACTGTCCTCAGACTACAGATCCAGCCTGTCCTGATCCCTCTGCAGACCCTTCCTGCCTTCCAGCAGATCAGCACTCCTGCCCAGCTACGTGTCACCTGCAAACTGCCTGAGGGTGCACCACGATCCCCTCATCCAAATCACTGATAAAGAGGTGGAACAGGGTTTTC
>JAYDZK010000001.1:13424867-13486871 GCA_034509185.1 Euphonia xanthogaster | reverse complement strand
CTGTGTGATTGCACTCAGGATGGTCTGCTCCATGACCTTCCCCAGCACTGAGGTCAGGCTGACAGCCCTGTAGTTCCTCATAGCTTTTTTCCAGCTCTTTGAGATGGGATTGCCATTTACTCCCTCCAGTCTTCTGAGACCTCCCCAGTTAGCTGGGAGAGCTGGTAGATGATTGAAGGTGGCTCATTGAGCTCTTCTGCCAGATCCTGCAGAACCCTTGGCTGGACCCCAGCCAGCCCGAGGTCTGTGTGTCTCTAAGTGGTGTAGCAGGTCACTGACCTTTTCCACTTGGATTACAGGGTTTCGTGCTGCTCCCCATATCTGTCCAACAGCTCCTGGGACAGGGTACTCAGGGGATAGTCGGTTTTACTATTAAAGTCTGAGATAAATACGATGTTAAGAATCTCAGCACTCCTCCCATCATTTTTCACTATGTTTCCCCTGTGTCCAATAAAAGATGGAAATTGTCCTTAACCCTCCCTTTGTGGTTGATGCATTTTTTTATTGTATTTTACAGCAATAGCCAATTTAAGTTCTACTTGAGCTTTGGCTCTTTGGGTAGTGCTCTTCCTTGCATGCTCTCCTGATTTCATTGCAGGATGCCTGAGTTGCCTAACCCTTATTCCAGAGGCATTGACATTTTTTTTTCTGTTGAGTTTCAGCCAAATCTCTCTGTGCTTCTGGCTCACGTTTTGGCACATGAGAATTGTCATTTTCTGAAATAAGATAAGATTATCTTTCTATCTATCTAGGATCTTTCCTATAAGATTTCCTTCCTGAAAATAATACTCCTAATTTCATAAAAATTATGAGGTGGTGGCAGGAGTAGGAAGAATTTAAGAGACAGATACCATTACCTCTTATTCCAAATTATTGTCTTTATGATTCTGAAGGCAAAATTAGGAAGTTATTTTAAAAACATGGATTTCTTTTAGTGTCTCCTAGTCTACTTCCTGTGCCAGAGGAGTATTACTAGTCAAATATTAAAGGATTCTATGTTGACCTGAAGTTCAGACATTCGAGTTATTAAATTAGAAGGAATAAACACATTTAACAAAAAATAAGAGCTGAAATTACTGGTATGTTAAGAATTCCTGCCTCCTTTGTGAAGTGGATAGGTACCGGTTTTGCTTGATCAGTAAGCTGGTATGTGAAGCATTTTTTTCCTGAGCTTGTCATACCACCACAAGAATCAATTCTGCTCAATCACCAACTCCCAAAGTGACATTGCAGTGTAAGAATCTACCTCAGTCTGTGTGCATAGAGCAGATGCTCAACAGCAAGAAAAACCTCTCAACCTATATGAAGCCCAGAACCCTAGATATTACCTTTTAGTCTTTTCTTGGTCTTTTTAGTTTCAGAAAAATCTACATTACTGTGTTTCTTCACTTCAGACTTGATTAGGGTTTGGGGGTTTTTCCTGCTAATTTTTTTACAATTTGAAATAATCTTTTAAGAGAGCCATCTAGTTTACAACTAAATATTGCACACAGAAGACTTGCAAATAACACCAGTCTGAAAAGTCATAGCTAAAGTACATATGCTGAAAATTCCTCTTGTATGAGTAAGTTTAACATGTGGATATTTTCACACAAAATGAAAGGATCCTATCTCCTGGTATAGCAACTGATGTAAGTCACAAAGCCTCAATTTGTCTTAGAAGGGACTCTGAACTCGCACTATACCTTCAGTAGATTACTTCAGAGGAAACAGTTCTTGGAATTTACTGAAAGGGTTAACAGAATCATAGGATATAAACATATTCACAAAAAAAAAAAAAAGGTATTTCTTTATCAGGTACAGTATGGATATTCAAGTACTTGCTTGCATACAAGCTAAGAGAGTAATTTTCAGCCACTGTCTAAGGCCATAAGTGTATAGCAGTAAGCTAATTTTTGTGAAGTTTAGTGTGCTTGCTCAGAGATTGGAAAGAGCCACAATACGAGAACTGCTACCTGTTTAGGAGGAAAACCAAAATAATAGGGAGTGTTCTGTAGCTGATGAGTTAACCAGGAAATTTTCAAAAAGCGGAAAGATTTGATTTGTATTATATTTTTCCAAGGACATTGGAAGAAAATGACAATATTGTAATGCCAGCATTGTTCTAGGAAGGGAAAACAAAAACCAGGATTATTTGTTTCCCTTGAATCTAAGTAGGGTCTCTTTTCTTTTCACTCACACAAATAAAAATGCATGTTCCGACACACATTATTATGCAAATAATAATATAAAAATGGTTCTATTTACTGAAACTCGTTAATTTGCTATAAGTGGTGAGAAGGTGTCTATTCTATGACTTTTTTTAGCAAATGTTTGTTTTCTTCAAGCATTAAGGGCTTCTGTGGTTTAGATTTCCACCCATATTACTATCACTTGTATCAAGTCAGGACATATATAGCAAGCAATGCCTCATTATCACTTTTTTTATGGATGATTTATGAATGGCTGGCATAAATGTGACAGAAATACACTAAGGAATTTTTTTGCTTGAATTTGAGAAGCAGAAATCAGACACAAGCTTTATAAACTACTCACACTACAAATCAAAAGTATTTTCTGAAGACAGACCCACGTATTGCTAGGGCACTAGCTTCCATGAAAGCTAAGCCAGTTTTCACATTCAGAATAAGTTTTAGAAATTGAGGGAAATCTATTGAGGCTTAAATTTGAAAATTAAATCCAGATTTTGTGGAGACATGTAATTACTTAATTATGCATCTATAGATTTGATGTTATTCCTTTATATAATTAAAAGTGCTTGCACATTTCTAGAGCTTTGAATTGGTGGTACTTGAATTGATTCATATACTTAACCTTAAGTACCTTAGCCAAAATGGAATATAAGATATATATGTGAATATAAGATATTTGTGATATATGCAGTATTTAACTTCGGATTTCATTTCGATTTGCATGATATTTTACTGTGTCATGTAGAACTTTCTATACTGAAACCAGAAAATTTTGATGAATTTCAAATTAGGCAGCTGCATTGTATTGGTCATTATTGCTTTAAAAAAAATTACAATGAAACAAACACCACTTTCTTGCTGGTCAGACAACAGAACACTAGGAAGGAGCCATCCAGGAGCCACAATTCTGGTGACTGGCTGTCCTAATACACGCTGTGCATGCCCTTAACCACACAGTCTCTCCTGGGCTGTCATCAGCACACACTCCTCTCAACATTAGGAATTAACTGGATGCTAAGCATTTTAATCATTAATAAATTCAAAGTCCATTACCTCCATTAGGTTGCAGGAATATAATTATTCTTAGCTTTTTTTTGCCTAGTTACTTGTACCTATCAAATATCCAAGTTAGGCATTTAAGAATAATCACTACCAGTCACATACACGGGTGTAATTAGAACTCATTAAGCAATTTGTAACTGATTTCAAAACCAGTGCCAGACAAGGAGGGGAGAAATAATACTTAACCAATTTCTGCCATTACTAGCAAGTAGAAATAACTTAAAGGAAGAAAATTACTCCTGCATATATGCAAATGACAATACTTTCCAGATTTAGGAGGTGTCCTCAAGTCCAAAAGCAGAAAAGGCTATCCTGTCTTTAATAGTAAACCATGTTAAAGCATTTAAATGACGTACAAAATGCATAAGGACATTCAGGTACCTAAAATGGGTTGAGAACTTTTCTTACCTTCAGTGTTTCCTTTTGTTTTCTTGGGTATTTATCCATCTATCCTTCCTGATGGTGCCATTTGCCAGCACCTCTAATCCAGGGATAGAAGCTGGAAACAGTAATCAATGTCTCTTGGAGATTCAGATGCAAAAAGAGACATTTAGGGAATGGAGAAGTGGTAGGCTTATTTTGTTAGGTGGCCAAAGAACACATTATTGTCACCTCTGACCTTTATATGAGACAAACTGAAGAAGGAAAAAGCTACTTCCTATGTTTTCCTTTCACTGCAGTCTTTCATTTTGACCTTTCATCAGTCCTGTAATAGTAGGAAGATCCAGGGAAGACTAAGCTAAGGACATAATCTTGTTCATTTCTTTCAATATGCAGCAAGAACAATCCATCATCAAAATTAGACAGCAAACACAATAAAAGAGAGCACAGTATCACAGATCTGAAATAGATTTTGTTTCCTGTTTGGCAGGATTATGTTCTATCTTTGGCCCAAGGCTGCTGAGGCATGTGGAATTACAGACACAGGAAGCGGTGTTCCTACTCACCATGGGGCTTCTTTCTTGATTTATCTTTTCTGAGGACCTCAGCTTCAATAGAGAAGCTAAGTTATCATTTGCCTATTTCAATCAAGCCTATAATTTAAGGTTTAGATTTAGGAGACATGAAGTTCTAACTTCTAAACTCTTACTATAACGTACTGCTATAAATTAAATACACATAAGTCCTAAGCTTTAGTGCAGTCAGTTATCCTTGGAAACACAAAACCAGATATGTCCTTAGGAGCCTGCTCTAGATAACCATACTTGAAGAGCAGAGTTGGGCTAGACAATCTCCACCTTGTTTTGACAAAATCTCGTCTTGACAAAAATCAACCACTCTGTGAATTTACTAACCACTTCTTAGAGTAAGCAAATAATTTCAACAATACAAATAAAACCAGTGCACAATCACCCAGCCTTGCCCTTTCTACCTGAAACATGATATGCAAGATGAGCTGAATCAGTGACCATCATTCTTCCCTGATTCCTGCACCAGTGCTATATCACCCTCACTTTTTTTTTAATCCTCATCTCTAATCTAAAACTACTTTCGTTCAGTTTGAAGCCATTTCCTGTCACCCCAGGCCCTTATAAAGAGCCTCTTTCCATCTTTCTTGTGGGCTCTCTTCAGGTACTGGAAGGCCCCAGTTAGGTCTCCCCAAAGCCTGCTCTTTTCCAGGCAGAACAATTCCAGTTCTCTCAGCTTTTCTGTTTTATTTTCCCTCTCATTTGAGAGCTACTCTCACAAGATCAAACCTCACACCTCTAACTTGCCAAGTTAAGAAATGCTGGTAGCACAGCAGCATGAAAATAGTCTCTGATTCTCAGCTCTGCAGGCAGAGAGTATTTGTGAATGCCCCAACCAGAACTCACCTTGTAGAGACCCCTGCAGAACAAATTGCCTGAGGGTCAGAAGCAGGCTGTGCTAGTTATCTTCTGTGGTATCTGCACACTTTAGCTCTGACCAAGGCCCATTTTAAGGGTTCTTCTATTGAAAGACAGACCCACAGTATATTATAAATGCCATGTAACAAGTCTGATGCATTAAAAATTAAGAAGAGATCAGCTTTCTGCTTACAGTCTTCTTAGGAGCAAGATGTAGAAGTATGATTCAGATTTAGTATACCATTAAAAATGCCCACTGTCTAGCATTCCTTTTCATACCAACTACAGCATAATGGATAGTAGTCTAGTCTCCCAATGTGATTTTTTTATTTGGTATTCCTTATCTTGATGTCTTTATATACAAAACAATTACATTTCCTTTGACTTCTTTGCTTTCACTAAATTAGGATGCTTTGCAGAGGGTCTTGGGAAAAATAATATTCTTTGATTAAATAACTCTGAGATTCATAAATAATTATTGTAAAATCAGATTTGTCACAATGACTGCATCATAGATCAAAAATTGCCATTATGCAATATCTCAGCCTATGCATCTGGAAAGTTAGCATTGTATCTATACACTACAGAAAAGATCATACATAAAAGTGAAATTATGTTATTGATGGGAGAAGTCTACAGACACTGGAAGAACTTTGGCTTAACCCTGAAAATAATTTTTATGATTATTTCTCAGAAGCTAGATTCTACTCACTCTGAAATTAAATAAAAATCTGTTGACTTCAGTGGTATCAATTGCTATTAAATAATTCAATATAATATATCACCTATGTTTTTAGCTCAGAATCTTTTTTTTTTCCTTAGCTTTAGGAAAAAACTGATCCAATTTGAATACGAAGCACAACTCACTGCAATGTAACATGTACTTTTTATTGTTTGGAAACAGCAACACACACTCAATTTCCCATTTTTCTGTGATACAAGAACAGACATTGTTGAAAACAAGCACATTCCTGTGCCAGATACTGCATAACACTATGAAACCAACCTAAACTCAGCTACCCAAACAGGCTTTTTGAATGAGACAGTCTGGATAGGGTCGGGCACCTAAAGCAGTTGAGGCAGAAGTGAATATAGGTTAAAATAACTGAATAAATTAGTCAGAATAAAGCACTGTAACCCTACTGATAGCAAAGAGAGTATGAACACCAGATGTATAAAGGCTGAATGTATAAAGGCTTAATTCCTGTGTGACTTGAACTGCCTTATGCTTAGCCATGAATTCTGAATGTCTTCCTGGCTCTATTTATCACTAAACTGAGCGGATTCAGATCTTGTTATCCATGTTTAATATAAAAAGGACAAAGCTTTGTGATATCTGTTTTAAGATCTATTAAATTCATTAAATAAAGCACAAAGTTAGTAAAGTCTATGAATCTTACTTAAGAGTACATAAGTCTTTGACTGCCTCCCCAAATACAACTTTAACAAGAGACTTTATGGGTGATGTATCCTCCTGTTAGCAAACAGTTTTGATATGTTCCACAATAATATATGTGAAAATACTTAAGGACTTTTCAAATAGTTATAGATCATTATTCTGGATTGGAAAAACACTGGTTTCATCTCTTCTTTATCACCCACTGTTTTTTTTTAATTGTTATCAAAAACTCTGATTTTCTTCCAAGATTGTGATGCTTATAACTCATGGAGCTTGTATACTGCTAAGACACTTTAATAACATTACATTAGAAGCATGAAATCTAAACATTTTATGTGTCCACACACTGGCGTAATCACTATATCATAGCAATGTACTGTGGATTAACAGAAAGCAATATAAGAAATGTAATGATAATAATAAAGGATAGTTTATCCCTTAATCCAGTTTACAGTGGAGCAGAAACTTGCTTTGATGATTTAAGAAAAACTCGTCTCTCTCCAGGAAGGCATAATGCAATAGTATCAGCTCCAAGTAGGTCAAAAGAAAACCCTGTCCTTCTTATTGTCCTAGGTGATGTGGGAAAAAACACCAGAATTCCAGCTTCATTTATAGTAAGAACATGCAAGGAATAGTAACGAAACGTGTGCAACACGTTAAGTCAGTCATAGAAGCACCAAGGTGAGTTGGGACACTCCCTGCATTATGCAAAATCCAACAAAATGACTTCACTAAATCCAAATAGACACGTGAAAACACAGGCACACACAGGCAGGTATGGTTGTATGCATATGCCTGCTTTGGGCAGAGATCATTCCGACCAGCAAATCTCATATTTCATCATCACAGACAGTCATTTAGAATGCCTAGACTGGATTCTTAGAGGAACCTGTGTGATCTGTATTTTTAGTCTTCCCTATGGTCTGTTTCTTAGGATTAAGTAATATTTTTCTTAAGAGAGGGCAGCAGTGTGTTTTCTATCAGGTACTCATGTTTTGTGATTCATCATCCTTTTAAGGTGAGGTTAGTACAGAAGCTCTGCCAGTTTTTAGTGGGAAGTGAGGTTTGGGGCTTGTGATACAGATTGAGAAGGTTCTCCATGTAACCTATGAGACACAAAGTGTTCTGAGGGGAAAAAAAAAGAAACATCCACATATTTTTCTTTTTATCAATCTGCTTTGAACATTAGAAATTTCACTACTTCAAGTCAGAGTAGTTACTTGAGACCCTGTGTTCGTCACAAGTTTTCATGAAAACAGAGGAAGATGGAGGTAGTACAGAGAAAAGGACTCACTTCTTTATTACTGCTGTGTCTCTGGTACTTTCTATAGTATACTGATAATTCATCAGTCAAAAGAAAGCTTCATCCTTATTGAAAGGATCAAAATCTGTATCAGAGATATGTGTGGTGTAAGAAGGATTATGACTATTTATGATTACATTCTTTGGTCCCTTATCTTAAATTTGGTTTGGACAAAACCCACTAGCTATGATTTTCCCTCCCACCAGCTTTCAGAACCACAGCCATATCCAACATCCTAACCCATGCATTTCCTATTCAGTGAATGAAGTGAAGCTGACGTAAGTAGTAGATGAGCAGTATGTTTCCTAATTTGTTCACCCCTCTTAGCTAAGATATGACATTGTCCTCACCTCACAAACTTTATAAATCTGCTGCTGCAGAATATCCTCACATGTGGATGCTGGAAATAATTGAAGCCATTGCATAAAAAGGAAAATCAAGGTGGGGGAATGGCTGGGGATGGGACATGGGGTAAATTTTATATGATTGAAAATATGGTTATGGATTCTGCACATAAATTAAAACTCCTTTAATTCATTCATAAATCTCCCTGTTACAAAATACCCATCTTGCCTCTTTAATCTGCCATTGTAATTCTTTGAAAGTATCTTGATATAATGGTCAGTTTTCAGTTTGGTGTGATTGCAAACCTGCTGAATTGAGTTTCTGTCCAGAGATAGAAAGAATGAGTCTACTTAAGCCTTGAACTACATAGGTATTGGTTTCAGAAGAAACACTGAAACTGGGGAGAAAGGGATAATTTTATAGAGAGCAAGAGAAACTACATTAAAAAAATAGGCTGGTTATGCCTTGATATCTGGAAAAACCAAAATAATTTCCTGACTTCTTAAGCATGCAGAAATTGATAATGCTACTTTTCTATTCAATAGGAAACAAAATTTATTTTTTGATTTTTTCCACTCTCCATATAACACTAGAAATTAATATCATATTAGAAATGAAGCTCATTTTTTTTTATCCAATGAACATGTATAACCTGAGGCTTAAGAATATCTAGGCTGATGCATGCAGATGTTTATTATAATTTCTTAAGTACTCAAAATCCCTTGTCTTCTCTGTTTTTGCTTTTATTCCACCCATTACCTATGGATTTTTCTTTCTTTTTCCTAAACAATTTAAAACCAGTTAGAAAAGCACACAGCTGACCTGTTTCAAATTTGCAACCACTGTATTTCAAGAAACATACACAAAACTAAAATAGTTTTACTTTTAATAATTCAGTCTTTCCTAGATCTCTGTTCTCTCCATTTTTCTATGAGTCTTTGCAACAACATAGAATGAAAATCTTCTAAAATGTTAAGCTTGCAACTGAAGTCGTCAATCCGTCTGATTTTACTTTCATCCAGGCATACACTTTACAGCAAGCAGAATGTGTACATGAAAAAGACACTCCCAAGTATGACCCAGTATTCACTGTTCAGGCTTCACATTTGCACTCAGAATAAACCACAGGATGGTATTATAAAGTTAAATGTAACTACATGGACAAGAAAATAAAATTGCATTTGTACCATAATTGAAAGTCAGGATGGTACAACAAGAATGTCATTCTGTATATTTGCCAAACTTGAAAATTTTTAAAAAGTGTATCTGTTTAACATGTTAATGTGCATATATATTTAATATAAAAATGCTTTAAAAATTATAGTCTTTGAAAAAACCATTGCCTTATTTCAGAAAATATCCCTAGTGATAATGCTTTTTACAGAAATGTTGTTTCTACTGTAGGAGAGGGAAACAGTTCAAGCTTTCTGAAACGGTACAGAACACAAAAGTACTCCATTACCTTCCTACGAGGTATTCCATGATAAGCTCTGGTCGGCGAGATGCAGTTCCATACTTCTGGCTTATGGAGTACCAGCTTCCAAATTGGCTCATAAATCATCGACTGGGGACACTTAGGATAGTTCAGACAAGGTGCTGAAGTGTGAGGCAGTCATTAAAATTGAATCAATTTCCCAGAGAACGGGTATACAGAGAACCAGACACTATTCAGAGTTTTCTTTTATCATGAAACCACTCAGCTTACATTAAAGTAAAAGCTTGAGGTCTTGTTTACAGTATCCAAAACCAGAAAACTGGCATGTGCTTATCTACACAATAGCTGAAAAAGCAAAAAAGGCTGTGCTTAAGAGATTTACTCTGCATTCAATGTGAAGTGTCTAAATCTGCACTTACTTGACTTCCTGTAGAAGGCTTTCCTAAAACACTGTTTGTCATAAACTGTTCTGCCAAAAAATCCCGTCCATTCATCATCAATAGTGTTCACTTTTTGGATGCACTAGTTTTGACAGTTAACTTCCTTTTACTATTTTGTATTGGGTTTAGACTGATTAATTCTTTCCCTCACTTCAAATAAAATATAAATTATAAATAATTAAACTCACTGAGGAAATAATCTCCTCTTTCTCTAATATACACATTAACCAAATTCCCTGGTGATGCAAATGTTTATCAGACCGAGTATCATCTCCTGTACCCAACTGAACTCATGCAGTTGCTTTCAGCAGCACAATCATAAGTGTCTCATCATTTGCTATATAGAGAATGGAAAAAATCTCCAGTGGCGGTTATAATTCACATCACTCTGCATGTTAACAAACATACTGGTAAAAAAATTCTTAAAAGGGTAAAAAGGTTTGGGGATAATCACAGACAGCCACTATCGAGAGATACTGCAACAGATATTTTGAAGTCAGTCTCTTAAATATACTGAAGATTTCAGGAGGAAAGTCATCCAGATAACTAAGATGGGAAAACTTCTAAAAAAGGTCAATATTGTCAGGGTTTTGCCGTCCACAACTCAAGAAATTCCATAAAAGAACATTTTTCCAAGATCTGTCATTATATTCTGATTTGCACCAATGTCAACATTCCTCCCGGAGATGTGAAACATATTTTTCTTTTCCAGTATTGGAATTGTAGTGATAGGACAAGAAGTAATGGGTACAAATTAAAAGAGGAGAAACTCCTATTAGATATTAGGAAGAAATTTTTTACTGTGAGGGTGGTGAGGCCCTGGAACAGGTTGCTCAGAGAAGCAACAGGGATGTGGATGCCACATTCCTGGAGCTGCTCAAAGCAGGGTTGGATAAGGCTTTGAGGAGTCTGATCTAGCAGAAAGTGTCCCTGCCCAACAGAAACGAGTTGATCTTTAAGATCCATTCCAACCCTTTAACAGTCTTAGCTTCTGTGGTAACTTTCTGTATGAGAAGCATTGTTATATTAATATATATATATATACATGCATACATACACATTTCTACTGTGCAGAAGCAGAAGAACAGAGTGAAAGAGTAGAGAAAGTTCTGTGTTGCCATGGCTATATTTAGATTATATTCACCACATTTCATTGTATCTATGACCATAGAATCATAGAACAGTTTATGTCGGAAGGAACCTTAAAGATCATCTAGTTCCAACCCCTGTGCCATGGGCAGGGACACATTCCACTAGAGCAGGCTGCTCAGAGTTTCATCCATCCTGGCCTTGAACGCTTCCAGGAAAAGGTCAGACACAACTTCTCCGGGAAACCTGTGCCAGGGCCTTATCACCCTCACAGGAAAGAACTTTCCCCTAATCTCTAATCCAAATCTATTCTCTATCAGTTTGAAGCCATTACCCCTTGTCTTATCATTCTAGGCCCTTGTAAACAGTCTCTCTCCGTCTTTCTTTTATGTTCCTTTCAGGCACTGGAAGGCCATAATTAGGTCACCCCAAAGCCTTCTCTGTTCCAGGCTGAACAATCCCAGTTCTCTCAGCCTTCCCTCCCAGCAGAACTGCTCCATCCCTCTGATCACCTTGGTGCCTCCTCTGGCCTGGCTCCAGCAGGTCCCTGTCCTTCCTGAGCTGGGAGCCCAGAGCTGGATGCAGCCCTGCAGGTGGGGCAGAGGGGCAGAATCTCCTCCCTCAACTTTGGAAGAATCAAGGAAATGACAGTCATAATAACAGATAATATCATGCTTTCTCTGTGGATGAGACATTAATCTTTCCAGAGGTGCTGTGTCTTACAAGTGCTTTGGACATTGTGCCATCAATCTTTGCATTGCTTTGAGTTGTACTGAAGCCATAGAAACAATAAACTTGGGAAGATTATTTCTGTCCACAAAAAATGCTTGATTGCTTTTTCTGCAGATTTTCACTGCTGATGAACTCTTGCATTTTCAACACCAAAATATAATTTCAAGTAAAAAAGAAGTGTAGGTATAAGAACCTGCATCTCATTAAAAATGCTGCATGAAAACTGTTCTTTAATCCTAAAATGAACTATTCCTTCACCTCTATGAAAGGAACACTACAACAGTGGTACAAATAGCAATAACTCATTTTGTTTCCCAAACCTAAAACTTTTTTATTTAGCAAACCTTGCTGGTTCATTTGTGTGCTATGTGTTCTTTTGTCATCTAGTGGCCACCATTGACAAGGATGAATTTTTAAAAATTTCAACATGATCTGGGCACCCTGGTTACAAATTTTAAACCTTTTAAAGCATTATGTGACTTATTCCTGCTCACATTTATATATTTATTTTCTTACATGGAAATGATGTTACTATAAAAAATATTAAAAAAAAGCTTTTCAAGAAAAATAGGTGTATATGAACTCACTGAGGGGTCAAAGCTGTGTTTGTTACATCTATAAAGTATGGAAATGTCAATAGTTTTTTACATAACAGTTATCAGTATTACATGCTACATTCACATAGTTCTGATTGTTTTTAATTCTAGAACTCACAATTAAAAGTTACAGGTGAGTTATTATCAGCTGTTTTGAAAATGTGTATGAATTGCATCGTACCACAAGACTTTATTCTAGCAAATAGTATTTTTAATACATTTATGGAGAATTTATTGATGTTTTAGATATATTATAAAACAAGTATCAGGCAAAAGCCATCCTTTTTTAAGAAGTTGTGATAGTACAAGGTCTTATAGACTTGTAGGAACCAGAGCAGACCATACCTGGGTTACCTACCTGACATTCTGCCTGCAGAAGAATCATCCTGCATGTAATGTAAAATGAGGTCAGAATTTAAATTAACAGCCCCCCCTCAAGAAAGCCATCCCATTCTGATGTTTTGACATTTATGCGCTTAAAGTCTATAGTGCTGTAAGTGAATGAAGCTACCTAAAGAAGAAAAGAACAGCATTATCATCAAAACTTATGACACTCATTAAGTCTTTTGATGAGCATAGGTGAATTTAATTGCTCTTCAGAGCCTGGAAGATAAATCGTAAAACCTGCATGCAAAATTAACAAGATCACCTCAAGAAACTGGTGGCTCCTCATTGACATCCCTGACAATAAAATGGTCTTCGTATATCACCTGGGGATTCATCACTTTTGAGTAACGCATTTACCATCTGTGCTCATCCCAAACTACTTCTGCTAGAATGTCTGACTTCATAAAGATTATTGGGTAAACAACTCTCATGTTTCTGCAGATAAATGAACAGATTCACTGCACCATTTTTCTAACACAGAACTAGTAAAAGTAGTCAGCTACAAATTGCTTAGATTCATAAACAAGTTCTTCATTTTGCTGTATGAAACTACATGAGATACCACTAGTTTCTTAATTTGCTTAGATAAAGTATTATTCAGCCCTATCTCCAGTTTTCATCCATTTCTGAGGTACATATTCCTTATCTGACATCCTCTCTCACAATCTTCAGCTCCAATCATCTGAATGGCTGAACACTTAACCATCTCTAAACAGAAAGAAACAGCCAGTGCAAAGAATATGAGTTCAACTTAACATGGAGCTTCATGAAAACTTGGAGGAGGTTTTTTTTTAAATAAAAGCAGTGGAAAAAGCCCAAATTTTATAATGATTTGTCCTGTTTCTTCAATTTTTCAAGAAAGCCAGGCTGAATGGAGCTTTGAGCAATCTGGTGTAGAGAAAAGCGTCCCTGTTCACAGCATAGAGGGGAGCTAGATAATCTCTAAAACCCTTTCCAAAGGAAAACATTCTTTTATTCTATGATTCCAAGATTCTGGAGCTTGCACGTATCTTGACAGAAGGTCAGAGCCCTTCCTTACTCCTCTTCAATTCTGATAAAGGCATCTTGCCTGAGAAACTTCATCATTTAAATCTCTTGGTGGCCATTTATGTCCTACTTTTAATACAAGGGTTTCCCATCATCTCTAGTGAAATTGCTGGCAAATAACATGACTGTCCTGCCAGCAAACCTCTTTGCCTCCCAAGGTGAAATTACTTGGATGAGATAGGAATAATATCAATCTGCTGAAGTTAGTCTGGAGGAAGCCACCAAATTGATCAGAGGGCTGGAGCACCCCTCCTATGTGGAAAGGCCGGGAGAATTGGGATTGTTCAGCCTGGAAAAGAGAGGTTTGGATTGACCTGCCTGGGGCCTTCCAGTATATGATGGGGGCTCACATGAAAGATGGGGGAGACTATTTACAAGGGCTTGGAGTGACAGGACAAGGTGGAATGACTTCAAACTGAAAGACAGTAGGTTTAGATTAGTTCTTAGGAAAAACTTCTTTCCTGCGAGGTTGATAAGGCCCTGGCACAGCTTCTCCTCAGAGAAGCTGCAGCTGACCCATCCCTGGAAATGTTCAAGGCCAGGTTGGATGGAGCTCTGAGTAACTTGGTCTGCTGCAAGGTTTCCCTGTCCATGGCAGGTGGTTGATCATTAAGGTCCTTCCAACCCAGGCCATTCCTTGGTAACTTTTGATGTCCTTCAGAAGGATTCACTCATAAACCTGAGTGTGTTTCAAAGTGTTAAATCAGAATATCAAAACATGCACCCTGAAATACAGACTAGGTGAAAACATTGTTAAGAAAAGTTATTGAAGTGTTCAGTATTTCTGAAAGGAGATGCAAAGGTGATGTTTCAATGAAATACGAAAAAAATATTGGAAGTTCCTTCTGTTTCAAACAAAGTGTCTTGGAATGCCATGTTACTCTTTCGTAACAAATGTAAGGCCCACAGTTTCAGCACAAAGTTACAACAGTGGGGTGCTGTACTGCAGTAAAAAATACTCTGGGATCTTTTCAGATGACAAAGGGAATTGGCCAAGTGTTTACATATCGTAACAGAGTACCCTGGAGAAAGAAAAGAAATAACTACTAAGTAAAGCTTAGTAGTTAGTACAGGAAAAGACTGTATTATCACTGTTGAATCCCCTCTCTTACAGAGTATAACTGAAATCCATGTTTCTCCTCAGATGGAAAGAATCACACCCATTTAGGAAACAGGAAGTTATCTCGCAAAAATAGGTTCATAGAAAAATAAATGCCATTATGTTGCACTGTCAATACATAATGGCATTGCCTTATCTGCTGTTGACAAACCTATTTTAAACCCAGCATTTAACCAAAGCACAATATAAACAGTAAACCCATCCAAGCAAGCCTTTAGTGGTTCTGTATTTTGAAGACGGAAATGTTCTTACTCTAAGCTAGTTAGATCTGTAAACTGTGCCCAGAATTAATTTTATGCCAGCAAATTACTGTTTTTAACAGGTTATACAAGGCACAGAGCCATATAATTGCTCTTCACTTGAAATATGCTCTCATTCAAACTGAGGAAATGAAGTTAGTTAAAGGTGCAGCTGGGGGTGAGGAGGAGCAGATCTTATCCATGCAATGACTTGTTCTTTACAGGTGGTTAGTTCAAAAATTAGCAGCTATTTTTTTTCTGCGGTAATAAATTCTAATATTTGAAGAGAGTGAGAACAGATGGATTGCCAGTTCATTGCCACTTGCCACAGCACTATGAAGATTTAATCTTTATGATGAGCAATTCGCTCTTTACATAAGCACTATACTGGCATTCCAGTATTAGGTCTCATCAGCCCATTTTAAAGCAGACTGGTTTCCCAGACGTTTTTAATATAGAGCTTGGTTCTATTTTTCTTGAAAATACAAATTGCTCTAAGGCATTTTAGCCCTCCTTTAAACTATGTGTCACCTCTTTAATAAGTACTAAAATCCCAGAACAACAATACTAATATTTGAAATGCATGTTTAGATGCAGAGATTTTATTCAAAGGACTAAAAGCTCCCTATCTTTTAGGCACAATTTGCTCATTTTTAATGGTCTATCTTTACGGCCATAATTTCTGTTGGTTTAATGAAAAAGGTTTCAGACTCTAACTCAAGGAGCTTCTCCTGCTAAAATGTACTGGTAGATAGGTGAACACATCTGTCTGCAGCCGAAGTAATATTTTATAATTCCCCATAATATGTTCCAATGTACGGCCTCTTACTCTAAAAGAGCCAGAAATGCTCACAGGGGAAATTTCCATGGCTCAGGGGCATTGCAAACTCTGAATCTCAGCCAGCTGCCCTCTGAATTCCTAAAATCTTCCTAGTCCAACTTTCTAAAATGCTTACATTTTGATTTTCTAAAAATCTTTTCAGCAGTGCTTTTTTTGTATGTGGATTTTTTTTTCCCCAGAGTCAATTGAGCAAACAATTTCCACTATATTTAGAACTACATTTGAAATATTTGTATTCTATTATCTCACTTTTCATACACAGCAAAGGCTGTGGGGATTTTCTCAGGTAAAAATTAAGAAATACTTTTAAGGTAAAAATTGAAAAAGACTTGTTTTTTGCCTAAATAAATGCTGCCTTAACGCTCTCAGGTAGGTGATTGGTAAAACTATGCAGGCAAACAAGCTCCTCAAGGGGGCATCTTATGTCATCTGGATGGAGATACACTTTGAAGGCACTTAAAAGGCACAGGAAGAGAACTGTGTGATCATAAAAGCAAAAATTTGAATTATTTTTTAATTGAAATCTGGACAGAAAAAGTCACCTAACCCTACACCTTTTTGTCTTCCTTTTCTTTTTATTTTCTTGCTCAAGGATGCCTTCAGGAATGCCCGATTTGTGTAAATAGTTACAAGCC
Source organism: Euphonia xanthogaster (assembly GCA_034509185.1). NCBI lineage: Eukaryota > Metazoa > Chordata > Aves > Passeriformes > Fringillidae > Euphonia > Euphonia xanthogaster. The sequence goes on along the minus strand of JAYDZK010000001.1, from coordinate 13,470,183 downwards.
CAGTAGAGGGTGCTGAATAATATCTAGTGTAGTTTAAAGTCTTGTTAGAGCAATAAAATGTAACTCTTGTTTTTACATTGCAAATAGCAGCTTCTCTTTAGCCTGCACATCAATTCTTACAAATTCAACTCACGCACTAAACGCAACTGAGCTGTTTGCACATCTGTCTTTTTGCTCAGCTCTCAGTTTTCACCTTCTCTTCTTAAAAAGTCTTTCAAATGGTCACACCAATCTGTGTGTGCAGGGACCACCTCCTGGTGCACCCTAGGCATGTGAAACAAGCTGGAAAGAAGCACAAAGTGAAAACCTTTTACATTTCTGCAAGGTCAGGCTAGAGGATAAGTCATCCCCTGGACACTGTCTTCAGTAGCTGCAGTGTTCAATCATCCTCTGGGCATTTAGGAGGCACAGATTTGGGTAGTTTTACAAATGTGCTTTTGGTTACTTTAAGCCCATATCAATCCACAGATACTAGAAGAATATGAGAAAATGAAATAATTTATTGCTTAAATAATTTCAAAGGGAATTGAAAGGATATAATCAGTTTTGAAACTGCTAAAATAAGCTATTTCTCAGTACATTAAAATCTTTATATACTGAAGGTTTTTTTTGAAATCACAATTGTTTTCAAAGGAAAAATAAGCAATAGAAAGAATTATCATAATCTTATTAGCTAGAACAATGAAAAAGGCTACAATAGAGTGTGCATAGAAAGATGGTGCTCATTTTAAGAAATAAATTTAATCTCTTTTGATAACAGAAAAACTTCATTCTCAGTGGTTATTTCTGGTGTGCTCTTATAAATTAATAGAGGAATATTATATCTCTTGAATTCTCCTATTCTTGTAAAAATGAAAAAATAAATCTGAGGCAAATCTGCTCTTCTAAGCACAACGTGAGTGAACTTGCCAGGAAGACTTTTAAGGTATGCTGTGTGTATTTTGCGCACAAATTTGAAGTGTCATTCTGACTGAGTATCCTGGTATAAACCCAGGGCTCAGAACTGTCTTTTTCAACTGATCAGATCTTTGATGCAAACCTTTGAAAAGGAAGAACTTGTTTGATTACTTGTTAAAGCACTCATTAGCCTGGTTTACCAGCATTTTACCAGCAGCTAATGATATTTAGGGAAAATATGGGCCTGTATCTCTACAAAAAATGTCAGATTTTGCTGCTCAGTAACATTTTCCCCTATGAATTTTTGTTCTTATTGAGTGGCATGCAATATTAGAATTTCATTTGATTCCCATTTCAAAGGACTCTTTTCAGACCCAGTTATGGAATTCTCTTTGATTTGGCAGCTCAGTAGCTGTTGAACTTTGACATTTGCACAAGCAGCATTTGGATGGAGGTAAAACCACCTTTTTCTCCCTTATAGAAAAGAAGATAAAAGAAAATCCAAACAATTTAAATGCCTTGTGAATATCAAGATCAACTATGCAAAAAATTAAATATAAAAATTAAAAAAAAACTGTGGAAAATGAAACAGAAAGGATTGTCTGGAGTAGAACATATCACCTTCTCAAATAGTCACAAGAGGACCTTGTAAAAAAAATGTGGCCAATTACTTCAATTAACTCTGGTATTAAAATCTTTAAAATTATCAGATCATCCAAATACTCAAGTCATGGTGTGTTAACACATGTTTAAAAAATAACAATGCTCTTGAATTTTGTGGGGGCATTCTGTCAGATGGAAGATGACTGATACAGGACTCAGATTTTGACCTTTCAGTGTTTACTCTGCAAAGGAGTAAAGAAAAAGGATTAAAAGAAAAAAGTAATTCGTTCTTGTAATCAATATATACAAGATTATGACACAAAGTCTATGGGCTACCAGCAGTACAAAAGACAGAAAAGAGAGAAATTTCAAATTAAAAATGCACAGCTCTAAGGGGAAACAAAAACAGGCAAAAAGGTGAGAAAATTGTATCTGAAAAAGATAAAGGTATATAACCTACTCGCTTTTAAATTCAACTTAATAATTATCCTCAATAGGGCATGAAAATTGACACAATTCTTCAAGATCTGTATTGATTCTTATTAATGAAATGAAATCTATCATTTTGGCACCACACTTCTTGTGCTGTGTTGGGTTTTTTTAAAATTTATTTATAGCAGCGAAAGACTTTTACTTTACCATTTGTTTGAGATATTGATTGATATAGTCATCTGAATAGTTATGAAAATCTTGAAGGATGATGCACCTGTCTAAATTCTGACATGTAAAGCCCATATCTGAGGTAGCTACTCTGCTTGTAGAGGTTCTTTATGCAAATAGCAGAAAGAAATAGGCATTGTGAGTGTGCAAACTACCCTCAACCCACAAAGCCTCTTTTATGCTCATTGTTGTAAAGGGGAAAAAATAGCAGCTCAGATGTAAATTTTGTAAGATAAATCAGCTGGATCTCTGTTCATGTCCCTATGTTATCACATATTCATGTGTTCATGTGTTATCACTCACCTTTCAGTACTATAAGGACTGCAAACTCCAGAGGAGGAGTCTACATTTCTCAGTGTCTGTGCAGTTTTATTCTACTCAGTTCTGTACCATTCCCCTAAGCACAATTTTTTACCGTAAGTAGGAAGATTTTTTCCTGCCCTTGTCTCTCTCATCATCAGCCCACTGCATTCTTTTGAGATCTGTTAAAAACAGAAATCCAAGATTGAGTCACTGCGTCTCAAAGTAAAACAGAAATAGAAATTCATAGGAAGAACAAGGCTGTGTATGCCTATCAAATCAAAAATACACAATGTGAAAAAGAGAAGGAAGTAAAAGTTCCTGTGTTTTTCCAGAGCTGTAGTGTTTCTGAAATTATTATGGAATTGTTCACAGGAATGGAATACTGAGATAGGCACAGACTTTCCAGGAAAGATTATAAAACCATACTTCCAGGAGAGACAGAAAGAGGGGAGAGACCATGCTCTCTGAAGATGACTCTCCACCATAGTCAGCTACAGTAAAGAGGGAAAAATTTGGATGAAAGCTTCAGCTAAGGCTGGAAGAAAGGACAAAAAAGAATGGACATGCTGGTGGATGCTGCTTACAGAAAATTTAGGCAGCAAGAGAAAGGGAAAAACAAACTTTATATAGGAAAAATAATATTGGAAGGCACTCTTAACCGTGCTTGATTGTCATGGGTGAAGTTGACATCTCAAAATCTTCTGGAAGGAAATATAGCATAATACAAATAATTTGAATTTCTAGAGTGTGTTTAAGACAATTTCTTGCTGCCGCTACTAGAGGAGATGGTCTGCAAAAGCTGCTATTCAAAAATAATTAAGCAGTCAATAATTAATAGAGGGCTTGCCTGTTGTGACCATGAGATGAGAGAGTTTAAAAATATAAAAGTAAGACAAGTAGCAAAGTAAAGATTCTGGTTTTGCAGATGGTGGACTTTGGCTTGTTCAGTGATCTGATCAGAAAGATTAAGAAATCAGCACAAAATTTGAGATTAGGTGTATCTGCTGCAGAATGAAGCAGGAAACAGACAGAGAGGATGGAAAAAGGTGAGACACACAATACCTCAGTCATTTCCATCAGGGTCGGCTCTCAGGTCTCCCAGGTCCCTGGTGATGGCATAACTTAAGGAAAAGGTACTATTGCCCATTGCAGAAAAGAATCAAGTTAAAGGCCGATTAAGTAAATTTTCATACACATATCTGGAGTTACAGGGAGAGTACCTCTGACAGTGCTGAGCTGTCATTGTCTTCGAGGCAATTCTGTCATCTCTGACACACTCTGGTGACTGCTCATGATGACAAGAACTAGACAAAAGTAGCACTCTAAGTTAGGAAGGATGGTCAAGAAAGCTAGAGACCAGGCCATCTCACCTCAGTCCTGGGAAGGCTATGGAGCAGATCGTCACAGAAGCCACCAACGCCATTACACGCAGGCAGAGAAGATGACTGGACAAAGTCACCAAGGGTAACTAGAATTTTGAGCTTCAATCTCAACACAAGCCTAGATTTGTTATGCAAGTTAACTAAGCCACTTTTTAGTTTCTCACTTTCCTTTTCTGTGTATCAGATTACTCAGGAACCATTGGTGTCTTGAACTGACCTGATTAGTGCTGATAATATGATTTACCTCTTCAAGAAGGGATCTCAAAACTCTCCCCAGGTTCCTTACCTGAAGTTATATGTCCTTGAGACACCTTTTGTCTCTTTCATTAAATAATGACCTTTATAGAGTTCTGTAATTTGTGAAGTTCAGTTGGTTTAGCACATCTCTTGCTAAATGTCATTTTAAATTAGCATGCACACCGTAAGAGTAGCCTCAAATCATTAAGAAATTAATATTCAAAATAATTTCAAAGCTTATAGGAGTTGATACCCTTGGGTTATTTTCTCCTACTCCAGCTGAATGTACATTGGCATTATAAAAACAGACTGCTTCAAATTTGTGTGGGTCATTTCAGACCCAAGAGCTTTCCCAAGCACCCAACATTTTTATGCTGAGTAGTCATTCAAGATGTGTCACTAGACTTTGAAGCACTGCAGTCATACACAAGTTTCTCCCTTGGTCACTTGAGACTAGGGTGTAGCCCTCAGAAAAAATTGGTGCATTTCTGCTTTCACCATGGATAAGGTTGTGTTTTGTCTTTTCTGACAAGACTTATCTTTAGGTTCCTGTGAGATGCAGCTGTGCATTAGCTCCTCCCCTTAAAAACAAAAGGCTCTGCTTTTTCAAAAGCAAATAGGTTGAATCTTGACTGGTCCTGCCTAGAAAGAAACAATACTATAATCTCAATTAAGCATTGATTTCTTTCTTCTCAGGAGCACTGTATTGTCCAAGACCTGCTATTGCTTTTCCCTGATGGTAAGAAAATTGTTAATGACACAAATGACACGTCAACATTTGTCTTCTGTTCCAGGTCAGCAAAAATTGCAACTCAAAAACAAAGATATAGCAAGCTGAAAAGAGTTTAGGGAGATGATTTTTTTTTTCCCTAAAGTGAAAAATACCACAGAAAATTCAAGTCCAGTGAATCGGAAAGTGCCGTGATGAATGGATTGACACGGTGCATTCGTGACTGCTATGCTGTGTTTTTCTGGTGGGAGTCTGCTCAGACAGTGCTGTGAAATGAGATGAAATTTTCCCACTGCCTTCAGTACTTACAATTGCTAGACAGAACAAAGTAAATAAGAGTGACAGCTGTCAATTAATTCTGATTTATTTTCAATTATTTTCATTTTCATACATAATTAGTTTTATAATTCCCCTAATGTTCTTGAAAATTACATTTCTCTTTTCAGCCATTCTTAAATAAAATCTGAACCTTCTTTCTATTGAAAGCTACACTCCCTTATTTCTAGTGGATGAGAAGCAAATTTGGCTTTTATGTCACACTCCCCCCCTTCTCTTAGCAATAAATCTACTTGTTTAGTCACACAATCAAGAGCTTGTATTTCATTTTTATAACATAGGTAGACAAATGAGCTAAATTTCTTGCTTTTGCAGTATGACTTTACCTTTTGCGTGTGAATTATTAGTTTGCAAACATATTTAATTTCCTAGCATTCTCCTCCAAAGTTTGAATAATGCTTGATCATTCTCTTTAGCACCTACTGAATTTTTTGAGAAGAGATTATTCAGTCATTAACAGCCAATTGCAGAATAAATTCTAAATTTGTACTAGGTCATATATATGTATTGCTTGGGGTGAAAAATTACTAATATGTGAAAATAGTGATATAATTTAATACATATAAACATATGCAGTGGATCCAGAGGAGGCCACCAAATTGATTAAAGGAATGAAGCTGCTCTCCTGTTAGAAAAGTTTTAGAGAATTGGCATTGCTTAGCCTAGAAAAGGGAAGGCTCTGACGTGATATAGTAGCTACCTTCCAGTACCTGAGGGGACACAGAAAAGAAAACATGGAGAGAGATTATTTAGAAGGAGCAACAGGACAAGAAGGAATGAGTTCAAATTCAGAGTTAGTAGGTCTAGATTTTAGGAAGGTATTCTTTACTGTGAGGGCAGTGAGGCACTGGCAGGGGTTTCCCAGAGAAGCTGTGGCTGCCCCATCCCTGGAAGTGTTCCAGGCCAGGCTGCACGGGGCTCTGAGAAACCTGATCTAGTGGAAGTTGTCCAGGGCAGGGGGTTGGAACTAAATTATTTTTAAGGTCCCTTCCAACCCCAACAATTCTATGTAGTTAAGTAACAATGTGAATTTAAGCTTTGATTTAAACTTATTCCCTGTATTCATAATTCTGTAAACCTATAGCCAGGTCAGGAGTTCTCCCATTACTTTTAACTTCAGGATTTACCTGTAGCATTTTTTTCTGAGGTATATAGAACTGAAATATTAGTGACAGTCTCCAGAAATAATGCTATGTGTAGCCTGTCATCAGAATATGCTGGAGATATTGACACATTCTATCCATTTCATCTTCAGTGGGACAGACTAAAAGGAAAACAAAACCAAAAGAAATTAACCTTGCCTGCCAGTTATAAACCCACATGGAGAACAGGCGCTTCCTTTGCTTTCCCTGTACTAATTTGTCTAGGAGCGCAAAAAATCCAAGGTCATTAGTAACAGAGGAAACAAGCAATTCCACCAAGCTTTACCAGATTATAAATATACACAAAAGATAGGAAAAATCATGGCAAAAATAAACAACCACAAGAAATACTAGTGAAGTGTAATGCACTTATAATATGAATGGAATTTAGATACTTAGATGGATACTTAGGAAATGTTCTTGTTGCAGTAACTGCAATTGAAGCACTAAGGATTAGTAGGTTAGCCAAAAAATTTCTCTGCCTAACCAGGAAAAGAAAATTTCTCTGCAAGAAGAATTAGAGAGTTCTTAAGCCACAAGGATTATTTAGATTTCAAACAACTTCACAATTTTTTCTTAGCATGCTGAATCATCACATCTAATTTAAATCCGGGCAAGTCTCAGTAACCTTCTGGCCACTTGTAAAAAGAACACACTCCCTCTGGCCATGCCTTGTCAGCAGGTGCTTCCCAACCAAATACTGCCAGGTAGCCATAGCTCTGGTAGCCATAATGCTCATTTAAATAATAACATTGAATCAGTTTGAGGTTTGAACTGAGGATGGAACAGAGATGCACTAGAGCATATCTGGTTACTCCATCAAACAGCTAGGCTAAAGAGGCAAAGCACAGCAGGACTAAATCTGCTGCTGTCAGTATTTGTTTATGCTGTCTGATCATTCAGTCAATGTGGCACTCACAGGGCTCAGTTCACATCTCATGTACATATAGTCTAGGTTTACATGTACTAATAGTTTAGGTTTAATTCACTCAGCACATCTGTCATACCATCACAATTCTGCTGCTCTTATGGTCTCTTTAGGCAAGTGTGAAACTTTTGTGATTCCGTAAATAATTCCTTAGAATGTAAGCTAGATATTGTATTTGCTGGGTACTTTCAAACACAATTAGGGATCACAACTGGCTAGTCAGGCCACAGAGGGAACGGCAGATTTAATGACCCCTTAATGCCTTCCTTCACCAGCTGTTTACATCACTATACCAAACTATGACCAAAAAAAGCCCAAAAATTAAAACAAAGGAATCACCACCTCCACCCTTATTTAATCCACTAATGTGTAAGCAATCCCATTCTTTAAAAGGGATTTTTCTACTTGCATGACATGGTGCATTGAAGAGGATGGTATTGAACCCTTCAGTTCCTTTGTCACTTATTCCAATCATAGTAGAAATTGTGATGAAATTTCAAATTCAGTTCAGCATTGTGTGCTCGAATATTCCCAGATTATTCCTTGTGTTTTTAAAATCTTATCTTTTTTGTTTTTACAGCTGTTTTTCTAGGGAAACAGGTCTGTGAATTTGAAGCAACTGTGATCCCCACCAGACCCCAACAATCACTCAGGTTTTCAGTGGCTTTAAAACATTAACAGAAACCAAATAACATGAAGCAGGGAGCTGTCAACCATTTGATAATCACTGAGTATTTGTTCCTCCTTTGCTTAAAAAAATTACACCTTTCTCTAAATGGGTTATGTGATTAGGGATCTTGAAGTTCTTGTATCAATCATCACTTTTTCTGTAGTCCAATTATCATAAAAGTACACATTTCTGTGCATTCAATTAATACCTTATGGACTGCTAAACTCCAGAAAGTAACAGATTTCCATGTTAAGGAAGCTGGCAAACTAACCACTCTGGAGGCAAACTAGCCACTCTGAGGCAGCCTCAGGAAACCCCCATCCATGGTAAACTCCTCCCATTCCCCAAGTGTACAAGTTTACATGGTCCTGGAAAAGCATAAGCAAGAGAACTCATAGAGAGAATTCAGCCACCTCAGAAGTTCTGGCAGCAACAGAGAGGCTACATTTTTATTTTTAATCCCTGAAGTAAGTACATGGTGTCCATGAAACTATGAACACACTTCAATGCTGGTTTTGCACTTCTATCATGGTGCACAACACAGGACACAATCACAAATGTCGTGCTTCACACTCAGTGACAACTATCTTTCATCCAAGCTCTGGAAGGAAATGGAAGAGCAAAACACTTTCGGTAAGATTTGTGAGCAACAGGAAACAGCTGGTTTGTTCTCATAGGGAAGCTGTTTGAAATATAGTCTGCCTAAGCACAGCTAAGTTGTGCTATGACAGAAACAGAATATGAGGGAAAATCATAGAATGAGGGCAATTTTCCAGGAAATCCTGTTGCTGGAGGTCCAAATGGACATGTAATTCTTATTAAGAACAGCAAGAAAAATAATGTGAATTAATCTTACAGGCAGGACATCATGAAGTTTATGTTTTTAAGAATCAAAACAGATGGAACAATGACACAGGCAACACAACACAATCTCTGCAGGAAGAAGGTGAACTTCACACAGACTCCATCTTTTACTGAGAACAGGAATGGATGGCCAGAAATGATGATTAGGCAATTTAAAATGAAGTATTAAAAATTCTGGGTATTTGATGGGGCAAGTCATCAGGAGGAGTTTGTCCTGCTCTTATGGATACCTTCAGACTAGGTTTGATACAGTTTTATGAGCTCCTCAGGGCACATTCCTCTGAAGTATCCTGCTCCCCAGCCAAAAATAATTGTTCCATGCCCTTAAACAAGTATTCCTTTACAGCTAAGATACAGAAAACAGTACAACAACTTTTATCCGGATTTGAAGAACAAATAGAACAGTCTCCAGCTGTCTGATTAAATCCTGATCTATCAAGCAAGGCTAGTTTGGTATTCATGAAGCACTTAGCATCCTGCATATTTGAAGCATGGGAAAATATTCCACAACACTGAGTCATTAATTGTACACTGTGTTGGCTACAGAGAAAAATAATAAAACAATATACTATTTTCCCCTAGAAGAATTATATGTTACAGGAAATCCCTCTGCTATATATACCTTCCCTCTTAAAATGGATTTTAGCTGTGGTTTGGCTTGTTTATTTCAAAGATTTAGTAATACATTTTGATTGCTATAATTTACATACACTTAAGCACTACCTAACTCTCCAGGAGAAAAATTGCACTGACTCATCTTGAAGAAACTTTGGGGTTTTTTCTAAATCACAGATGTACTGGCACCGTAAACAACACAGAAAGGAATTCACTCCTCATCCACATTATACAACACAATAAGAAATGTATCTATTTCTTTCCCCCAAATAAAATAAAAAACCATTTTTAAAACAATTCAGAAATGACCAGGTTTATGCTACATTTTCTTCTATTCCTTAAAGGCATCTTTGTTCTATTATTCTACTGTTGGAAATATTTAGTCACCATTTAGCAAACTAGACTAATGCCACCAAATCTGTAGCTCAGTCAGTGACCTCAGCTGGTAAAGCACCTTCACAAAAAGCTGCTCTAAGGTATCAGACAGGCAGGTATCTTGTCATTTTAAAAAGGGCCAAAGCTCAATGAGGATGAAATGAGCAAATTTCCGTATCTCATTATTCTGTTACTCACTGTAAGAAATCAGGGACCTGAGACACAAAGTGAAGGAGGATTCCCACAGAATTGCAGCCTTTGTCTATCTTTCAGGGATGGTTAGGTGAGAGCACACTTAGGATACATGAAAAGAGCAGCAAAGAAAACTAGATCTAAAATGGGTGATGAAAGACACTGAGTCACAGGTAGAAGGAATATAAGCCACAAAATAAACCTACAGAATTTAAAAGGGAATAAAGGCAAAGGTATACCCTGGTCGACCACTACTGTAAAGAAAGGTAAAAAATGAAAGCAATTTAAGTTATATTCAAATTGAATGAGCTATGAGTGATTAATGTAATAATATTTGCAACTAAAAAGAGAGAGTTTTTAGTAAAAATTTCAAATAAAGTGTAAAATAGTGTTATTTTACACTTCCCCACCTTAGTGGTGAACCAACAAATATCCACGTGACTTTTGTAGATAGATCGAAACCCTGTTGAACAGTGTACAACTGGAATAATTGAGGTATAATTGAGTACTAAAGAAAAGGCAACTGGACAAAGAATAAAACCTGCAAGGTAGAAGATGAACTGGAAAGAAATGTGGAGTACTTAGGTGAATAAACCTGAAGTGCTTACATAATATATTCATTCCCTCAGACTTTTATGGCTTTAGGGAGGACATTTTCAGTTACCACCTAAGTAAAAAGAAAAATGGCCGCAGCAAATGAAAGAATTGGCTGATTGCAGTAATAAGCTTGTATAGACTGAAATGCATTTAAAGATGTGATGTGATATTAATTCTGACCCATGTAAAGGGGATGTTTGAAGGATTTTAGGCACTGCATTTTGACAAAATTTCAAGGGCTCTGGAAAGAAGTCCACTTGAAAAAAGAGTGGGCATTTAAAGGCAAAGATCATTTATGGCTGCAAGACCTGAAGCTAAATTCCTCCCTAAATTCCAACCAGAGAGTAGCTAAGGAGTGAGCAAATGGCTTTTGTACTGGAAGCCTGAGGAATCAGATCCCAGAAGACAATAGGGTGATGTGAGAAACAGGACATCTCTCTAAAATTGCCTCATCTATCCAAGTCCTGCAGCTCGTTATTCAACAAGGACCTGTGACCAGAACTCTTCCAAGCAGAATCTAGTCAATAGGGTTTCATGGCTATGATGAATTTTCTAATCTTATAGAACTTTAACTTGTTGCATGAATGTCTAAGCCTTTACAATGTAACCTTAGTGAACAATTCTTTAAGCTGTTATTGAATAGAACTATTTCTAGACTTCAGATCACCCTAAAAATCCCTTTTGGAGAGGATTTTTACCTTATTTGTAATTATTACCACCTCTTATGCACAAGTGCATTAAATGCAAATGTCAGACAAAAAAGCCCCTAAATCCAAAAGACAGGTAAAGAATTAGCATTCCTGCACCTGAAAGTTGAGTATGGGAAGATGATAAATATTTTAACTCTTGGCTTGTCTCTTCATTAAACTCATTGTACATATTTCTCGATTGCGCTAGATTTTGTTTGAATTTTTGTGAGTCTTGTGAACACCATACTGACAGTGTCTGAGCATTAACAACACTAAAGAGAAACCTTAATATAGAAACTGATTAAGGAGTTCCTTATTAAAAAACATACACTCAACAATTTTTTTTTATTATATGCCCTAATTTGAAGCAACCAACGTTTTCAGAAATAATGCAAAATACAGGGAATACTGTAGTAACTAACTTTAAAATTATCATCCAGATCTTGGAAGAACAGTCTTTATTGTCTTAACAAAGAGAACTGGTTATCAAGTAACCAGTAAGTGAAAAATTAAGAAGCAAAGAAATGCACAATGCTTTAAAGTTCACAAAAAAAAAAAAAATAGAAAATAGAATAAAATTTCTGTTTTATTTAATTTGCCTTTTTACTGAAACTAGGCAGAATACTTTATAGTAAATAAAAGAGGTTACCTCATCTTCATTAGTCTACTAAAAATTCTATGCTAAAATAACACAAAAGTACTCGCAACTCATGCCTATTTCATGGAAGTGTTAATTACTGCTTTACTGAGCATAAATCCATTTAAACTGTTCTATTTCCTAACACATCTAGGCAAACACTTCCAAGCAAAATACTATTGAAGCAATGAAACATTTCTTAATTTTTCTTCTGTTTTTTTTTTAGTTTTACTCACACCTATAAAATTCAACACTCAAAATACAACTAAGCGAAGAAGTTAGAGCTGAAAATATATTTTGAGAGATATAACACAAACGTCTAAATATTTGCATAAAGGATTATGTATACAAGCTGCCCCTGGAGGATATACTGTGAATTCAGAAATTACTTTCAATGTCTTCTGTGTTCTGTAGGATATTATAATTCACATGAAACAGCAGTTTTGCTAGGCTTGAAAACTTCACATTAACATTTCTTCATTTTTATGTGTTGTATGACAGCAGCAGAGAAAACAACAAACAGAAACAGCATCAAAAGTATTTTGTGATGAACAATCATTAAACAACTGAGAAAGATTATATGTAGACTTTGTTTTCAAGCAACACTTTACTCCTTCTCTTTTTAATATCTCTTGTTCTTACTTCAGGTTCAACAATTAACAGTGGGCTTAATCAAAATCTTCAACAATTCAACCCTATTAGTGAGACCAAACTATGCAAAAAACAAATTAGTTATAAAATTAGATTATGCAAAAGGTAAAATAAAATTGCAATTCACTTCTCTTTTGAGTGTTCTTATAATGATGACAAAATTCTCTACTGTCACCACTCAATATTTATGGAGTTCTTACGATTAAATCAATTAGCAAAAATTTTCAACTCCTCACAACTTGTTTCCTAGGCACTAAAACCACTACTCTTTAACTACTTTGGCTATTCAGCAACAATAATATTCATTAAGAAAACCTCAAAATCTGTAGGTTCTAATGTCAGCTGTAGCAAGAGTTTATCTGGATAAAAACTGTTCAGCCTGTCATTTTCCATGAGCAAGAACAATGCAATCCAAATATAGAATATTTGAAATATAGAAAATTCCCATTGAAAAAATTATTTGAAAAATCTAAGATAGAATTTATATCCATGTATTTCATTCCGACAACTTGTTCATGATTTCCTTTCCTGCTGAATGGACATCAGCTTAAGACACAAACTTATTTCTGATGGATATTTTGGCACTTGCTAGAATTGCCATGTCACTAAAGAGCCAAACCTGAACACATGCACAAGTGGCTTTATTCTTTCCCATATTGAATCAGATTGGCAATAGATTCGTGAAATTGAAATTCTGTGTTGCAAGTTCAGCTACTCTCTTTTTCCTTAAAGACCATACAGAAAGGCCATACAAATTACTTGACAAATTTAAATATATGGAAGGCACAAATGCATAAAGCAAAATATACCATTTAGAGGATCTAGATAGCTTAGTATAAAAAGATCTTGGAAGTCGTGGAAAAGAAAGGAAAATCAAAAATTAAAATAAAAGATGGAAAAAGTATACAGGATCCTGAAGGGCAAAATATATCTAAATCTAGCAAATTTGGTACAACCTTCTACTTCTCAGTAAAAGAGAATGCAATATTCAGAGTCATTTGAACTCTTCCTTTGAAACCAATGCTGAAAAGATTTTGATATGGAGTAAAGAAACTCCACTTGTTCCTTCCTCCTGCAACACACCATAACAGATGGAATCCTCAGGACTGTAAGAGTTACTAGGAATTGTTTGCCTTCTAGGTCCTACTCGCAAAAGCTCCCCAGACCCTCTGGCTTTTACTGGTTACATTTCTCTTTGCCTCAAAGCTCACGAGGACAAATCGCTCTGTTTAGCCTTGACGTGCATACCTAGGTCCAACTGAGTTTTCTTACCTTATACACAGAGAACCTAAAGACCTGAGCAACGTGGTTTTCACATGATCTTGGGTTCCCAGAGCATCCTGCTGCCCTTGGTAGCTGCATGATTAAGGATCATTGACCTTGAAATGCTCCCTGGACAGCAGCTTGGTCCGTTTCAAGGATCTTTGCTGCTGCCTGGTTCTCCATAAGGGACCTCTTGCTCTTGAAATCAAGCTAGCTTTCAGAAGGTGGCCTGCTGGTTTTCCAGTACTTAAAAATCATAACTGATTTTCACTTCACATTTTTCCTTCAATATCTCAATGACCTAGGAGCATCACAGAAATGACATGCCTATTTCAAAACTCCAAAATCTCATCTTTACTTGAAATTTATACACGTGAAACAAAAATCTGCCTAAAACATGTACAAAACATATTAAAAGATTAAATACAATATTTGCAACAGATGGAAAAAAATCTTTGTATATTTTATTAAAGAAGTGACAGTTCTCTAGGCTGATTTTTTTCAGCCTAACACACACTTCAGAGCAGTGCAGGGCTTTAGAAGATATTATAATTTCCAGAGTTTTCCTCCAGAAAATGATCAGTGCTTCATTAACTGAAAAGATTAAATTACACATCCAGGCAATTATTAGTTATTTGACAATGACTATTTAATAAGGACTCAGCTGAATGACATTAATTGACATTGAAAATTCTCTGCCTTCTATAGCAATGTTAAACATCAATCTAATTAAAAAAGATGTGGATATGTTTACAAAAGAATCCTCCCTATCCTCCTTAGATACACCATTAGATACATCTAATCACACCATACCCAAGGTTTACTGATGGAATGCTCGACCTGAAAAATAGATTTGAAAGATATTCAAAGGTACACTAGATAATCTTCTGATATAAGAGGGAAGGCATTAATTTTTTCTTTAAGATAATGTCCATCCAGTCCAGGGGACACGCCTCTGTGTTTCCCAGTGATTCATGTAACTAGATTGGAAAGTTGTGCCCTATGCTCCCTTGTTCAAACTTCTGTTTCAACTAATACAGGGTCACAACGTCTATTAAGTGTACGGAAAATCCTCTCGACCATCTGAAATTATTCAGTGACCCGCATGACATTCAGCTAATCAACACTGCACTTTAATTCCTGTGTAATCTTCATTAATTAAAGAGATCAGTCTTTCTGCTGAAATGACCAAGGTACAAGTTTCCTGTGTCTTCAAGAATAGATTAAATGAGAGGCAACTGTGATGATGCAGACTTCTACATGCAAATACTGCAAAATCAAAAGAAAAAAAAATAGCAATCTTTCCTCTGTTTAGCTGATAAAGAAAGATGCAAGCTCTGTCTTAAAAAGCGTATTTCATTAGTGTGTTATGTGCTTAGTATAAACTTCAGTTTTTTCTTTTTTATTGTTTTTGGAGGGCGGGTATGTTTTTATATATCTTGTAGCATCGGTATAGTTGAAACAATCAAAGTCAAGGCAATACTTTCCTGCTTTGCACCTTCCTGAACAGACTTTAATAAATGGTATGCATACCCCAGTGACATCCACAAGACAAGAAACTGAGAAGACATGCCCAAGAAGTGAAAAAAAATAAAAGGAAGACTTTTTCTGAGGAGTGGTGTTAAAACTGCTTTCTTAAAAAGCCTCAAGACCTATGACTGCCACCCTAATAAAATATTTTCAGATTATAGCACACTTTTCTGTGTGGTCCCTCTCCACTAATACTTTGCTATGGAAAAATCTCATTTTACTGAGGAAATTACAAACAGAGACTTAAGAAACCAGGAATTGTGGAGGAAGCAGCTGGAGAAAGCACAGCTTAGAAACCCTTCTGCAGACACTATTACTAAATACCATAAATGTGATTCCAATCTGCAAAACCTTCAATGCATAGAAAAAATTACCCAAAAGTCCAAAAAAAATTTCTCCTGATGGTGCAGCCAAGAGGTACTGTCCAGTTTGATTGATCGTGTGCAGAACACCATAGCTACCACGATGGGTAGATCTTTGCAATGTACTTCTGGGAATGCTAACATTGGAGGAATGTGGAGATGTTCCATCCTGCAATACATGCTTGTGCATCTCACTCTGCTCAAAACCACCACAGGTATAGTTTCTATTTAGAATCACAGAATCATTTAGATTAGAAAAGATCTCTAAGATCGAGTCCAACAATTAACCCAGTGCTGAAAAGTTTAATGTTGTAATCCAATGATGTTTTGGTGAACAATCCATAGTCCTATGCCTTTCCTCACTCTGGGGAAACTCTACTAGGGATGCAGCCAGTTCTGCTTCAGGAATTCTACTTTCCCTTCAGAAAATAGTTAGCAAAAATTTTAAACTCAAGGTATATTTCAGCCTTTTCAGCCCTTTTCAGATATGGGGGGAAATGTGTATTTATAGCTGAAGAGATAAACAAAAATATTAATCTGCTAACCTAAAAGTGACTTTATCTTCAATATCAAAACCAGGATTCACATATGGGCTATAAAATTTATAATAAAACTCCCAGCAGAATCAACATGCTCAAAGCAAAGCAATTGCTTTTCACTAGTGTAGGTACAGCTATGAAGTCAGGTGAAGGCACTGAGGAAGGGATGAGAAAAGAACACCGTTTTTAGAATGTGCCTATATTCCTTCAGGATTCTCCTTAACTGCTGCTATAGAATGCAGAGAGAAACCAGCATTGTCACATGATCTTGACTCCCTTCATTGTGATTTCAGCCCTTACAAAACACTACATAAATGCAAGAGAGGGAAGAGGACAGGTTATTTCATTACTTACTCTTTACCAGAACAATCTGAGTAATAAATCTGCCCAAGCACCTGCTGTGTGAAATATGGATGTAAAAATCTTGCTTTCATGATTTATGGCATTTCATGTGTCTGCTTTTTTATTTATCTTTAACAATCTTATACATTTGCTTGGAATTTATTATTTGTTTCCATTTTGCAATAGTTATTTAATAGTCTACAGAATACAAATAGACCAGGGGAGGTTTGAGTTTCACTGGTAAACAGGAAAGTACATGCATGAAGATGGCAAAATCAGCATGGACTGCACAATCACTAGAGACAGTTTCAGTCTGAATGGCAGCCAGAAAGAATTGGAACATTTTTCCTCATTTCTTATTAGGATAACACTTTAAATTTTTGTAATTGGAATCCAGGAATGTATAAAGAATAAACCAAACCCAGATTGCAGATGTACAACCTGGGAAGTGCTACATCTAACTCTAGCAATGCACAATAACCATAGGCTTTTTTCATTGAGTCAAAAAACAGAGAAATCTGCTGTCTACCTAGATTGCTGGATATTTGTTTCCAAAGATTTATCCCTAAAATTTGTATTATTAAAAAAAAGTTTGCAGTTAAATAATATTTTCAGTGTTATTTCTTCTTGAATTGTTGGTTAGAAAAGGGTAACTAATATTATTCTGGTCTCTGTTACACTTCAATTTTGTATTGTACACCAGTATTCTCATAAATTATTATACCTTATAAGCAAATATTTATGTGTGTTGGGTAGAATCTCATGTATTAAGCTTTGAGAAAACTTCAAAACTGAAGCTGGATGTGGAAATACAATCCTTGGAATTACAAAGATCTACAATTGTGTATTATGGTTATTCAAGCACTACGCAATTTTTAATGAATTGAGCAGATTTTTAATTATAAATTCAAGAGGCAAGTTCCTCGTATGTCACATTTCATTTGCAGAACTATGGCTATATAAATACTAGTTTTCTCTTTTCATGTGTAGTTACTTGTATCTTACATGTTGAAAAATATGCACATTAGAGAATATTTTAGAGAATAGAGTTCATATTTGATTGATCAATGGGAATAGAAATAAAATACAGGAAAGGTCAGCACATATCACACTCAAATGTTCCAGGCAAGCTGCACCTGAAATTGAACCAGAGAACATCCCAGCAACCAAGTCATTCCATAACTCAAACTTAAGGCAGCCACAGGCTGTGAGAGATCATGGAAGAATGTTGGGAGGATAGAGAAGCTGAAACCTAGAGTCTGGTTCGTGTTGCTTCTGTGGCATTCCACCACACAAAGCCATTCCCACCACACAAAGTTCCAAAGTACATTACATGCACATTTGACATCATGGCATTTCTAATTCCTCTCCTAAATATTTGGGCAATTTCAAAGTAAGTTTGTGAACGATAGCACAGAAAAGTGTCTAATTAAGAAAAACATGTACTCCATAAACCAAATTGAACTGACCCAGGACGGCAGAACAAAACTTTGCTCCCAGTAGATTTTATTAAAATAATTTCATCCTTCTTGCATGCTTTGATCAGCAATATGATAAAAATAGTTATTAAATTATCATCAGTCACTGCATACCAAGCATTCATTTTACGAGCAATGGTGGAGAAGAATCATAATTACAAAGCAAGCATATCAAACCATCTGCAGTTATGCAGATGGCTTTTTTACAGTAGTAGAGAAATGTACTTATTTATGCTTAGCTATTTTTAAGTACTTGAAAAGGAAAGGCACTCCATGAATACTTACCAGCATGAATGCTGACCCAAAAGGATTCATAAATACTAAGCTTTGCTTCTGGCACTTGAACAACCACACTGATTCCAAATATCATGTCCTAATCCACTAGCTTCTCTGTTTCTGATCCTGTATAATGCTCCGTAGGCTTAACAACCTTTAACATTTCACAGTTAACTTCATGAAAATTAATGGGAACAGCAGAGTAAAGTAGGATGAGAGCTAACATCTACAAAAGAACATTACATTTGTAAATCAGGGCAAAGTGGCAGTGCTCCATTTTCAAATATCTTTAGCCCTCACTATATAATATATTATAAAAGTGATTTACCATATATGTAAAATACAGACTATCTTTAAAAAGATACACTTTTGTAGGGCAGTTTTATATAAGCATGATCACATGCAGCCTTACCCAATTCAGAATGACAAATTATCAGTTAGACTAACTCATAACTTGCAACCAGACCAGCTTCTCTGTAATATTGCTTTAAATAAGACCATCAGGCCCATAATTTGTCTTGTTTTCAGCTGGAAAGCAGAACAGTGCAAGAAGAAATATAATATTCTTCAATATAAACATTCATGGTATTCTTTTTCTTGACAGTCATCAGAAATACCTCTTTGATATACTTGTTAAGATACAAAGAATAGAAACATTTTGCCATTTAAAACAACCATTAAAATTCTTGCACTGACATAGCAACAAGGTACCTCATTATATCAGCCCTGCCCATATTTCTGGGGAATTTGACAGGAGTGGTTACTCAAGTTCATCGTGCTCAGCAAAAGATGCAAGATCTGTTGTGACTTAGGATGTACAAACATAGGAGGAGCACAGATTCAGAAAAGACATGCACTATAATGATTTAAGGCAAAGCTTACAGTTGTTTGCCACCTGGAATAACAAAAGAACATTTTGAGAAAAGCTATGTGTTCTGACATTTCTATTTGTGTTAGGCAATGTTTTATGTCTTGAGTGTTCAAAAGAAATTCCTGAGTACTGTTTGTACTTAAAGCAGTATTCCAAACAGACTCTGGACCACAGCACTCTGGGGTTTGACTGACAGGAAGTATACAACTCTTAGCCCAGATCAGTGCAAGGAAAAATGAATTTGCAGTACCAGGTTTAATATTATGGAGCTGGCCTGTGCCTGTGACCTCTGCTTTCTCAGAAGTTCCCGCACAGTACAAGACTGTCGCTTAATAAGTACAGGACAGTACTTTGTCCTGAGTACAGGACGAAGGGGAACACACACGAGCTGTATCGCAGCACCACAACTGCTGCATTACCCCAGTTCATGAAGCAGACAAAGCTTTTATTGCACACAGGCTCCAGCTACTGAACCAAGAACAGCCAGAGCCTCCTTCCATTTCTTTTACTTTCAGAAGAAGGACATTAGTAAAATAGTTTGTTTTTATTCCTCCATGCCAGAAGGGGATTCAGATACACTGCCTACACAAGCAGCCTTCAGTGACCAAAGAGCCTAGCTCTGGTGGAACCATGCCTGGTTCATTTTGTAAGTTGTGTATCAATTCAGTGATGGGCTCCTCTTATTTTGAGGTTCTTTTTCAAGTGGGTCATTTCACATGTCTTCTCCAAAAGAAATTTATTCCACCCTTTCATCCCCAGTAAGAAAAAGGTCTGTATTTGAGGTTACCAAGATTTTGTGCTTATTACCAAACATAGGTTTGTGAGGTTTAGATGTAATGCCTGTAATGGTATCACAGATTAAGTTCGAGTCTTCTCATGAGAAAGAAAATGAATAGATACTGCTGTGGTGTTGTGAGGTCCCCAGGACGACGTGAGAGATGAGAATTTGACTACAAGTTCTCAGAAGTCTGATTTATTATTTTATGATATATTATATTATATTATATATTATATTTATTATATTAAAAGAAATCATATACCAAAACTATACTAAAGAAAGAGAAAGGATACATCAGGAGGCTAGACAAGAATGATAATAAAAACCCATGACAGACTCAGAGAGTCTGACACGGCTGGCTGTGATTGGCCACTAATTAAAAACAATTCACATATTTGGATAAAGAATCTCCAGACCTCTTTCCAGAGGAGCAAAACATGGAGAAGCTTAGGCTTCTCATCTTCCCACGAGGAGAAATACTGGTGAAGGGATTTTTCAGAAAATATCACTGTGACATACTGCAGCACTGTTCTCCCCCTCAGTATCATCTGAAACTGTAGCAAGTCACTCTACGTCATCATCCAGATCACAAATAAACATATGACAAAACAGAACCCAAGAAAGCCCACCAGAGGACTTCACTTGAATACTCCTTCAGTCAGCAAGTATTCCAAATTAATTTTGTTTGTAGCATTTCTCTCATCTTGCATGAGTTTTTAAATAGAGTGTTCATGCTGAACTCTACATATGTAGCATATATTGGGGATGGGGCTGTTTTGTTTTCAAAGCTTACGCATGGCCTGAAACACAACCTCCTTCAACACATTCTGTTTTCTGATGTTATTCTCACTATGTTCTTGGACTATAGTTCAGTTTTGTGCTTCTTTCTTCTGTCAATTTACTGGATATTTTAGAGAGGGATTTATAACATCCTATTTTCTATCCTTTCTTCTCTGTGTAGAAAAAGATTTTCCTTCCTTCCAGCATTTGGTATTTTATTTGTCCTTTGCAAAACCTTGAACACAAGTGCCAACACCTTTGAGATTTCACAAGTTTGTTAAATGTCTGGGAGTGATGTTCAACAGGCTCATCCAACTTACAAACCTCTAGCTCACCTAAGCATTTTCTAAATCCTTTTTTTTTTTAGTTCAGGTTGGCTTACTGCCAGTATTTGTTCTATCAGACACCAGTAGTAACCTCATTAGTGAAGATCAGAGAAGAACAGCATTAAACACATCAGCCTTCCTCCTCCCATTATCTGTGAGTAGAAGTCACATTCTGTACTCCCACACTCTGGCAGTGCCTAATACTTTGTGATTAATTATCTTATTACTGACGTGCTTTTGGAGGAAATGTGTTGTTTACTTGAGAGTGGTTCCTAATTCCATTCTGTGATTTGATCTTGCAAATGTTGAGCTTGAAATTACAGAAATCAACAGAGAAGAAAGAGATATTTCATTGTTCATCATTTACCTTTCCCTCTTGATAACTTTCTTGTATATGTAAACAGGGAATAAAATTTTAGCAGTGCGATCCCCAATGCTTTTGGCTTAGAGTGATATACTCATCAGCTGAAAACAGTTTTCATACCTTTTCTGTGCTGAAGCACATCAATATTTGGTAACCATTTATTTGTAGAGAGCAGTGACACTGTGCAGCAGGGAAGAGCCAGATCCCTCATGAGTTAAACACCTCAAGTAATGCTGAACACTACACTTGGCCAGAGTCAACACTGATGAAGCAAATTTTTGAAGATACAAATTCAGATTAGCCTCTTTGGTGGAATGAGGATTAGTTCTGAGTTTATATTATTAGTTGACTGCAGAGTCACTTCTGACACCCATTCTTTTAGAGCATGTTGTTGCTTCAGGCAAAACTGTTGTATCTAACAAATTATCGTAATTCCCTGAACCCACTATTTATCACAGGTCTTGTTAGTCTGAGAACTAGGATTAGGCTTCTAGTGCCAATCTGACACAGTCTAGCAGCCATGCCAGATATCCCTGATAACCCATTTTGCACTTTCCCCATTACCCTGCATTGGCCATGGAGTTACACTATTCATAAAATCCTGGAAAAGTCTGCTTGGGACTTATACATGTGGCACCACAACTGGTTATTACCCTGATTATCTGCATGACCCTATGCTCACTCACACTTCTCTAGCTATCCTTTCCAGAAACATTTGATCTGCAGAAGTCTATAAAGGTCTGCTCCTTTCATACCAGTATTCCTCTCGAGCACCAGAAGCTACGTATGCCTCCTAAAAAGTACAGATTTTTATCCCAAACCTCCATGCTTGTCTCTATTTAGTTTCTTTCTATACAAATCCTGGGAGGCTGAGCACAACACACAGCCCATGGTGCAGCATAAGTGGGAGTGCTGGATTAGAATTCTCTGCAAAACAGGGTGAGATGTGGAACCTTCTGCAACAGTGACTGGAGGAGACAGACAAACAGCCTGTTATGAACTTGTTCCCAGAATGGCTCAAATTAGTACAGTGCTAATGAGGTTCCATCCCTGGGATACATCACGAATAACATTCAGGACAAATATGGGTAAGTGAAGTTCATTTATAATACAGCAATCAATTTACAGCAGTACAGCTTTGCAGACTGCACAATGACTCTTAAGGTGTATTTGCTTGGAGGCATAGACAAGGAGAGAACATTTACCCTGAGCATTTTTTCTCTTAGAAGGTTATAACCCAAAGCTTTTCACAATTTACCTGTTACACTAGATCCCACTGTCAAAGCTTTAAATTTCAGAATAACTGGAAGAATTCATTAACATGATTAATATTCAGAAACAATGAGATTGTTAATTCAACTGCTCTGTTGGAGGTCACAGTTACTTACCATTTCTGTTTATATTGAGACAACCACCTACTATAACCTTCCAGTTTCATTAAAGCTTAATGATTAATGACATTTTCTTACAGGAATGAGCAACCATTTAAAATTTGTGTTGCTATTGTATAACAGTTTCTCTCTTACAAAACTCAAATGTTCTAATTAAAAAAAAAAAACTCCATGAATTAAGCAAACTATCACACACTACTGACAGCAGAGTCAATCTCAAAACCCCATTTCCCTCCCCCCCCCCCTCCAAATCTTCAGTAAACTCTTGCAAAACTCATGTATTTTTGCATAGGTAGATTCTAGCATTTTGTTATGAAATAGGAAGGGAAAAACAAAATTTCTTTCAGATATTGCTCAAATCTTTCCAGCTCTTTAGTATCTGTATAATTGGTGGTTGTAGTATTAACTCTGCCCTTAACAAAATATCTGTCTGTTTACCTTATTTTTGCTGTTTACCAAAAGCCCCCAACCCCTCCTTGTCTCAAACTTAATATTTTTAAAGAATCACCACTTTTTAAGAGGAGTATGATGTGTACAGTAAACAAACCTTTTTCAGAAAAGTTTTCTAAAGATATAAGTGTGACATGCATCAAAGGTTTGAACAGACCATTGATGGGATGCTCCATACAACATCTTGTCAAACCATTTTCTTCCATTTTGTCACTCTTAAACTTTTTTTAATTGCCTGAAGTTTGAGAGGCATCCACTAAAAACTACCTAAAAGTCAATACATCAAAAATCTTGAACAACATTAATTATATTAAATGCTGCTATTATTTCTTCTGCACAGTGAGAATTGCAGAAAAATTCTACTCCTGGTAATGCAGACACATTGCTGACTGGCTCAGACCCAGCTACAGGAGTAGCAGACACTTGCAACAGCAAACCCACATATTTTTCTTAGTCAGCAGAAAGCTATGATTGTTATGTTTTTAGCCTTCTGTAAGTATCCTTTCTGTATTCTTTAGTGTAGTTTAGCATAGTATTCTTTAATATAATATAGTATCATAAAATAATGAATTAGCCTTCTGTTAACATGGAGTCAGATTCATCATTCTTTCCTTTATCTGGGAGCCCTGCAAATACAAGAGTTTCCTTTATTTTTAAATTTAACTTCAAGATGTCAAAATCAGGAAATTAATACTTTATTATCTTGACAAGGTGCAATATCTCATATAAAGATGTTTTTTTCTTCAGCATCATTATGTCTTATCATAGAATCATAAGCACTGAAACACAGAAAGGCCTGGGTTAGTAGAGACCTCGAAGATCATCTCATTCCAAATCCCTGCCCTGGAGAGGGACACCTTTCTCTAGACCAGATCTCTCTGAGCCCCATCCAACTTGGCCTTGAACACTTCCAGGAATGGGGCAGCCACAGCTTCTCTGGGCAACCTCTGCCAGGGCTGGAATACTCTCACAGTAAAGAACTTTCTCATAGTGGATAATCTAAACCAACTCTCTGCAGAGAAGGCTTGTACCAGATTGAAGCCATTCCCCCTTGTCCTGTCGCTCTAGGCCTTTGTAAGTAGTTTCCCTCCATCTTTCATGAGGGCCCCCTTCAGGTACTGGAGGCCCCCAGTTACGTCAGTGTGGAGATTCTCAGTTCAGTCGGAATTTTCCCAGGCTTCAGGCCTGGGGAACTTAGAGAGGACGAATGAAAACAATTATTATCTCTCTTTCTGTTCATGTTGTTTGTAGATATGTACTTTCAGAGTGTGATATTCATAGTTCACCAATAGTGTGAAAGGTTTTTACTTTGAAACCAATTGGGTTTCCCCTTAGCGATCCTGCTTATAAAAGGACGCTACCTCTTAATAAAATCTCTCTTTTTCGCCTTCTGAACCATGGAGTCATTTCATCCGTCCCTGACTCAGTAGCGTCAGGTCAGTACAAAGCTTCTTTTTTCCAGGCTCAATAATCCCAGTTCTTTCAGCCTTTCCTAATAGGAGAGGTGCTCCATTCCCCAAATCAATTTGGTGGCCTCCTCTCTCATCACTCCAACACTTTCATGTGCTTCCTGAGCTGGGACCCCAGAGCTTGACTGAGTACTTTGTTGGAGTTCAGAAGACATGGAAAGAGCTTTGTGTTTATTATCCTAGTTAGAGGATGCTGTTGTCATGATAATACTGCCTGCAATTTCAGCTACTGTACTTGCAACAGAATCTGCTGCCTTTAGCCTTTAATCCAGTTCCCACGTGTGGTACTTTACACTTCTGCGTTATGAAAGGGAAATATCTAAGAGCCCTCTGTATAGAGTAACTGCTCATGCACATTAAAAATATGGCTCTTCTAAAACAACTCAACTATCAGAACTTTTACACACCTACTTCTTAATCAATACATCAGCATCAGAGAATGCTGATGCTGTAAACAAGCCATTTGCAATTTTATTAAGTGACAAGTGCTTTGGCTGCATGTTTTAAAGTATATTTTTCTGACCATCTTACTTTTAAGTATTTACTTAAATGACCCAAGGGAGGGCTTCTCTTCCAACATTTTTACAAGACTGAAATTATATACTAGGTTTTTGTAGATTAAGAAAGGTGAAGTATAGCTTTATGAAAAATAAAATTTATTGTTTGCATGACAAGAGCTACTCTTCAAGCTTTTAGTATTCTAATACATCACCCATAAGATACACCTTGCTGGATGAAGGAATCTAACCATTAATGTTCACAGAAATTATGCATTGCTGCTTTAGTATTTTATATCTTAGAAATTTTACAATTTCATCATAAATGGAATTTGCAACATAGAGACTACTTAGAAATTCAAGATTGCTTTGTGGTTTCTTTAAATATTTTTACCCAAGTACTCAATTTAAACTAAATTAAGCCATAAAACTACAGAGAAGAAGACTGCAGTTTTTAATATCAGCAAATAAAAGTTGACTATGTTGTATAAAACAACAATTGAACTCCTTGGTCTGGATATATTCTTATCCAATAATTCTGTCATAAATCATGAATAAATCATTCATTGCTACGTGTGCTTGGCAAAATGCATTACTTGGCTCTAGCAGCTGTACCTTTGAAACTTTTGAGTCAAATGAACTTCTGGAATTTATTTCAACAAGCTGTGAGAGTGCAAGCTATTTTATAGATAAAATCTCTTCTGGAACAAACCAGTGGGAAAAGAAGATGACTCAGAGGGATGATATTTAATTAGTATTATGTATGGTAATAAGCCATTCCAGAACTAAGCTAGTCATGACAAAGAAAACAGCTCCTCAATCTTAACAGGACTTCAGGGTTTAGCTTTAAATAATGACTTATCACTGAAAGTTTTAGCAAATGCAAATGCAGAGCTGCAAATATATCCTGAGCTGCCAATATAATTCAAAGATTTAAATACAATGATTTATTTAATCCACCACTGTCTAGTAAGTAGATAATATTATTTCTTAAATACTAGCTCTTATAGTAAAAATTTATGATTAAAATCTGCCTGTGCAATGGTTTTTACCTACAAACTAGGGCAACTGTAATTACCTAGATAGTAGGTAGACACAGGATTATTTACTGCTGTTCTGACAAAGGAATGGCCAGAAATACTTTTCTGTCAAATACATTTTTAGCATCTATATAGAGCATCGTGCCATATTTAAAGTACACTGGAATCCAAGAAGTCCATATCTGCATCTAAGGAAAGAGGGGAAGAAAACATTCCAGTGAAGATCAGCACAAAAGTTTTATGACACTTCATCACCAGGCCTGTAAGGAAGATTTAGTGACAGGGACAATCTTCTATTGATATCTACAATCTAAACTACCTGCCAGCTGCTTGCCACTGGTAAAGTTTTAGGGTGAAGGTGGGGGAACTGGTCTTTTACTTTCTGCTGTTCATATCAAATCCATGAAATTACTTTAATTTTGTGGTTATGACTGCACTAAACAAACCCCTTCCTTCTTTTATGTTACTGGATGGAAGATTTAAAGAGTAATTAGAGCTTTCAGAGGTAGAAACCCCAAGTGTTTGCTAAGTAGCAAGTTTTTATCTCTAAAGGAAATTGTCATGAGAGAAGACAGATTTGTCAGCCTTCTTTTCACACTGCAGCTGTGTCCAACCAGGCTGGTGCTCCAGACTGCCCCTGTGGTCAAGGAATACACACAACCTCATCTATTCCTTCAACTTAAAGAAACAAGGAATGTCCAGACTCTGTAGCATTGGCTGCCTAGATGTCTGAGGCTACCCAGGCCAAAATAAACACCTCCATCCTTTTAATGTAATGCCATCCTGAAGCACGCAAAAGCATGCAAAAGCGGCATGCAAAATCTACCCCAAATCCATTTGTGGAATTAAGTTTGCATTCCTGAGGGCTTTGACTAAATTGTTAGAAGTAAATTGAGCTAAAAAAAATTCTGAAAAGAACCAGTCAGAAGCATATTAAAACACTGCAGAATAATTTATGAGTAGAAACTGTAATGATGTGATATATCATTTGTGAATATAACAATTTCTTCATTAGCATTTTAGAGTTAATTTCAGCAAATGAATTAATATTTGAAGTTCACTGTACTGTACAAAATTGAGCCCTACATCTACGAAGAATATTTGACAATAGTAAAAGAGTTTCTGGGTTTAGTTGACATTTTATATCTTAAGGTGAAAGAATTAAACAAATGGGAGTTATGCTTGTTTGACATTCTAGATATCCTTCAGTTTATATGCTAAAGCTGTCCTAATTTTTCAGCAAGACTGGTCTCAGAACTGCCTGACTCTGAGTGTCTTTAGAGCAGAGCCAGAGTTTTGAGTTGTGAGTAGCCATGTTCTTGCTTACATTCTCTGATTTGAATTGGAATACCATAATGGGAATATTTTCAGCTGAATACAAACTTCATTGACTATTTTGCTGAAATTAAAGTAACTGACTGTTCCAAATGTGATGCAAAAATAAGGAACCTGTAGTGATTATCTTCTGAAGTAACTCAATATCCCCAGCACATCTCTCTGAACCTTTTGCCTGACAGAGCAAATACTTTCTAAAGAATATTAGAACTCACAAGGACTTTTAGTGAAAACCAAAATTCAACTCAAAAGCATAAATAGATTTTACTTTTAATTTTCCAATAGGTTTAAACTATGTCCTTCTAGACTAGAAGACTACATGATGTTAAGATACATTAATAGAAAATATGACAATTAATGCATTGAATTTGAAAATGTCTAGATTGAGCCCTTGAATGTGACCCACTTATCTTGTGTTGCAACAACACATAAACACACATGTAGTACATGGAGTTTCACATAATTTCTCCAGGTGCCCATTTTCCAGGAATAATTATTCCACTTCTATTTGCATGACTCATGGCATAAGATTATACAATATTTTTAGCAAAAGCTATTCTTGAGAATTTTGTGGTAAAATGGATACTCCAATATAGTCCAAATAATACACCACAAGAATCTTAAGTCCAAATACATAGAAAGCAAATGTGAAGACAACTTCCTTATTCTCTGAAGCACTTTTCCCAAGTTTTTCTGAAATAAAAACTCTAATCATACTTGAAGAATGTTAATTGTATGCAGATTTCAAATAGATGCATCTGGCCCAAACACAGCCAAATTCAAATTCAAATTCAAAATTATGGACTAAATGCTTAAAATGATAAATTTTATTATGATTGTTATTATAATTTAAATTACAGCTAAGAATACTCATGAAAATCTTGGTTCTGAAGGTTGCAATGGGAAAGCTCACCCCAGAGAAAATAAAGAGCATATTGCTGATACAGCATGTCATGTGTCCTGAGATATTTGGTTTAAAACCTTGGAAGAATTAGTGCAGCAAACACCTTACCTACAGTGACAGGATGTTCTTTTGCTTGTTTCTCTGGGTGGGTTTGTTGACTTTTTTTCATTTTTTTAAAGAGGTATACTTTGGTGGCAAGAGACTCCTCATTTAAACTGCAGATACCCACTCTAAATTTATTGAGCTTGATGAGAACAAACACAAAGTCTGTGCTAGCCTTAGCACCATCAATCAGAGTGCTGGCTAGTATCACATCTTAAGCTTCTTGATTTAGAATTCTTTTCCTGCTTACTCATTGAGACGTGCAATGCGTGCTAATGCACCTGTGGATGAGGACAAATAGTGTGATAAGCTATGAAATATTTTCCCTGAGATAAAAAAAAAAATCAAAAACTGACAAATGAGAGATCTAGTGGGACTAAGAAACATTTTATTAGAAAACCAAAGATCTGTTTATCCTATCCTCTAAAATTTATCACTCTTTTCTCTCAAGATTTCACATCTTTTCAAGACAACTTCAGAGGTCTAAAATTTTTTGTATATTGGTCCATTAAAGCTGAAATTGCACTTATACCCCTTATGCAAGGTTACTTCAGAATCAAGAGAAGTGAGTGCAAATGAAAAATTATTGAGTTGAAAAGCCTTTTGTTCCTTAGAGGAAAGCAACTATCAGAAATACCTTTTACTGATATAACACCTTTGTGCACAACAAGGAATAGGAATTGTTTATGGATCTTCAATAGTATTCTGGGTGCATCAGGAATGGCATTGTCAGCAGGTCAGGGAGTGATCCTGCTCCTCTACTCAGCCCTGGTGAGGCACCTCTGGAGTGCTGTGTCCAGTTTGGGGCTCCTCAGGGCAAGAGAGACAGGGAGCTCCTGGAGTGGGTCCAGTGGAGGTTGCAGAGATGATGAAGGGATGGAGCTTCTCTCTTATGAGGAAAGGCTGAGGGAGCTGGGGCTGTTCAGTCTCCAGAAGAGACAAGTGAGAGGGAACTTCATCAGTGTCTGTCAGTGCCTGCAGGGAGGGGTCAGAGCAGGGACCAGGCTCTGCTCAGTGGTGCCCAGCAATGCGACCAGAGGCAACAGGAAGAAATGGATGCACAGGAAGTTCCACCTGAACATGAGGAAGAGCTTCTTTCCTGTGCAGTGACCGGGCACTGGAACAGATCACACAGAGAGGGTATGGAATCTCCCTCACTGGAGATATTCCAGAACCACATGGATGGAATCCTGTGCCATGTGCTCTGGGATGATCCTGCTTCAGCAGGGAGGTTGAACCAGATGGCCCACTGTGGTCCATTCTAAACTGACCCGCTCTATGATTCTGTGAAAAGTAACACAATTGGATGTATCACTGAGTTACATCCACCAAATTGAAGATGGAAAGCTGTATGTCCAAAGACCTGGGCAAGGCAGATTGGGCTGCAGTGTCATTAAAAGTATGCATGAGTATGCAATAGTTTAAAATAAAGCACATTAATTTTTGAGCATATAATTGTATCAACCAACTCATAACAATACAGCATAGAAATAGTAGATGTTCAGATGTCAGTGAAGATACAGTGTTAGATTTAACTAGCACACAGAAAATGTGCATTGCTTTATAGACTCATATTGCTTGAAAATAAGGCAACAGCATCCTCACCGTAACCCAAATGCCCATTTCAGATGAGGCTCCATGTTGCAAACAAATGCTGGATTTCACAGAAATAAACAATCCATTGGAACAAGCCCTCCTCTGTCTTTTGGAAGGCACAGAGGACCTGGGGAGAAGGATGGCTGCTCGTGGTAATACTCCTTCAATATACTGAATTATAATAAATTAGGTGTGTGAAAATCTAGGCAATAGCAATCACTTGCAACTTTACATGTGGTTTCTACTACCTTCAATTCTGTTTTTATTACAAATAAAATTTAACTCTATCCATTATTTAGACATACACAGAGGTAATATTCTAGAAACCTTTTTCATTTCTTCCACGACAATTACTACTGAAGTTTAAATGCAAAGCTTTAAACTTCTGTTCTATTTTTGGGGGTTTTTTAAAAAATAAATTAATGTTCAAGTAGCAGTTTGACAAATTTGACTGCAGCCATTTGACAGCTGCAATATTTAATTTGCTTGGAGTAATCTAATAGAAACACAAATCCATCAGAAAGAAGCACTTCTAGCACTTTAGGCTTGCAGGCAAGCTTCCACCTGTATTGTTCCTGTACTTGTTTAACTTTCAGTTATGCTCAGTCATACGATTTCTAGGATTCTTCACTTTTTGGAGTGAGTAACCCACAGATTACACTGGGAAAACAAGCACACATGAAGGGAGAGCAATCCTGCGCATCCAAAAATAAGGAAAAACTGTAATACTAGTTTTCTTTGCCAGCGCATACCACCACAAAGAGAGCTATGCATTACTACATTTCTTTGACTGATGGAGCAACCCAGACCCAGGGCTGGTTGTAATTTCTACTACCAGGGGATGGAATTGCCAAATTCAACTCCAGTATTATTTTTAATTCCAACACAGTGATATACTGACTTTGCATCATATTGGGCTGGTCCTCAACACCCCACCTGTTTTGCTTAAGCAGGATAAGCGCTTCCCTAGGTGGCAGCACTGCCTTAAAAGCCTTCCTGGCCCCAAGCTGTCCCCTTGTCCTTACCTTGCCCCTGATCCCCCAGCAAGTCAGGGTAAACCCTGACAGGACCATGGATGGGGGGCTTGCAAAACTCGTACCAACCACAAGGCATTGGTATCATTACCACCAACAACACCACCACCTCTGTCTGCCTTATATTTATGACTATTTTACAGTACTTTTCTGCCTTCTTCAGCATCTCTTGTATTTTGATTACAGCTGGAAATATGTCCTGTGCAGAGGTACTCTAATAATAAACCATGATGGCACCATTTTTCTGCTGATGAGTTTATAAATCCATACATCCTCTCAGGTTATCCAACATGTCAGTGTAACAGCTACTTGTGTTCCAGTAGCTGCCCACCCACTTTTGCAGGGAAGAGCTGGTTAAAACCAGACCCTGCTGGCTTATGGGTGTCTGGCCATCTGGAGAAAACAGCCCTAAAGGGGAATTCTGAGTAGAGGTTGCGTTACCACATTAAAACCCACCACCATGTGCACATCATTCATTTAGCTGAAGGCTGCCAACATCCTGCTCAACATCCTGCAAATTGCTTCTTGCTTAACTTTCCACTTTTAACTGCACATCACCACAACATGTATTGTGTCAACACAGTAAGTCACATTTTAATTTAATTTTAGAAATATCATCTTTGCCCCCATAATGCCAGTAACGCCCCTCCTGATGTCCAGTTTTCCATTGTGTTTGTAGCAGACTTCTTTTTTTGCCCCATACTAGTGTATCACAACAGGTTACCAGCTCACATTGTTAAAAAACAATTTTGCTGGACGTTACAATGCCACATTTTAATATTTAGTAACTTTATTTCAGTCAAGGACATTCTATCATCTGAAAAATACTCTTGGAACAACAATGGATTTTTTGCTCTAAGACCAGAAGTTCTGGTCCAGAAATTTCATTTTTCAACACAGCAAATACTAAGAATATCATCAAGAATCAACCTCTAACAAAAGAATTGGAATTATAGTGAAGGCTATCATTCACACAATCTTTAAAATCTGTCTTGGTTTAAAAGACAGGTGCCTGCCAAGGAATGTGGGAACCTTCCTGGGATGGAAAATATGAACCTCTTCTCTCCAAATTATTATAACTTTGAAATTACAGGGCTACCAGGCAAAGATATGGAATAACAAAAGGAATAACAGTTCATTACTAGTGTATATATGTATAACAAGACAAACAGCAGCAATGGCAGCAACAAGAAACGAGCCCAGAAATCCAATAAACAATGAAACAATAAACAATAAACCCAGAAGAAACAGTGAAGGACAAAAAGTCTGCAGTGGCAGTGAATGCCCTGCGCAGCAGCAGTCCGTCACCAAAACCACAATTGTCTCCACTCCGATCCAGAGAGCCAAACAGGGAGAGGGGACTGAGCCCAACCCCTGACCCCCAGCCAAAATCTCGTGGTATCTCTGCACTTTCCAAGGGAAAGTCCCCCAGCTACCAAGCTCACTCCTCAGCTAAGAGACTGCAGCCAACTGCACCTTCTCCCACATGGCCAAATCTTTTTTCTCTTAAGTACTCATTGTTGCCATCTCTTAGGCAACAAATGGGAGAAAAATTCCAAGAGAAAAAAAAAGAAAAGGAAAAAATCCTAATCTCCAACATCATCTCTAGGAAGAAAAAGGCTCAGCAAGTCCACATGTTCCTAACAAGACGATTGCCCTATCTGTGTAATGGAAGGTATCTAAGCAAAGTAGTGCAAAATAAAAGAACTGTGTGAGACATAGCCTTGATCAGCAGATTTTCCAGCCACTCCATAAACTAGATGAAATGTGAAGATCCCACCAACACTGAAGAGAAAAAAAGCAAGGATAAGATGATAAAGGTAATAAAAGAAAATCCATTACAAAACCAAGCACCTTCTAGCAGATGGCTGGCCTCCAAACCAAAAAGTAAGCAGGTTCAGAGAAGTACTTTCAAACAAAGCCTGTGTTAAATTCTGCATGAAGAGACAGTGCACATGCTGAAGGTCTGGGGCTCAAGGCTTCATTTTCATGTCACCAATGAGAACAAAGGCCTTGATAAAACAAATTTACAGGCTCAAGTGCCTGCACAGTACATACTTGAGAACATTCAGAGAAATGTGTCACTTCCCTGTGACTTTGTAGATTATCCAGAGCCATCCCACACTTGGCATGATGGCAACCAAGGAACAGATCAAGCCCTTCCCTGTATTGCTGTCCTGGGGCTTTGCTCTGCCCTGCTCCCCAGCTCCAACACCTCTGCCGCCTCTCATGCTCACACAGCCACATTTCTTTAGTACATATTATGTTATGCATACAGTATTACATCTATTTAAGCAGATATGTAGCTTTAGGAAATTTTATTAAGTGTCATGTTTACCTAAAGCTTTATGTTTTCTCATTTATAACACTGGTAATTAAAAGTAAGCTGCAATCTGCATGAGAGAGCAAGCCAAATGCACTGGCCTAGGTTCGAGGAAACAATGCTTTCTAGAAAATGTTTCTTCTTTTATTTACAAGTCCAGAAAAGCAGAGAAGATGCAAAGCACCTAGATACTTTAAAAATTTTTCAGAAAAATGGTTTAGTAAGCACAATTATCTAGCAATAAAATGAACCAGCCGTAGTGCTCTTCACTGTATTAGACTTGGTACCTGTAGATGAAGAGAAGAGGCTGTGCCAGTCAAAATGTGATTTGAAGGAGTTTGCCACTATGCCCAGCCTCCGGCATGGCTGTCCCCTGAACTTGGGCATGACACATGTTAAGCCATACGGTTAAAGATCTTCATTCTAGTTTGAAGGACTTAAACAGCCTATAGCATACAAGGGATTTGTGGAGCTCTTCAATTTCAAATTTAATTTTAAATGGAAGTTACAAGTCTCTCCCTAAAACCCACCCATAAGCCAACATGAATGCAAGGTAGTGCTGATAAAGTGTGTCTGTGCCCCAGCAACCTGAAACATCTCTGTTTTTCTGATGAGAAGCAGCTTAACTCCTGCCCATAACACTGCCTCCAAAAACAGCTCTGTAGCAAAACTGTTCCCACTCCCTCATTTTATCTGTAGCCTGTAATATGAATTTCAGTTACAGACCCACAGCATTGCAGACAGCAATGCAGACCTGAATTGGAAGGGCAGGAGCAGAAGCGACAGCATGACCTATGCATCCACCTCTGGTGCATGAAGTGGGAATAGCTGCAACTCTTCTGTCTTCCAGAGGCTTGGCCAAAACTCTGCTGGGGGAACAGCAAGGCCAAAGGCCTGCAAACTGAATCCTGACTTGAGATGACAGAAGCCATGAGAAAGCTGACAGCTCTTTGTGAGAAGAGAGTTTGGCAGCAGTGAAAAACAACTTGTTTTCCTTGAGAAAAACTTTAAGACTGTAGAAAACAACCTGCTTTCCCTGAGAAAGAGCCCCAGAACTGTGATAAACACTAGCCACCTGTATAAACTGTTTCTACACTGTTAGATAGAAAAATGAAAACGATCTCCCACAAACAACTTTTTCTGCACACACACACCAGGGAGTTTGAGTGATCAATTAATACAGGGCAACAACTTGTTACTGACCAACTGGGGATAGACAGGGGATGTTCTTTAAAAACCTTATAAATAGAGATGTGCGAAATAAACCGGGATCAATCTTTTTCTTCTTTGCACCATAAAAGCATGTCCTGCATCTTTCATTATCGAGTGCCACAGTGACACAAAACCAACACTGATCTCTATATTTACCCTTCATCCTTAAAGTACCAAGAATTTTTTTTTCCATAACTATAGTTGGGGGGGTGGGGGGGAGTGCTATTTTCTGTTCCTTACCAGGCATAGTATCAACCCTTAGAACATAGCAAAAAAATACACTCTGATACAATGACTCTCAAGCAAAATATCTTCACTGTTCTAGGCTACAAAAGGCAATTATTTGGGATGAGCAAAGCCCTCTTATTAGATTAAGAACTGACTGATAATTCTAATTGTACTATACATTATCATCTTGATGCTCTTAGAACGGTGCTGTGAAATCATGGCAATTAAGGTACTTTCCACAAACACTGAGATGGCACACAACACACAACATGCTTGGGACCCAAAATCAAGGTAAAGGGAACCCTTCTGGAATGGGCTCATATCTCCATGTGCACCACAAGGAGCTTCAGTGGTGATATATCACATGATCTACTGTGATTTTTAGCAGGTCCAAATACCTCACACAGAACTCTAGAGTCAAAGGGCTAAAATCCTTTAGGTACAATCCATCAAAGTACATTTGACTGGACTAAAACAATTAACTATATATGTAGAAATATACATATAATTAATTTGTGGTGTGTACTATGTCTTCATTTTCATAGGGTACCATACATTAAAAAAGGTTATTTCACAAACCTCCTTCCTCTGTAGTTCTTCCATCAGAGACATAAATGAAATTTCAGCTCATTTTGCTATTTTGTTGCCTGACTGAATTTTCTGATATAATTGTCTTATTTCCCAGATAGAACACAAGATCAGATTTGATGCATTACACCACTAGCAGATATATGTGTTTACATGCAAGAACATTCAAATGCACATCACCACACACTGGCCTCTTTATAAACAAAGCAAATAAACATTCTTCAAAAGTCGTCAAGAAACTCAACAGTCCAACAGCACCTCAACAGTTTCTTGTAACTTTAAGTTCATTTACTTCTCTCATGTTTTTTACTTGTTTCCCAAATCTTTGAGGAAAAATTTTGCTGTGAGTTCAGTAAGATACCTTTTCTGCCCCTTTCTTGCTCAGTAATGCAATATGAAAGAGCTGTGCTAATGCCCATTACTACAGCATCATGCCACATGGATTCCTACTCCTGTGCCACCTTCCTTCAAGGCCTACAAAGTAAAAAAACACCATCCCAGAAGTTATCAGTGTGACCAGCAGCAAAGGTCACCTCAAAAAAGGCTTCCTGAGGGATTTTCCCTTCAGTTTTCTTCCTCTAGGTACCCACCACTCATGCTAGCAAAGTTGCTTGCCCTGCACCACAAATCAAGAGTTTGCCTCTCAAACACCATTTACCAAGAAACAGGCCCAAAAGCAGGCTGCAAAATTCACCTTGGGAAGATGACAAATTTCTGGACTGAGCTGCTCTCCCTTCTAATTCCTTGGCACATGTTATATCTGCAATGCTTGTCCCACAAATGAGAATTTGTTGCAGGCACAACCCCTTCCCTTGCAATTACATAATCCTGCCTAATTTATTGGAATTCTTGAGTTAGAAAACAGCAGAAATAATGAAGTCTGGATAGCCTGACTCCATCCTGCCCCAGTCACAGAGCTTTTACATGATTCTACTCAAGTAAAATCTTTTTATTCTCCTCCCACACTGCACTTAATTGCTTAATGCTTCTTCCCCTCTTCTTCCCCTGCTCTTTCAACAGCCCCAGCAGCCTCTTTATATCCACTTTTTCCTTTCCACTCCATTATGGCAGTAATTCTGCTTGACAAATCTGTAAGAGGACATGCTCAGCTGCTTTGGAAGGCTGCTGAACACACTGCTGACTGAAGCATTGCTGCTTACAGTGGTAAAAAAGATTATAAATTGAAGGATGCCATGAGTGGATGCCTGCTGCAGAGTAATTGGTGGAAAGTTTTGGTGTTTTTTCAAGTAGGGAGGTTGGATTTTTGAGATTCCAGGTCCCACCCTAACTGACAGCAGCTTGTCTGGCTAAAACAGCTCTACTGCAGTACTATAAAAAAAGCCAGCCATAAGAAGTTGGAAGGTGCTGAAAGCCAAGGTAAGTTAGAAAAGACTGCTTGATCCAGAATAAGAGGGAATTACTGGGCTAAATGGGAGGGCAGAATAACCAAATAACTACTGGAAATTATTTGATCTTCAGAAAAGTCAGTAAAATTCACATAAAGGAATAAGCCTGAAAAAATAACAGTACCGGAAAACTCTAAGGAATAGATCTGAAATATTAAAGGCTTAATGAGACTATTTTGTGAAGATTTGCCACGATTTTGTCAAGAACCCTGGGCAGAGTTCTGGCCACAACCCAGCAGGAAAAAAAAAATCCAGGAGAAATATAGGACAGTGGTACCTTCAAAGATAACAGCACTTCTACCTGAAACAAACCACATGCCCTCAGAGGCTGCTTACACAGTACTGCCTAAGAGATGCAGTTATATCCCTGCCATTACATGCCACTGCCATTCTGTTTGCAAAACATCCTGTCTCTGCATAGCTTTGTACAGCAAGGTGCAGTAAAAGAAACACAGAAATGTTCCTTAAAACACTGATCACCTCAGCCTGGAAAAGGAAGTGCAAGGGACAAGACAGAAGAATATCTTGACCTCCATGTCCCTGAAAATTGTCATGAAAAACAAAACCTGAAATGTTCAGAAAT
Organism: Euphonia xanthogaster; assembly: GCA_034509185.1. Taxonomy (NCBI): domain Eukaryota; kingdom Metazoa; phylum Chordata; class Aves; order Passeriformes; family Fringillidae; genus Euphonia; species Euphonia xanthogaster. The sequence goes on along the minus strand of JAYDZK010000001.1, from coordinate 13,432,608 downwards.
ATTTCTCCTCCTCCAAAACAGGTAGAATTCTTTTTCTTCCACAATGAAGTGCACACATCCCTGTCAAGTACTTAGGGTGACATGCAGGGTGCAAGACTGCAAGAAATAGGAAACAAAAGAGAAAACAACCAAACAATTTCTGAACCAGTATCATATCTTGAGGACTTCCTATATCCAAAATGGTGCAGAAGACTCCAGATATTTGGGTATGCTCCTTTCAGCAGGTAAGATTTTTCTAGTCTTATCCTCCTTTTTCTGACAATGCTTTAATACAGAGCAATTCTCTATCATCCAGTATATAAATCTACCCAGTGCCTTTTGTTCTCGACATCTACTTCTTTTCATAGTGCTTAGCTAACAAAAGCCATCACCAAGCACGTCCCAGGACCTCAAAGTCAGTACCTGCTGAGTCAGCCAGGTAGAACAAAGTATAAGAACATGGACACAAAAGGTATTTGGAGCACTGGCTGCAAGACAGGTTGTCTAGGCTTGAAAGACAGGTGTCTGCTAGGGAAGGCAGGAGCCTCCCTTGGGAATGGAAAATGTAAATCCCCTCCCCCCAAATTATTATCATTTTGAAATTAAGAAGCTCTCAGGCAAAGATATGAGGATAGGAATAACAGTTCTTTACTAGTATGTATAACAAGGCAAACAAACAACAATTATGGCATTAACAACAAACAGAACCAAGAACCCTGCGACAGCCTTCTTGGCCGAGATGGGAAGGGATGGAGGAGAGGCTTTGCTTCACAAAACCCTGGGGCAGGCGAACCTGGTGCCCCTGCAGGACTCTAACGAGCACCAAGCTGGAACAGCAGGAATGAACAAAAATCCCGGGCTGGAGGGCGAGATGCTCCACGGCGGTAGCTGGAGCAGTGGGACCTCCTGGCAGGGCAGGGCAGGGCAGGGCAGGGCAGGGCAGGGGTTATAGGATAGAGAAATCCAGAGCAGTGCCAAAGGAGCGGCGGGGGCAGGACAGCAGAGGCCTGGCTCCCAGCAGGGCAGCAAGAGGTGAGCTCAGGATTCCTGGGCTCACGAGCAGATGGTGATGGGTCCCTCTTTTAGTGAGGTAGGGTGTTAATAAGGTCCCAGCCCAATGGCTGCTCTTATGAGCAAAGGATCACCCACAGAAAGGAAGAAGCAGTACAGGACTGGACTGCAGCAGTGACAGTGAATTCTCCCCACAGTAAGCAAAAGCTTGACCATCCTCCTCCTGATGCTGAGAGCAAGAGAGCAGCTGCTCCCAGGACCTTGCCCTTTAATTCCCCACAAAACTCGCGGTATCTTCTTCCTTGGAGAGAAACTCCCAGAGAAAAAGAAGTGTAGCCAGATGCTACACTCCTCTCCCCACCTTGGTCACCTCTTTTAAGTACCCATAGGCACCCAGTAGTTAGTCTCCTAGCAACTTAAAGGAAAAACTTCTGTAAATAAAAAAGAAAGAAACCAAACCCCCAACACAGGTTTTCTTCTAAAGAAGCACATTTCCCAAGTACCCCCACACCAGAGGTCAAAAGCACTATCTGGACTCACTAACCCAGGAAGGCTCAAGAGCAGAAAACAGGAATGTCATACTTATGGGTGCTGCATGTAGTCCTAGTCAAGGACCAGCTACTACCTCAAGAAAGGACCTACTTCATCCTCAGGACAGAAAAATGACATCTATACTATCACCGCTAGGTCAGACGTGACATACACACACATTATCAGGGTCCAAGAAGAAAAGAAGTTTTTATTCTGCGTGTTCTCCAGCTTATATACTCTTAGCAAAGCGTGATCTTAAGTCATTAACTACATGACAATAACTTATTATATTCATTGGTGCAACGCAATTAGCGTCAATATAACTGGCAAAAGCTTTACAGAAGTTCTATAAGGCACATATACACATCTACTTATGCACATAGTCTAGCTCACAAAAATTGTCATGTATCTTTTCTAACCTGTTTCCAGGCTGACGGCCTTGTCTTCTTCCTTGCTATGGATACACTCGAAAATCATCAACTGTTATTTCTTCTATTCACTCAGCTTTGCTTGCAGGCCAGCTGCCAAGCCCCTCCATACTAAACATCACTGAAAGTCTTTATGTTAGCATCATCAGTCTAGTGTTGAGATACTGTTAATTTAAAAAAACCCACGGATACTAAGAAAAAGCCTCAAGTGGTGTATAAAATAAAAAATTATTTTGCAGAAATGCATTCTCTTCATCATTTTCAGGCTCTTCTTTTATATAAAGTACACTTTGGATTTTTTCTGATCTATTTTGCATCTCAAAATATTAATTTCTTCCTATGTTGTAGTCTTCCAACTTTACTGAGATTCCCTTTATTCCCTGTACTTGTGTACTTTAGTTTTATTCCAATTGCATATTTTTTCATGACTGATGAGCTCCTGTACAGCTCTGCCAGGCAGGACAATAAATAGCAGAGCATGGCATGACTCAAGTTAGGGGAAAACAGAAGAGCCTACTTGCACATGCTAACTCTATAGTAGGAAAGGAATTGGATTATTCAAGGCACACTTCTCCATACTCAATGAATTTTTAATGAAGTCAGTTTCCACAAACATCAAGACTGAACTTCCACAAATGAAAGACAGCAGCTTTTAAAAAAACAACAACATTTCTAAGAACCTTTACAGAAATTATTAACAAAACTGTATACCATGATTTAATAAACATGACTGATACTGCATGACCTAATTTAGTGCCCTTCCTTATATTTAAATATAAACACTAAATAAAACTTAGTGGTATTTCTAAAGAGCAGATACATTCCAAACCTTCAGGAATCTTGTATTTGTGAATGTTTCCCCCCCAGTTGTCTTCAGGTTTTCAAAAGCTGAAATTGTGTCTGAATTTCAGACCATATTAGGCCTCACAAATGCTTCCGAATGCACTAATTTTAGTACTCCAGCTATTGACATCACTTTCTGTTACTGCTAAGCTGCACAATGAGTTGCACACCAGCTGTCAGTGTTCCTGCTTCCCCTCTCACAGCAGGCAGCACAGATGTTTTGCAGCAAGACCTGCAAATGCAAATCTCCAACCAGTTTAAAATTTTGTGCCATCCCTCTGGCTGAAGGGATACTTAATGCACTTCACTATGTAAGATGTACTTGGCAAATGGGCTCTGAAATGGCAACAACATCCAGTGAGAAGCAATTTGGATTAATGAATTCTTTAATACCTTATGTATTCCTACCAGTGACTTGCTAAAGACACCAATCAAATGGAAAGATGGCATGAAAATTAAATGCTTGGGAATAATTCAGTACAACTGGGACCAGCATTCCTGCTGTGTTTGCATTATTATATGATGAGATGTTTCTCATGGAGAATTCTTGGTAATTAGAGCATCTGATATTAGGAGTACAGCTAGAGAAGGGCCTGCTAGTCATTTATGTCTAGCAGGAATAATGACCATAGATAGGTGGAAAGAATGAAAATACTTCAGATATTTAAGGTTTGATCATCAAAAGCCATTTCAAATGCTAACATTTCAATGAGGAATATAACACATTTTAAACAAGGACATGTTTACTTCGGCAAGATTTCAATTCTATTCTCTTGCTCTCCCTTCCCAAACACCTTGATATGGCTCATTTTTAAATAAAAAATTTTGACTCCTTCTACTTCAGTAGTAAGTTAATCCAGTTGTTCCTCTCCTTCTTTCTCTTCTGACAAAGAACAGGAATTACTACAAAATCCAGTTCAGGCAGTAAATGTTTCTGCAATACTATCTTGTGCAAAGGCTATCATGAGTGAACAAGTAACCTTAGAAGGAGCATTTGAAATAAATAACTCCATAAGCAGCAGCTGAAGATCAACTTTGTAGAAATACTTTGTTGATTATCAACACCCTAAGCAATCACTTCCTGTACACTGCTGAGTCCAGACCAAACTTGCACTGAAATTGTTACTACTCATGAGAGAAGGACTATGCCATAGTACCAGTGACATGGGAAACCAAAAAACTGCTTTGAGGCTTTGCAAAGTTTACAAGTTTACAAGATCAAATTAACAATTACCTGACAAAACAATACTTTGTTCTAAACAAAGCAAAGCTTTACCCATCTCTTAGGAAGAATGGCAGTGTGGTTTGGCAGCTCAGCCAGGATGGGACGGCTTGGGAGAAAGAGAAGAGCCTATTTGCACATGTAACTCAAGGAAGATAAAAGCAGTAGCCACGCAGACTGAATGCAGTATCACAATCAGCATTCAGCCAGCAACACTTTTTGGAAATAAAACACTAATTACTAGCAACAGACAACTAATAAACACTGCCATTTCTTCATGCTAAGGACAGTTCTGAATGGTTAATAAGCCAGGTTTTAAGTATTAGAGCAAGAGAGGACTTGAAACTTGTCTATGGCTACCATATGGCTACCAGTTTTCCAAAAAACATCTTCATGGTTAGCAGTTTTAAGTTCTCTGATTTATAAACCAGATTAAAATACAAGGTTTAAAGCAAAACCTGACTGATTTACATATTCTAAGATAGAGAATCTGAGGGAGTTTTTCCTGATGTCTGCAAAATGCAGAAGCTGCAACCACATTGCAAGAAAGATGCTTTGGGGAATTACAGGCTGCCTCACTTCAATTTCTGGGAAAATCATTAACTAAGTTCTACTGAAAGCCATTTCTGGGCACATGAAGATGATGATGATTAGCAATAGCCAAAACAGATCTAATAACAGTAAATTGTGCTTGATCAAACTAACTTGCCTTCTAGGATGAAACAGCAAAATTGGTGAGTTAAGGACAGAGCAGTAGACACCATTCAACTTAACTTTAGCAAGGTATGCAACACCATCTCCCTCTTGCAACATCTTTGTATCCAAGTTGGAATGTTACGGTTTTCATGGATGCAGTCCTAGTTGGGTAAATGTTGGGGTTGTTCTTTCCTTATTATCACTGTGTTGCTAAGAAGCACTGATGGCTGGGTACTTGAGATGGGCCAGGAGGGGAAATTCTTGGTTTCGGGAGTTTCTCTCAGGGGGAACAGACATACCTTGAGAATGGGGGCAGGTTAAAAGAGATGGGGTTGGGGGCAACTGGAACTGCAACAAAGGGGAACAGCCACAGCCAAAAAAGGCCAGGACTGGGTTCCTGGTTCTGTTCATTGTTAGTGCCGTGGTTGTTGTTGTTTGTTTGCTTTATTATACATACTAGTAAAGAACTGTTATTCCTCTTCCATATCTTTGCCCGAGAGCCCCTTAATTTCAAAATTCTATAATTTGGAGGGAGGGGATTTATGTTCTCCATTCCAAGGGAGACTTCTATGCCTTCCCTAGCAGACACCTGTAGTGTAAACCAACTAAACCAAGAAAGTCTAGTAAACCAAGACAGTGAAAAACTGTGCTGTGGAGCTCTACGTGTAATGGCTCCTGGCTGTACTGTTCTCACAACCATACTCTGCGTGGAATAAAGTAAAAATACCACACCTCAGGGCTTCTTTATGGCACTGGTTTTGTTTAGCCTAGTCTATCAATAAGGAGAAGATGGGCTGCCTAATGAGGAAGTCAGTACATTTGATTAGAGAAATGACCTGCCTCACTAGGTACGCAAATTTTTGGACCCATTCCAGGTATTAAAAAATAGTGTCTAAAAGAAGCATAATGCAAATACAATTTCTTGCTTCTATTGTTAAACACACCAAGAGAGGAAAGGGGACTGGATTCTGTTCACCAGGACTCCAACTCTCCTATCTTCAAGGGTAGGATGTCAAAGTTATAACTGTTACTAGTGATGGAGCTGAATAGCCCTCAATAACTAAGAAACAAAAGCTCTATTGTCACTATTAGTATTGTCATTAACCTTCCCATGAGCACACCCAACAATACAGCAGTCCCTGTAACATACTTTCTGCATTCAATGAAAGTCAACAATTTCTGTGAATGTGCAATGCCACATAAATATTTTATATAAATATTGCTACCTACAAAAAACCTCACCCTCTTTATAGTGAAACTGTTTCTCCCCAGTTCTCATTGTAAGAATTAACTCAGTGAACACAACAGTAGTTACGAAGAGAAGATGTTACCTGGTAGAAGATGATAATATTTTATCGAGTTATTAATTCCAACCTGTTTCATTTTTTTTTCTTTGTTGTAAATGAGTCATTATGGACAAAAGCCAAGTCAGAATTAACAGGTAAGATCATGTTCTGTTGAGAACTGAATCCTGACCTTAAGGAATAATATAAACAATATGTTCCATGCAAATACTGAGTGACACATAATAATATTTGCTACTTTCATGGACTTCATGCTCAGAAACACTGCATAGTGCCATAGTCTAATCCCCAGTATCACAATGAAGATGTTTTTTTAAATTCAAGTATCTTGTATCACATCAACAGATAAAAAATAATTGAGAGAGTAAATGGATTTTAGAGTAAGGTGAGCAACAGTAAGGAATACATCAAACTCTACAAGAACACTAAATATATCATATTGTAGGCCTACAGAAAGGATGACTAAATAAGAGAGAATAAACCAAGATAAACCACTGGAGTGGAACATTTTGTAATAGATCTAAAAGGTCTGTAAAAGCTTATTTTTATAATTAAATCCTTTGCATATTTCTGCCCCTAGTCAAAAGGGTCCAGTTGAACCATCACTGAAAAAAATATAATGCCAAAGCATCTATCCCAAATGATACGAACATTGCAACGGGGAAGAAGGTAAGTGAGTAGAAGTCTATTTTTAGGCTGATGGGAATTTTGAAGTTTATGATGAATTTTCATTCTCAGAAGGAGTTTAGGCTTTCTGTTCCTGAGTAGATGTAGATTGTTATGCAGATTAAGCTGATTAGGAAGGAGGTTTTGACTGTGTCTGTGATGGTGTTGGGAGTGTTCTTGAGATGGTGGGATAAAAATGGGAATATATATAAATATATAATGCACTGACCTTCCTTAATATCATTCTCGTGTTGAATTACCCCCAAATGGGTAATACAACACGAGAATGATATTAAGGAAGCTCAGTGCATTATATATTTTTACATACATATTTGACAATATGTATATGAGCTGAAATGTATCTTATCAGTTTCCACACAGAGAAAACATTAAGCTAACAAAAATTAGCTGAAGTGGGCGCTGCTCAGGAGAACCCAAATTCCATTTGGACAGAGTTACACACAACACAGGGAAGCAAAGAGCTTTAAATAATAGGTTAGCAAATCAGGAGCAAAATCTTTCAAAAGAGCAGACGAAAACTGGCATTATGCTGTGCAGTTCCTCTGACATCAGCAGCAATGCAGTATTGCAGATAAGCCTCTAGCAGTGTTAACAACTAAAAGTGGAGAACAGATATCACTGGCTGAGGGTTATGTACAAATTACGGTTGGGACAGGACTGCTGCCTTGAGCTGCTGTATTTTCCAGTATCAGTTTCATTACCTGGTTATGACAATGGGAAGATGCCATCAGCTCACATCCCAGGTAGCAGACCAAGAACTTAATGTTACAACTCACTGTATATGTTTTTTGACTAATCACACAAAGCAGAAGCATACTGACAGTGGTTCTATCCAACCACTATAAGCACACGTACCTTTTGTTAAAACAATGCTTGCTTATTTTGAATACAACACTTGCTTGTAAGCCTTAAAACACAATGCACAGAGCTCTATTACTAAGCTTACAACCTTCTAATATCTTCCTAGATATACTTTTCTGCAGCTTAGGGAGTTATTCTAGACAAGCGTTAATACACAGACCATTGTTCTATTTGTCCTT
>JAYDZK010000001.1:13411055-13424767 GCA_034509185.1 Euphonia xanthogaster | reverse complement strand
TCTACTGCTGATTTCTCCTGTAAGAGAATGCAGTAGAAATTTAGCCAGTTGTGTTGCCTGTAGGTCTCCATGCCAGGATCCCATAAATGGCTCATAAGTATGTGTAGAGGAGAACAGGTACTATAAGGAAAGGTATTTTGTGGCAAGTATAAAAATAAAACCATATGATGGGGCCGGAGAAAGGCTCATTGGTTAGGAGAACATGCTGCTCCTCCAAAGTCCCCAAATTTGGTTTCCAGCATCCACATGATCAGGTGGATGTGAGTACAGTGTGAATGCAAGATCTGAAGACATTCCTTGAAGAGGGAAATCTAGCAAGAATTCAATTATGATTATTAAACATAAGAATTTAATGTACTGGTTATAATTTTTTCCCACCTTTGTAGAAGGACACACAGATTGAAAAATAGTAATATGAAAGATAGAATTCCCCGGCACCTGAAATTTGGGTGATTACATTTTCTCTGTCAGAGTTCTGACTGTACTAGACCAGAGAATAAGACAGCATTACTTCCCTGCTGTGCAGATATTGATTTTCATATGTAAAAGACAGTTAATTGGGATCTTGACTGAACTTCTGTGAAACTTATCTTACCCATGTCTCTTTTAACAATATAGTTCTGTAACAAAAAAAGATAAAAATTATAAGTATTTTCCCTTTCTCAGAGTGCAATATGGAAAGGCATAAAAATTAGCTGTCTCTATCTTAAATTACAAAACCATCAAGAGTGTTGTCTCCTACAAAAAGGCTCGAAATTATTATTGATTTACCAAAATAATTTATTTTAATTGATAAGGAAATAAATGGCCAGAGCCATAAAATATACTTTTCTCTCAAAACAGCACTTTATTTGAACAAGGAGAATGACTAATATTGTTTTGCGGTGATGCAGGATTATTCAAATTAAATATACCATTTTTAAGCAATTAGACCAGAAAATAAAACCAAGAAATAATCATGCATAATTTCTGAAAAGACAGTGCAGAACTAATTAGCATGAAAACTATATTCAGGTTCTTCCCTCTCACTTCACTCCACAGATAACACTGATTTCTATGAAGCAACTCCTAAAGTAATATATTTTTTTTTTAAGTAACTGAACCTTCTCCTGAGAGCATTGTATTGTTATATGTTTAATTAGTTGTGCATTTTGAATGTATAAGACATCGGAGACTACACTTCACATATTTTCAGTGATCAAGCTGCCAAAATATTCTATTTAAATTGAACTTTTCTTTAGATAACCTTGTTTTCCATACTGCTGTTAGTTTCCATGTTGCTGCAGTATCAGACTGTAATTTTATAAACCTGTTCACACTCCTTAACTGTGCACAGCTACAGAATTTTAAGAGACCAGGTTAGGTTACAGGTGTGCACCTGTGACACAGAACATGCTCAGAGGCCTTGAAGCACAACAAAATATGTCTCTGCCCATGGCTGGAGCACTAAATAAAAGTAAGATGGACTGCCACTGAAAAACCCTGAGAAGTCTAATTGGAGACAGTTCAATAGCTGTTATAGCATTTACATCTACCCTTTTCAGAAATGAACTGGACATCATAGAATATTCTGATTTTTCTTATGTATTTATGGCCATGGACATAGTTTTTTTTAATGTTTCCTATCAAACTCCTCTCCTCTTTACCAATCAACTCATATTCTGTACTATTAGCATCACACTTCTTAAATAATGTCTTTTTTTTTTCTGCCCAAGTTCTGCTGATATAGAAACAGACTCAAAAACACTGTTTCCACTCAATGTACACTCAAATAAAATTATCCTGAAAATAGAAAAAATGCACATCTTCATACAAATGAGAAACTAGAATACTGTGTATCTGCTCTTGTTGCCTGTAAGGTGTTATGTACAGGGAATATTCCTGCAGTATTGCACAGCTATTACTATTTGAACCATATTTCTAAGCTGTGTTGTGCTCCTATTTTTCTCCAAAGTCTTCTGGGGGTAGCATTAATATTGTTTTTCTAGCATGCTTTAAAGTTTCTACTCCAGACAGTAAGACAAAAACAAAGACATATTTATTATTAAAAGAACATTCATCCCAGACTATAACAGCAAAAGACATTAGTAGCCATATGTAAATATCTGAAACAACCATTTAGGAACTAAAAAAGTGCAAGCACACAAGAGCATGAGTGGATTCTTCCCCAAAACCAGAGTAAATACAAGTAGTGTTCAGAACATGAGACTTTCTCCCATTAGCTGAATGACAGAACATATTGTTGCAGAGGAAAATCTTCATTCTCTGCTATGCTAAAAGCCTGCCATACAAGATACTGCAGTTCCAAGATTCTGCCTAATGCCTGTTAAAACCCACGGAAAATAAACACCTCTGTTGCTTTTAGCACAGCTTGTAAAGTACATGACCTGTTTCAGGCCACACAGCCTGACAAAAAGGAAAGGTTTTGTTGGAGAGTTCTATCTCCCTGCATTAACATAAGAAGTGACCTATTAAAAGCTAATCATGAAGACTAAGGTCAATGAAATATTCATTATAGCTTAAAAATACACATTCAGTCATAAAAAAATCATTATACTACAATTCATTGGTTTTTCTACTTCAAAAACAGTGCTTACGAGTTATGTCATTAAAAACACAGAACCAACACAACACTAATTACAGGCCTCAGTAACACCCAGGGGAAGCAATTTCAGATTTTCCCAAAGACAAAAGGATAAGCATAGGCATCTTGGTAACACTATCCAAATTAATGTGGACAGATTTCTACAATCTGACAGAAAGAAAATGAAAGAGTGTTTTCAGAAATTTCAATTACAAGAGCGAAACAATTACTCTGCTGTGTGCTTTATATCTCCCAAAGTCATTTTCTTTCAATTGACAGTAAAGGCAAACTTAATGCAAATGTATTTACATCCAGCTCTTATCCATGTACAGAATCTGAAACTAAAATACAGGGTAAAAGAATTTTTCTGCTGACAAATACACAGAAAATAAATAAGGAAACTTTTAAGTATGTGGATATATTTTACCACAGCCACTGGTGTTTGTTTCTAAAACTAAAACATAGTTTTACCCCAGTAGGTTTTCTTTGCTTTGCTGTCAATAATGCAGCACTCTACCTTTCCCTTGAAAGATATTCACTTATATCTGTATATTTTCACAATACTACCGTGGAATATTTTTCTTGTTACTGACCATGTCAAAAAAGAAATTCAAGGTTCAACACCAGCTATGCTCAGTGAAACAGTCAGACTACTTTAACAAGCTGGTGGAGCAGCAGTTATATCTCATCAGCTTTAACTCAGAATTCCCAGCTGAAGAGGAAGTGTGAATTTCTCACACAGACTCATACGGTCAAAGGTTAAAAATTACTAAATTTAATCCAGGTAGCACTCTCGTCTCTTGAGAGAAGGAAAGCATGTGCGTGGTTCTAAAGTAGGGCTATCCATGCAAGCCTTGCATTGGTTCTCACATACCTTTGGCATTGCTTTCTCTTTACAGGTTATTTTGTTTTCTACATCATTTCACCATCAGTTTGGTTATTCTAAATTTTTCTTCTTGAAACCCTGTTTCAGTTCATGTATTTAAAAATGAGGTGCAAGAACTTTAGAAGAAAAAGAAAAACCTTTCCAAAACACGCCCAATTTTAAAAAGATATAATTTTCCATTATTCTATCTCATTTTAGTCTCATGAGCATATAGGAAGCCTGTGAGACGCTTAATAAAGCATCTTGTGAAGCTGGATTGCACCTGCTTACAGAAATTATACCAGACAGGAGTTAGAGGAACACAGTGTGCTCAGAATTAGAAGCATTTACTGTTGGAATACATGGAAAATAGCAAGTTATGCGTGATGCCATTCAGTTCAGCTCATTTTCAGCAGAGCTCTTGCAATTTACGGTAGAGTATGTTTGCATGCTTAACTAAGTGCATTAACATCTTGGGTTAGATTGGGAACACACTTTTGAACCAAACATCTCTTATCACCTCTCACACGGCCTTGGTTTGCATTGCAGAATAGTCTCAGAGGGCAAAATTGCATCCCTTTTGAATTAAGGTAAACTGACATTGTACTTCAGAATGACCTAAATCTCAGGCTGCTGTCGACAGGACCATGGCAGAGCCAGGCTGAGCTAAATCCCTTGAAAATTGCATAAATACATAAATATGCAAATCTTGGGTCTTTAACTGCAAAGTGGTTGGCTATTAGTTTTCTCCTGTTGTACTACACTACTGGCTAATGCAGACTCAAACTTTTCACAGTGGCAGCAGCCCTGGTATTCTCAGAGGAACTGCTGACAGTGCCAGCACCGTGAACAGACTGGGTAGATGTTGAGGTAACAACTGTGCATATGCTGGCCAGCTGTCATAAATTAGAGAACTTCTCCTCCTCTCTAGCCTTAGGAGCTTGTGCCTTGAATATGGAGGTGTCCTGACAGGTCCAGCCTCTCCAAATGAACAGGTCACCTTCTCCCCTGTACAGGCTGGTGTCTCAGCTGTCAGACGTGGAGTCAGAGCAAAAGAAAGGGACTTGTGGGTGCCATGTGCCATTGTGGGGTTCTGCCTGTGTGACCACAGGGAGGCCATAAGGAAGAGGTGTTGTGGGGTTCTGCCTGTGTGACCAAGGTGTTGCATCTACATGGGCTTCAAGGTTGGAATTAAGTGAGTTGGGAGGAATAGCAGTGTCCAAAAAACATACATTCAGGAAGGTTACTCCTCCAGATGCAGCAGAAGCTCTGAGGACATTTCCACTTCTGACCCTGATGAAGGAGCTGCAGGTTTGCAGTTACAGGAGTCAGGTGATGAATGCCCTGATGAGCAGCAGAGGGGCTCTGTCTCCAGCCAGGCAGAGGAAAGGGACAACTAGTCTTACTGGACTGTATGGAACAGGTTTCCTGACACGTCAGACCCATGGGAGAGGAATGCTTTGCTGGACACTGGTGCACAGTGCAACTTAATGCCATCAGGGTCCATGGAGGCAGAACTCGGCTGGATTTCTGGAGTGACAGGGGGTCCCAGCTGGTGAAGTGACCCTAACAGGAAACAAGGGGCATAACATACCCTACTGTGGACCAGCCCAGATTCCCAGGGTGTCCTTGTCAGAGACTGCCTCAGAAGAGGACACTGCAAGGATTTAAAACTGTACCATGGGTATCCTTTTGTTGTAGACACCATGAAGATTAAACAGCTGCTTACCTTGCCCAGACTTTCAGATGATCAATCTGTAGTGGGCTTGCTGCATGCCAAGGATCAGCAGGTGCCAGTTGCCACCGTGATGGTGCATCAGTGGCAATACTGCACGATCCAAGTGCCTCTGGTTCCTCTCCATGAGCCTATTCATCAATGGAGAATGAAGTCATCAGCAAGACAATCACACTTGAACTGTCTCATACAGCCAGTGCAAAAGTCTGATGGACAGTGCAGACTTCCAGTAAACTATTGTGACCTGCACAAACCACTTTCCACAGACTGCAGCCATACTGGACATGTTAACACTCCAGTACAAACTGGAGGTAAAGGCAGGCAAGTGATAGCACTTTATGTGATCAATGCTGCTTTCTCTGTTGCTTTGGCAGACTATAGGCCACAGCTTGCTTCCATGCAGAGGGTTGTCCATTACCTGGAATTGTCTGTCCCACAAATGGCAGTACAGTGTAGCATATGAAAACCAGACTCATAAGCTGAGAGCAAAATGAATCTGTTTATTGCAGAGTTAGGACAGTACTTACACACTCAGTATGGAAATCTCTGTTCAGTCCTTCACACACAACCTGGTTGCAGGCCTGTAATAAATCCATCAGCCTGACAGTTTGTTAGTTTTCTCAAGGTTTGCAGGCTTCAAAGAAACAGGATGCTTTTCCTGCATAATCTAGAGTCCTTCTGTGCTTCCCAGGAATTTTCTGCAGTGTCAGGCTTTGCTGGTTCCTTACAGTCCCATTCCTACCATTGTTGTGGATTGATATAGACTGCAGTGGAACAGGGTGAAGCTGCCCAACACTGATGACAAAATAATATGGGACATCACAATGAAAGAAGCAATTGAGAAAGTGTTATTTGGACCCCACCTGCAGGGTTGCATCCAGGTCTGGGATCCCAGCACAGGAAGGACATGGACTTGTTGGAGCCAGGCCATGTCCAAGATGATCTGAGGAATGGAGCAGCTCTGTTGAGAAAATGCTGGGAGAATTGGGAGTGCTCAGCTAGAAAAGAGAAGGCTCTGGTGTGATCTAATTGTGGCCTTCCAGTATCTGAAGGGAGCCCACAAGAAAAATGGAGAGAGACTATTTACACAGTTCTGGAGGGGCAGGACAAGGGGTAATGGCTTCAAACTGACAGAAAGTAGGCTTAGGCTAGATGTTAGGAAGAAATTCTTTTCTGTGAGTGTGGTAAGGCACGTGTACAGATTTTCCAGAGAAGTTATGGCTGCAACATTCCTGGAAGTGTTCAAGGTGAGGTTGGATGGAGCTCTGAGCAACCTGGTCTAGTGCAAGATGTCCTTGTCCACATCAGCAGTGTTGGAACTAGATAATCTTTGAGGTCCCTTCCAGCCCAGGCCATTCTATGATTAATATTTTCCCTTAAAACTGACTTTGCCCAAAGCAAAGCAAGATCAAGGGACCTGCACAAGGGACTTTGTTTTAGGAAATAAAATTTCATTTAGATATTGCCACATGTTAATGCATGTGAATTATACAGTAGTAGCAATATTCCCACCTACTAACTGGAAGAAAACACAGGTATGCTGAGTTTCTAGACAGTGCATATCCTTGGTTACGGTCAGACTGGAAGTCCTCTCCTTTGAATAACACACAAAGTATTTAAACCAGTTCCCTGAGCAGCAACAACCATTTGAAAAGACTAAACATGAAACTGATCATGCAGTAGCCCTAGACCAGCTGGACAGGACCAGAATGTAGGATGGATGGCTTACACCACAGCCAGGAAATTGTTGCTGCAGCCAGAGAGCACCTAGAAAGACCCAAGGTCAGCTCCTGCAGCTTTGGAGCCAGGACACAGAGGATCTGAATCCCACTGCACCCTAACTATGAAAAAGACATACTGGTAAAACACAAAGAGGTTCGGGTTGCCTCTGAAGTAGTTATTACAGAAGCACAGCTCTTCTTGGCACCACAAATATCCATGTGGTGCCACATGGCAAGAATATGGTATCCATATTCTTGTCCTGAATGATTAAATGAAGGATCCCTCTACACATCATGCAGCTGACACTACATGGTTCATAGTTGCATGAACATGCCAAAGAAAATATCACATGCTTTCTCTGGTGGAGGTGGTTATTGGATGTTCAGAAACTTACCCTGTAACCAGTGTTGCCACCCAAAATACCTCGAACTTCAAGTAGCAAGTTTGATGATGACAATTCACCACAAAAATAACTGAATTGAACAATATGAGCCAGCTATGAAACTACTTTGTAGGCATCCAGGCCAAGAAACACATTCCTTGACTGAGAATATCACATTCCCTGTCATGCACCAGCCATCAGGAAGACAGAGCAAGGCAATGTATTATTAAAAATTACGCTGAAAGCAATGGGTACCAAGACATTCCAGCACTGTGATGCACATTAGCCAGAAGTCATATGTCTAGCAAACACTAGAGGATCTTCTTGCAAAATGAAAACCCAGTATACTGTGGAAGGAGCTACAGCTCCCATGGCACATAAAGGGAATTGGATCAGAAAGTGTGGGTTATGCTTTCTCTGGGAAAAGGCAAAAGACCTTCAAGGGATAGATTTTTTTCCTAAGGACACAAGTGTATTTGCTGGTTAATTCAGTCAGATGGAGTAATCTGATGTGTTCCTCCAGGATGCTTAACCTTGAAGGAAAAATAAGGTCTGACTTGAGTTTTCATCATAGTTATACTGCATTGGGAAGCACCACATCAAGAGCCAGTAAAAAGATAATTCTTGTCAGGAACCTGCTAAGTGCAGACTGATCCAACCTGAGTTGGCTTCTGCACCCAACAATTGAACACACAACATCATCTCTCCCCTCTCAAATCACCACCACGACAGACAGACGCCAAGTCATAGATTTCTTTCTTCCCTATCCTGCTGGACTTTTTGGACAATGGCAGCATGAACAAGAGACTGCTTAGTTTCTGTCTTGTTCAACCCCCAGGAGCAACTTGTTTGTATTTTGGTTTTGGGTTTTTTTTCAAGACAGATTCCTGATTCCTTCATTCAGAGTTTAATTGGACAGAGGATGCTGGAATAGTTTTTTTTTTTTTCTGAAAATAATTATTTTAGCCAAAGGGAAAGTGGCATGTATTTAAATGCCTGTTATTTTGTGCATTTACCCTTTAGCACTAATTTAAGTCTCATCTATATTTACATCCATATATAATTTGCATGCAAACAAACAGGTTTTGATTCCTACAGCTCACATTCCTTTCTGAATTTAACAAATGAGAAAAAATAGCAGCCAGTTATAAAAATCTGTATGCTACCAATACCACTGCAAACTAATTTAATCTTAAATTCCCTTGTAAACATCTGTTCCTAATAAAACATCCACCCTTTAAGCAATTGTAAGACTACCAGGGAGCAAATAAACATCTAAATAATCTTTATTTCATTTCGCCTCCCACTGGAGGTCACTGGGACATATATTTCTTTCTTTCTCATATTTTCTCCCCTGCTCTATCTCTTCCAGATTAGTTCTATGTTGAATGTATGCCTCAAAAAATGACCTATTTGCCTGAAAACATGCCCTAACTTCAAAACTTGACCGAAGTTATAACAGTTGTATCTGTAAGCCTGCATCAAGCAGCCCTGTAATTAATCATCTCATTCCTTGAGGGCTGCTGTCACTCAGCATAAATCAGAGAATGTGTTTTCTTCATGTTAAGGAAAACATTTGTTTTCCTCTTTATGAAAAAACCCATTTGAGATTTTTTTTTGTTGTTATGAAAAGAAACATTTGGACTCCCCCTCAGTTAAAGAGTCTAAATCAAGGACTCTGAAGGCACCATATTTTCACCTTCATAGCTGAACTTCCCTCAACAACTTTTGTTTTGCTAAATTGATATTTAAAGGTCTGGTGTTTAGTAAGTGCATTTTCCTGTGAAAATGTAGCTTGTTAGAAGATTGAAATTTGCATAGGGGAAAATTGCCATGGGAGAGTAAGTATTTGGAGGTTCTTCTTCTGCTTTTCCTCAGAAGAAAAGATGAAACATTCTTCCCTGAAGGAGAAGATTTTTTCTCTTCCCACAAAGGTTTTGCCCTGGCTCTTGAAACCATTTTCTGCAAGGATGAAACCTCCCCTGGTTTTGACAACACTTTGCATTGGCTGGACCCCAAGCATTGAAAGGTCTGCTGCATTTACCAGCACCTCTTCAAAGTTGACTGGGAGAAAATTAATTTGGTTATCAATAAACAATTATCTTTCCTTCTAGATGTTTTTACCTTATTCCTTAGGAGATCTGCTGACTTTTACTATGTAATTGGTTCTGACTTGAATAGAGCACAGACGTATATGGACTAAACTTCAGCCAAATTAAGGCTGACTAATCCATTATCCTGGAGATGCAGCAGCAGTTGCAGGTTCACATGTGGTAAGATTTTTCCAATGGGATTTTTAATAAAGAATCAGGTAATGCAAAAAGTATAATACATAAAATTCAAAAGACTTTTGTAAAACCACAACAAACTGATGCCAAGGGAAGCCTAAAAGAGCCTAGGTCAAATAAGAATGATAATACCATCATGGTATCCCAGGGAAACGTCCTACATACTTAATCTGCTAGTCTTTGATAGCACACTGATACCCTATTCCAATATCAAGGAGAAACGAAGTGACTTGCAAGTCTGACCCTAAACTTTAGTTTCCCACATCTTACATCCCTCTCACAGTTGTCCTGGTGAGGACAACCCTCAAAGCACAAGTCTGCCAAAGACTGAAGCGTCACAAGTGCACTGACAGAAATATATGGAGAAATGAGCACCCATGTATGATTTTTTTAGGCCAGAAGTATAAGGCATAGGCCTGAGAAGCCTTATGTGCTCACTCAGTAGCACATATGGAGAAAAGCAGGCTCAGGGGACCTTATCACTCTCTACAACTGCCTGAAGTGAGGTTGTAGCCAGGTGGTGGTTGGCCTCTTCTCCCAGGAAACCAGCAACAGGACCAGAGGTCCTCAGGCTGCACCAGGGGACGTTCAGGTTTGCCATCAGGAAGAATAACTCCTGGTTGTCAAGCCCTGGGACAGGCTGTCCAGGGAAGATGTGGAGGCCCCACCCCTGGAGGTGTTCAGGAAATGACTGGACATGGCATGCAGTGCTCTGGTGTGAGAGACAAGGAGATCAGTCACAGGTTGGGCTCAATGATCTTGGAGGTCTTTTCTGAGTTTCTTTCAGCACAGCCTGGTCTTATCTATATCTACATAACTCTGTCTCAAAGAAGGAATTCTCAGGATTTTTTTAGAATTTTCACTCCTGAGAAGAACATAACCCTTGAGAAAAAACACATCAACAGACTAGGAAGAGAAAGCAGAGAAAACTGTGTTTTCTTTTCAGAGCAGGATTTGGAGCTTCATGGGTCAGTGAAAAGGGCTGCATGGCATGGCAGCTACAAGTGGAAGTAAAGTGGAAAATCCTTTCCATGTCATCCTAGCCCAATGAGACTTCAAATTGGTAGGCAGCTCTCAGAGCAGACATGGCAATAGGCAAAGAATAATGCAGATACTAAATATTCAGTATTATCTCAAACTACAGATGTTTGGCTTCTGGTATTGAACAAACAAGAAAAATATACAAAGTCTTGAACAAATAAATGTTGTACAGTAATCTTGAAGATCGAATTCAGTAATACATATGATTTACATTCCATAGTCCCTATTTATGCAACAAAGATTAATCATCAAGGTCTGTTCACAACAAAGTGACTTCTTGTTCTCTATTTCATGTTTATTTGGCTAGACGATCAGAATATATTAAATGCAGGAAATTCAACTTTCCTTCCCAGAATTTTAAATTCTCACCATAGCTTTGATCAACCCTCCTTAGTTATAAAAATCACATCTGTTTTTAACTTATGATTTTTTAAGAAAAAACACAGTATGGAGCACAGGAAATTTCAGTCTAATAATTCACTCTTAAATTACCACATTTTACTAAACAGAGATCTGTGTACAGTAACATTCAATTTATTTGCTATAACCAAGAAAAAAACAGATCATTAAGCCAAGGATTCCTGGGGCAAGATATTAACAAAAGATTTTGTGACTCTTTAGATGAAATAGCTCTTCTTCCACTAACAGTTATATTAACAGTTATATTAACAACTCTAATCCAAGTAATTGTAGCATAAGGGAAAAAACTACTTTCATATTTAAATCAGACATGCATATGTAGTTATATGTTTGGTTGTATAAATAACTAAACCAGGACTCTGTAAAAAATTCAATTCTCTTTCTGGTTTGAGTTAGTTGGGGTTTGTGTTTGGTTTTACTGCATTTTGGCTTTTTTTTTTTTTTTTTACAAGAGTTCTCCTTTCATTTTATCACTCAAAACCACCTGTTTTCCCCAGGGATTAGTTTTTCCTACCCGAACACCAATCAGGGAACATTTGAGCAACTGCACATACTTTTTACCCTCCCTCCAGCACAGAGAAACACAGAAATAATAAAATTTATACATTACTAAAGATCAGTAGTGAATATGTAACATGCATTTTCAGTAAATCAAAGCAACTATTCTGTTTTCAAATCTCCTACTGAGATGTGTTGGGAGAGTTTGCATGACAAGAAAGCTGATGGACACGCCTCAGCTCTGCAGGAGAGAAAGGCTAGGGAGACATGGGGAGGGAGTTGCCTTCTGTGAGCAGGGGCAGTATAGATTTTCAATAGGATGGAAGACAATCTTGTTGAGAGCTCATGGGTTGGGGTCAGGTAAGAGGCTATTAAGGGTGATGTCCTGGGGAAAGTCTGTCACAGACTCCCTGATCAAGGTGATGTAGCAGAAAAAACCTGTAAAGGACTTGAAGTCTCTGTGCCACAGACCCTTGTTCACACGAGAAGCCTTGACCTCCCTGATATTTGCTGGGAATGCAACATGGCAGGACACGAGAAAACATGAAGGAGGATGTCAGGGGATAACTGTCACATCCCAGGTGTACAGGGGCTGGAAAAAAGAGCCAAAGATGATACAAACCTGGATTGGCTACTCACTAAACAAGAAAGAAAATAGTAGGGGATATGACAGTCTGTGGGAATCTTGGTAGTACCTTGGGATCTTGGTAGTACCTTAGCACCCACGCCTGAAGGCAGAGCACAAAACCTCAATTCCAAGAGAGCAGATATCACTTTACTGAGAGAATGGGGAAATGGGATCCATGGGCAGCTCCAAACCGCAAAAGAACCCAAGAAAGGTGTCTAAACCTTGAAGACCTCCAAGCACAAAGCACAGTTCATCCTCATGCTGCAGAAAACAAGGAGACCAAATTTAGGAGACCAATATGGCTTAAGCAGGAAATTCATGACAGACATGTGGCATAAAAAAGAATGCTATTATGCAGATAGAATTCATGAAAGCAACTCAGACATTTAGTGAACCTGTTAGCAAAATTAAAACGTCTGCAGCTGAGACTCACAATGCACTTGAGGGGCCACAAGAAGTGCCTTAACTGCTTCAGAAATATTGAAAGTCTAAGCAAGGAAAATGTGGGCCCATTGCCATGTTGGGCAAATGACTTAGTAGGAGATAGATTAAGGAATAAGAACTTCATGTTTTCTTTGCCTCAGTCCTCAAAAATGCTGTCTCATCAGCCTCTTTGTTTAGTGAAAGTTCAGGAAAGGAAAGTACCAGGATTGGATAGGAAATGACTCAGGGATCAATTGAGAAAACTTGGCCTATAACATCCCATGGATTCAGATGAACCATGATCAGTCATGATAGAGATCACCGCTGTCCTCACAATAGAGCTCAATCTTCTTTCAAAGATTGTGGAGATTAGGAAAAATCCAAATCTAGTGATATAAGGCAAAGTGATAGTGATACAAACAATTCAGCTTCTAAACTGCTATAGTTGGTGCAGTGAGGGCAAGGTCTCCATAATCACCTAAGGAAGTCTGGCCTTTTACAGATGTTGGAACACAAGAACACATGAACACACTAAAAAGAAACAGTGAAATAACCATTATTTTTAGGAATTGTATTTCCCATTTACCCTAGTGATAACTGAGAAAATCAGGATAATAAAAAAATGCTAATACAATGTTTTAAAATGCCTAAGGCATTTAATGAGTTTTTTTCAGTTTGAAGCAAAAGCTCTTAGTCCTGAACTAGTCTTCCATATCTAATTCACTATTAACTTTCAATTTTAATTTAAACATAAGCAGTTTGTGTATCAATAATGCAATGAAAATGGAAGTGACAAGCTGCTGTTAACGGAATGTACAGGCCTGAAACTATAATGACAAATTAATCCTATCTCTTCTGCACACCATATATTACCAGATTCACAGATGAAGAATCCTATGTGGCTTCTTTAATATAAATGAAATATTAATATTTAGAGTAAGACACTAATCTTAGATGCAAGAGTGTATTTAAGTTTGCCAGTATTCACATTTCAGAGTATGAACTAATAAATGCAACTTTAGAGGAAAATTATTTATAGAAATAGTTTCAGTGCTGTCTTGCAAATGGAAGGTTTAAGGTAAATTTTATCGAGCTGCAGAGGCAGAAGTTGACTGTAAAACATCTC
>JAYDZK010000001.1:13387957-13410955 GCA_034509185.1 Euphonia xanthogaster | reverse complement strand
AAACATCTCACTGTAGGGTATTTAAACACTTCAAGCAAGAAAGTTTCTCTGTTTCCCAGAGCTAAATGTAGAAGGCTGACTTTTAGAAAGGTTAATAACACCCAATGGCATGCCTTTATCCTTATATATAAAACATGAGGATGACCAACTGTGATGGAAAGAACAAACATGGGCAGCCATCCTTTAAGGACACAGATCCTTCAGGACTCTCTTACCACTGTGGTGAAATATTCTTTTACATCTCTCTCCAAGGAAAGCTGACAAGGTGCACATGTGCCTGTGTGTGCTACAAACCCTGGCAAAGGCACTGGTGCCAAGAGAAGCTGCTGACAAATTAATCTCATTTGATAACCATAGGTTTTTGAGGTGATGGAGCTGGTACTTTCCTGCATTAATCACCTTAAAGGTCTCAAGATACTTACTTATATCCTTAAGTTCATGTTCTCACAAGAATTATTCTTCCACTAGCTGACATCCTTCTACATCCCTTCTGAAACCTTTAGTAAATGGGCTTTTATGGATTTCATACTAAAGCATCATATTTTATCACAAATCACAGCCCACAGAACCTACACAGTATATAACAGTAAAAAAGGCAACAGAGATTTCACCAAGTTTTCTTTAAACTTCACACTTCTCATTTAGTCTTCTACTGTGCTAACAGGGGAGTGGAGACAAATTGAGGTAACCAAACAGGGCAGAACTTAGCACTTTATTCATGCACTGTCTGTTTTAATCAATCTTAGAATGTAAAACACAGGCTAAATGACAGCCAAAAAGAAAAAATCATTAGATGAATTATTCACTAAACAGTTTCCACAAAACAGTCTTGTTATACTCTAGTGTGGTAAGTCAAAACACCTCCAGCTTATATCAGTTATATGTAAACAGCAACTGTAATACAAATAGCAATAATTACTTCTACACCAGGATGGGTTTCTTTCCTCCTAAAAAATTGCCTGGATTCTACATTTAGTCAAAAAGCTCCTCTAAAGCATGGGTAGTCCTGACCCAGCATTTTAAAATGGCCTAGCATGTTCATATCATCAACAGGACATGCACCACACATTCCAGAGAACAGAAGAATGACAATATCTTTGAATTGATTACAGGCTGAAGACTGGACCTGTCTGGGCCTCACACTGGTAACAGGTCTTTATAAAAGAATTTATAGCCAAGGGTGACAACTCACTCCACCCACAAGGAAAAGGTAGCAAGTAAATCCTTCTTAACTACTTCCAACTTGGAGGCATTTAACTCAGCCTTACCCTATCAAGGAAAAAGGAGGTATACTAAACAAAATGTAATAAAAACAAGCTCTGAAATTATTTTTTATTATTTTTATTATTTATTATATATATATATATATATATAATTTATATTTTTTTCCTTGTCTACTGGAGATATATGCAAGACCACAGGCTAGCTCAAAGTGCCCTAACTCTCATTATTATGTACTTTAAAATGGGGAACAAGATCTCAGGTTCTCTCAATTTCAAAGCTCAGCTACTCACTAAACAAAAGGGCTTATGGGCTTTGTCTCTCCCCCTTGACAAATTTTCCTTCCAAAAATCTGGAGCAGGACTGCCAACTTAGACCAGCCCTCGCCCATATTTTCTATAAAAATATAAGCTAAAATAAAATAAATGCTGGAATGCTCATGTCTGCATCTGTCTAATTTGGTGCCTCAATTCTTTCGTTGTGCACCTTTGCTGCTACCACTTCCTGATGTGCACCCTCTCCTTACTTTGGAAAACTGTCCCTCTGTAACTATTGTCAATACTGGAGAAATCAAGAGCACTGACAAACAAAAAATTAACACCCTGTCTCTGATTACATTGCATTTTAAAGTTTTGTGATTAAAAGAATTATTTTACCACCGTCTTAAAAGACTGTAGCATCTTGTTAAATACTTTGAAAATAAAAAACGATCTTCTATTTATAGTACATAGTAACCGATTAGAAAATCTGTGTTCTTGGATGGGATGTATTTTTTTTTTTTTTAATGTTATGTGATGTGATTTCAGGTTCCAGTTTCTTAGGTGACATAATAATTCATTATTTCCAGAGAGTGTTGAGCAGACATATTTTAAAAAGCAGAATTACTACAGATTTTAGTGACTATTTATTTCTGAAAAGGTAGACCATAGCCATTATTACTGGCTCTGATATCAATGTGCTCTGACACATTCTTGCACGATTTTTAAAGTCTTGTTTTCTCACATTCCAATTTTCAAAAATTAGTCTTGTAGTGTTAGCTTCTTCATATGGTGGTGTGAAAATTAATTTGTGCTTGACAAGCTATTGTTATTTATTTTTGTTGTGCTCCTTTACAGCCTACTGCACACAAGAACCTATGAGGAACATTTATTTGCTCACCATTGCTATTTACCATAGGGAAAATATATTATTAGCAAGCACAGATGTCACTCTGAGGCACAGGTGATATGAAAAATTTAGTGGCAGTCATTACAGTTGTCATAGGACACAAAATATCTTCCTATCAATTCATTAAATGACACAGAATTACCCTGAAATATTATGCACTTACCAAACAAATTTGATCAGTAAAATCTCAATTTATAAATAATTTTTATGAAGACATGCCCTTGTGGTCCTGTAGAATTTTCTGTATGGCAGCCATGGAGGCAAGCCTCTTTAAGTACACACAAATTCCTTGTCTCAAACCACATGCAAAAAGTGCTTATATTTCTCACAGTATATCTGTGTATCTTCATTTTTCAGCTGAAACAGACATGGTTTTAAGGAAGGAAATTTGTGGGTAGGATCCTGAGGTCTGAGCTGATCCAGCAATCCTCCCCACTGTAGAATGAGAAACCCCTTTTTTTCCCTGAAAAGATTGAAAACAAGTAATTTTCAAAGTAGCCATATCACTTAATTTTCTGCTTCAGTAGAGGTGCCCCACTACCTGGTGGGCTTGGGGATTTGTTTTGTTTTTGTGGGTTTTTTTTGGGTTTTTTTTGTGTTTTTTTTTTTTTGTTTTCTTGTCTTTTGGTTGTGTTTAAGACTAAAATTAAACGTATTTAATCTGAATAATTTATTCTTTTATTTTTCTTCTATGAACAAAAATAGGAACTGCACATGTTATGCAAGGGAAGCTCCATTTCCAGTCTCATTTCTAACCTATGACATTTCCCCAATTACTGTTTCAATTAAATATGGTGTACTCAAGCCAGACATTCAAATAAATGGAATATAATGAAATGCTGGATTACTCGTTATGCTAACCTCATTAGAATGAATTAATGTAGAGATAAATAGATTGAGCTGTCTTTAACTGATGACAAACTAAAAATGGAGCACTAAAGAACTCCCACCACTAATTTAAATAATAAATCAATTTCCATTTTCCAATGACTTTAATGTGATATGAATGCTGTATCTTGCCTTCAATTAAACCAAACTGTATTTCTCTTAACTGATTTCAAATATAATTATAAGTTTTCTAATTATCAGGTGAATGCAGTTATGTTTACCTTTTATCTAATACTTAGTCTCCTTGATGTCGTATATAAACTACACACAATGAATTCTGAAATGGGGCAGTGTGATGGAGGAGGTTTATTATCCACAGCCTCACTCATAGACAGAAGAGCAACCTGTAATTCTGATCAACACAGACTAGAAAAACAAAAAGACTCCTGCAAAGAAGAGACACAGAGTTCATGATGAAATCCATGTATGTTCTTCTAAATCCAGTGATAAATACCTCAGTTCAGCAATAATATATACACTAAAACACTGGCTGGCACTAACAATAAACAGATGGAGTTCTGATACAGAGCCAGGATGCAGACTGCTACAGGCAGATCACCAATGCAGGACCTTTTCTTTAAGGTAAATTGACCAAATAGATGCTTTTTAATATGTAATACATTTGACCATCAATG
Source organism: Euphonia xanthogaster (assembly GCA_034509185.1). NCBI lineage: Eukaryota > Metazoa > Chordata > Aves > Passeriformes > Fringillidae > Euphonia > Euphonia xanthogaster. The sequence continues at coordinate 13,407,044 of JAYDZK010000001.1, read as the reverse complement.
GGTTACTCCCATTGCATTCTTCTTGCACAGCATCAGTAATTTTGGTCTTCACTGTTTATTTATTAATTTTTATACATTTTCCTGTGTCTAGTTCTTTAAAAATCTGTTCCTGTTTTATAGTGTGAGATGGTTAAGTTCCTCAAAGCAAATAATGAAATAAACATCTCTTGCATGTGATTAAAAAGCTTGTTTGGAAGAACAAGAACTTCAGAAGATTTGTGGAAGTGGGGTAGCCTTCAATGTAGAAATAAATAGTTACTAATCACCAGGGAAGCTACAATGTAAGGATATTAAATATTCTCTTTTCTCCTCAAACTTACATAGATGAGCTTGGTGCTATGGCAACTCCCCTGCTTGTACAAGGCTTGTCTTCACATACTGAGCTGGCCCCAAGATGCCACTTGCAGCACTCCAAGTGGCAGGGTCAGATGTCCTAATTATTAATTCCATTAAATCCTATCAAGTTCATTCAAGACAACTGGATCCTTGCCAGTAATGCAATCTGCAACTTCAGTCCCATAAGTTCCCAAAGTAAAAGAAGACTTGGACTGAGTCTCCATCATCAATCAAAACACATTATTTTTCATTTTGAAATCATTGTAGACCTTAAATTTAAAGGCTGAATCTGAGACTATGACAATTGAATCGGGAGTAAGCAGGCTGAGAACATTATTGATTTTGCCAATACATGCATAAACCAAAAAAATCCAAACCCCTTCATATCTCTAAAGTTTTCTTTAAAGATTTTGAAGTATAAATTGGGGAGAAAAAAGGGATAAAAAAATTAGCTACTATAATTAAATGTTTCTATTAAACACTATAAGTTAGAAATTGAAAAAAAAACATTATAGCCACGGGTGTATCTATTGTATTGAAATGACAGAAATCCTTCTTTTCAGAATTTTGCATGCTAATCCCGGAGTTGAGATGTCAAATTTCTACATAAAACAAGACAGTCTTAAATTCGCTGCAAAGATTAAATCATTCTATATCAATTTGCACAGAATTGGAACATTGGAAAATAATTAAATGGCTGACAATGTAGATTTAATCAGTGTCAGTTAAGTGGCCCCATGGCAAAGGAGTCTTCAAAGTCCAGTTGGATATAGTGTCTGACCCACAAGGATTTAATTGATTAGTCATGATTAAGGCTGACTTGACAATTTTGAATATAGTCACCGATGATAATGTTTTTCTGTTTGGTAAATTTCAGAGAGATTTAGGAGTTCTATCAGGACCTTATAAACCAAACCCAAACCCAAACCAATCCACAAATTCTTCACTGGTGGTATTGGTTGCAGAGGAAGTTACAGTTTCATGAAGATGCCTAAACAAGAATACGGTTACCCTGTCTTATCAGCAGAAACACAGGACTCCTACTGGAGTCAGTGCAAAGAATTATACACTTGTTTTTCCCAATCTTAAAAAAAAAAAACAAAACAAAAAAACAAAACAGTGAAGGAATTAGAGCTTGGTTAATAATTCTACTAGCCTTGCATTTGCTGCATGTATATAACTCATGAAAATAAAGTCTGCATGGCTTCAGATGCTGGGAAAATAACCATTTTTGTAGTTGGACAATTTTTTTTGATGTTTGGATATTTCCATGCAGCCTGTGCACCAAGTCTGAACTTCTGAGTGCATGATGCACTTGCTCTTTTATGCCAGATCTGATTTTTAAGCCTCCATAAAAGTGCTACCACATACTTAATGGAACAGCAAAGTACATTAGCAACCGCAACTAAAAGGGATAAGTGCTATTTATATCTGACTTCTGTTCCCCATTGATAAGATAGTTGCCAGAAAACAGCAAGAGTAGTCAAAATACAAGTGTTATAGCTATATATGTGTATGGCATTTGTAAATGATTTTACTGTTATGATGTTTCTAAGCCACAATAATAGTAACTCATGGTTCCATATTACAGTAAAGGAGATATTTTTCTGGCCTCAGGTAGTATATTACTTGTAGGATTTGGAGGGTGCTGAAGAGGATGAGGAAAAAAATACCTAACTCTATATATCCATAATGAAGAAGTTTTACTTTTTATCCACTGATAAAAAGTGACCACAAATTAGAGCAGAAACTCATCACTGATATACAAAAAATGTTCCTAGCTGACACTAATTCGGAAAACCATTCAGAGAAATTCTGCATGTAAATATAAGACCTGGAACTTTGTTGCTTTTGATTACCTTTCTGTTTTCCTGTCTTATTTTGGAGGACAGGAGTGGTTGTTTTGTTTATTCTTTGTGATAAGGTGATTCTGATAATGCTGCATGACCACGGACTGCTGATATATCGGCAAAGTAAAAGTTCTAAGCCAGCTTCTAATAATCTGACCATAAAGCTTCATAGACATTAGAGTTTGGATGCTTTTCCCCACCCTTTCTAAGAGATCCCATGTAAAACCTAAACTGTATCTTTCTGTGAATCCTTGTTTTCAATTATCAAAATTTTATTTAGCCAGACTGAGTAATTCTAATCATGACGAATCATTGAAAATGAGTTACCAAATGGACTTCTGCCCCTATAGGGCAAAACAGGATGCACACTCTAGAGCTACAGAAGTAAATACTGCAACTGTACTTTTCTGACTACAGAGAGGTAAGTTTTCAGTTTTGGTTCAGTTTTAGATTCATAAAAGTTGGGAAAGACCTCCATCGAGTCCAATCTTGAACAACACCACTATGTCAACTAAACTGTAGCACTAAGGGCCATGCCAAGTGATTTCTTGATCCCTTCCTGGGATCTGACACTTCCCTGGCCATCCTGTTCTCATGCTAACCACCATTTCAGTGAAGGAGTTCTTCCTAATATAGCATCTAAGCCTCCCCAGCACAAGAAAATACAGATATAAAGCACATTTTTATAACTACAGATATAAGACTTACAGAAGAATAAAGAAGCACAAGAGCCCCTCTCCTACCAAATGCAATAGAACTTGGACCACTGCCCCAAATTTTATTCATTTGAAAGTTCAGTCCCTCATATGAAACAAGGGTTGGGACTGGGCCTAAGGGAGCACTTACACACAGGTGGTTGTACACTCCTCAGAAAAAACTCCTAATCCCAGTCGTCAGAAATAACTAACAGAAGGAAATATTGGTCATTCCTTAAATTACTAACTATACTTTAATCAACAGACTCATTAATATCTGCTTGACTTGCTTCCACAATAATCATTCCAACATCCTTACAAAACTGTTGCTCAACTCTACCAAGGAACCCCAAAGTCACACAGAGAAATTCTCTAAAATCTACACACTCCTCTCCAATTTATCCATTATCAAAACCTGAAAGTTAATTAAATTAGAACTATTACAATTTTCTCATTTTAAATTCCCCTTATTTGACTTTCTTTTCTCCAATTCTCTATAGACTAACACCATTTTTGTAGGAATCCTGCTATTTGCAGAAATTAAAATAGCTCAGAGATAGTCCTACTTCATAACTTTGCTTTAGCCCTTTCCTACAGCGCTTCTGAACAACCAAAATATTACATTTTGTAGTGATGTAATAGAATAAGAGTGACCTTTACGATGCCCTTGTTCTCATAGAATCTATCCTCAGAGCCAGGTGGCAGTCTACCCTCCTGGGCACATGAAAACCTCAAGAGGAGGCCACTACATACAAAGTAGAAATTTGAGAAGAGAATTAAAATGAATGTTGCTATGCTGGATTATATGGTCTTAACTCAAACATAGCCTCTAAAATAACTCCAAATGCCAGGATTTTTTAGAAGCTGGGTAAATATGGAACATTTTTTTAACACCTGATTCTATTTAGCACTGCATTATAATCAAAATACAAAACAAGAATAGACAGGCTTCACTAAAATGTACATATTTCATGTTCATATTTTTTGTTGAATAGAGATAAAACAGTCTGACAAATAACTAAAAGATATCTAATTTAATTACATGTGAATTATTTTGAAGTAACATCTCTACACTTAAATGGATTCATTTAGGCTAACCAAGGGGGCAGGGGGGAATTGTCAGGGGCTGCTGAAGAACTGGTTAAAGCTAGTTACAACAGGCTTGTGTGACTTCAGAGATTAAAAACGTGGTATAAAGTGCATGACTTTGTGTAAATGGGGTTGATAAAATCTGCCCAAGTAGCTGTAGACCAGTAATTTCCTTTTGGAAGAATTTACTCAAGGACAGTACAATCACCAAAACTACTTGCAACTATGCACAGCCCCAGCCCAAATATTCTGAAAGAGAGGGGCTGGAAGAACCCAAGGTAACAGCATGGACATTTCCCTTTTCCACTGCTGGTACTTTGAGCACTGTTTGGGTCTTCCATTGATTTTCAGACTGTAAAGGAGTCACACCTCACTACAGGTGCAACATATCCTTTGTGACTCTTCCTCTGTTAGGAGAAAACTTCTCAGACCTTGCTCTCTGTACAGTGAACTGCCCATCACCATCTGCCCCTTGGACAGCCAAGTGTTGACATTCCTAAACAGCTATCCAAAGTCCTGTTATTTAAAATAGATATCTGCTTAACTTTCTGTCATTTGGAGAGCCAAATAAATTTTTCCACCTGGCAAGTGTTCCAATATGACCTTGTCATTGAGTGATGGGTGGAAAATCTTCAGGATAATATTTTCTGCTTATTAAAACAGATTTTTTTTACTCTAACACTATACTAAGACACAATGTCATTTTTAGGAAGGAAGAAATTTTCCCAATTAATCACTGATGATGAGCGTACATGAGTTATTATTTGGACAGCTTGACGCCAGACCTCATTAAGTAGGTACCACACAGAAATTGTACTACTTCTGCATAAATATTTGCTTGAGTTTTTGCAACCCTTTCCTATTTCTGGCTGATGAGAAAGTTATGTTTATAGCCCTTCTGTTGTTTTCCTGCTTTCCAAAGTGCATATTCCCTATATCATAACTATGGTATCTGTTTAGTCTTCAAATTGCTCAGGGCTTTTTACATGCTCACTGATGAATACTGTCATGAATCACCAGATCTCAGCTTCTTGAGAACTTCCTACTAAAATATTGGAATAACTAAAACTAATATTTTTGAAATTCTTGCTAAGTGAAACCAACATTGAAATACTGAGCATTTTGGGGCCATGATTCTGATACTGTTTAGAACACTGATTATCACTAAAAATCCCCAGCTCATAAACTGCTCATCACCATACCTTTCTGGATACTCAGGAAAAAACATCTGTCATTTTGTTAATGCAGCTATTATCCCTAATGTGAAAGCAATTCATATTTGTATCTTTCTATGTTCATCCTCAGAGAGCAGCTGGGTAAGCTGCAAGACCTGAGCTGGCACCAATTTAGGAGTATCTGCTCTATCTCCCAAATGTATCGATGCATTTCTACTTTCACACATTTCATAACCAAACAGTAGGTTCAGTTAAAAGCCCTGCAGGCTCTTCAACCTTGTTTCTAGGTAACTTTTAAAAAAGGAAAAGTACTGCTGTGTGACAGTAATGTCAATGAAAGTAAATTAATTCAATAGAGCCATATATGAGTCTGGAGTAAATGTGCTGTTTGCAAAGTTTTGAGGTCACTGTTTGTCTATAAAACTCCAAATGTTAAAGAAGGAGTACGCTGTGGCACAGATGTACTGCAAAAAATGTTTAAAGGAATTTGTTCAATCATTGTTTAGAATCCCACAAGTAAGTCTCGATCCTCAGACTTTATTTCAAATATTCAATTTGTACTTGGAGTAGCTGGCCTTAAAGCTCATTGATTCCATCCTCCTACAACACAACTGCTTAATTAAAACTAGTTCATTTTGTATACAGTCTTACATTTATACAGGACTTCTGAAACAACCATTAAAGGAAAATAATTCTGGTTCTTTCTGAGTCTGAGAGAGCTCATATAAACACATATCAGCAAACTTGAGAAAAATATTTTCAGATGGTTCTTAAGCAAAAGGAGTAGCACACTGAACATGCCCATTCCCTTTACCCAGACAGTAATCAGGGGCTAGCCCACCACATTTACACCTGATGTAAAGGATAGTTCTCCAGAAATTAGAAGGAAAAAAAAAATTAAAAATTTCTTTTGGAAGACTTGGTTGTAGAAACTTGATTATGCACATTTCAAATAAAGAACCATATTTTACCCAAGCAGTGGTATTTCTGTGTACACACCACAATGAAAATGAAGATGCTGAAGAAGGGTTGGTGGCTGAAGAAACAGAAAGATAAGCAGACAGTTTTTCAGCTATTTATAGTCAGACGGTCCTGCTGGAAGTGACCAGAAGTGTATAATTTTCTTACCTGTATATGGATGAAGATCAGTAAAGAGTATTTGGGTCTGGACATGTAACTCTTGTTGCTTTCCATGGAGGACAGTGAACCAAGTCTTCCTGAAAGGGTGTTGTTTTTTATCTTGCTTATATGTATACATCTTGAAATTGTAAAATCTGGCTTAGACTTGAAAAAACTACCTTCCAATCTTCACAAAGTCATAAAATCAACGATAAAATTTAACTTTTCCTTCTAAGAAGTTCGTTGCTCTCACTTTTTAGGATGTCAAGTATTTCAGGAGTTCAGAAAGATAAGCTTATCACAGGACCACTTCTTAAAGTGGATTTGTTTAATCCAACTTAATTTCAAAGACACTTTTTAATTTTATTTTCTTCTTACTTTTGAATAATTTCCTTAAGATGGCTATTTGTTAACATCTAATTTACTGACTAACACTCAAAATGCTGTATTTGATCCTCCTCATTTTTTTAATATATTTTAATATCCTTTATTTCTCAACATTAAAATATTTTTCAGAAGACGAGAGAACAGTTAATTTTATTTTTTCTTTTAACCTATTGTAACATGAAACATTTGCAATAAAAAGAACATTTTATATTAGAAGTGGTTTTCAGGGTATATATTCAGGACGCTCTCTTTTTTTTTTTTTTTTTTTTATGTAAAGTTCTGAAAGCCCAGAATGATAAATCATCTATACTCCACACAGAGCAGATGCATCGCTTTGATTCCAGGCTCAAAGTAAAAACCCAAAAGAGAAGTGAGATATGGCTTTTATTCCCTCTTATAACTGTTGATGGTTTTTTGTTTGTTTATTACAATAAAATATTAGTCATTCACAAACCTCTAAAGTTCCCAATAATTTATGAATATGATTCAGCCAAGAAGCTTACATACTGAACTGTGTTTATCTTCATGCTAATAACAACAGATTACACAGCAGTTCTTAATGATTGACAAGATGTTGTCAAAAATCTAAATACAGAACTGAACTATTTCCCTGACCAAGTGACTTTCTGTGTTGGAGTGGCTACGTCAGAAAGAGGAGGGGTACAGACGGCATCTGTCTGGAGTTCTGTAATGATGGTAGCTCCCCAAACATTCTTACCTCTAAATTTGAGAAATATGGATTTGATGGCTGGACTGATGGATGTGTAAGGAATTGGCAGGATGAGCAAGCGCAGAGTTACAATCAGTGGCTCAGTGTCCAAGTGGAAACAATGAGCGTTGTCCCTCGAGGGTCATTACAGGGATTATCCATCATTATACAAGCCCTTAGTACTACCAAATTATGTACCAGTAGCCATCAAATGACCATCATGATTGCCAGCATTTTGAGTCAGTAGCTGAATCCATTTCTGGGCCTTTGTATCTTCTTTCTGGGATGGCCAAAGCCTCACCATCCCACCTAAACGCATTAGGGTTCACATAATTTTTACCTGAGGGACCCAAAGAAACTTTTCAGTTCTTTTTTATTTAAATGTATCCAAAACTATGCTCCTGCATACTGAAAACTCTATTTTGCTTCATATTTTGTCTCTTGTTATCTTGGCCTTGAAGGATAACACATTTAATAACTTTGAAGCAGCAGGATATCAGAAATACCAGCATTAGAAATATTCAAATTACACATTTGATATGCAATTCTTCACTTCCCATCAAATGTTTTCAAGCTTTTGTTGCCTACTTCAGCAAACAGGGTTATTCTAGTCACATTTTAAGGTGTTTTCTTTGATGTGCAAATAAACGAGAAAGTTCAGATAAGAAAATCCAATATATTTTGTGTACTTCACGTCAGCAAATCAAATAGATGAAGTGAGCTTATTTTGTACTGAAGGTAGAAAATGTCAGAAGGCATATTTAAAATTAAAGGTAGTAATTGCAGGAAAATGTGTGTTAATACACTATTATAATAACAACAGGAGACCACAGATGAAAGGGTAGAAATAAATTTAAAATATCTCTGCTAGTTATAACCAAGCACAGCACAGAAAAGCAATATACTTTTTATGAGAGCAGAACTGCTAGCCATACTTTAAGCCATCTCACATTTTTCTTGAGATTTTAGGTACTGAAAAAATGAAACAATTCTCTCCAGCTCACGTCTTTAAAGATAATGATGTCTACTGACCATGATTAATTAGGAGAAAATTTGCACTTTACGCAACCGAAATTAGCTTAAACACAAAAATTTCGGACTTAGAAAAGTTACTTTTTTTGTCTATCGTTTATCTATTAAGTTGGGCTATATTTAAGTTAGAGAAACTAATTAGATATGTTCTTGGTTCCTAAAAAGGTTACAAAACTGCTGTGGAGATGAAGAATTGGTGAAAACTAGGTGGGTAAACCATAGCAACAGCCACACTAGAATCATGAGATCCTGCAGGCCAGAGCCTTCCGGGAAGTTACTCTGCTATTTGTTTAAACAGATTTGTGAAATGAGCAGTTTAAAAACGGAAGTCTCAGCATCACAGGTAGTGTTTTTCCTTATAACCTCTTCAGGTTGCAGGACTGAGCTCAGCTTGGAGCCTTTAGTATTCTAGAGGAGCCTTACAATCTCTGTAAAGCCACCCATCCAAATCCTGAGCAAAACTGGGAATCATCTTCTGGTGTTCTCCAATCCACCCTCTTAATAGTGTCAACATTGTGCACCACCTTTTTTTTCCTTTGTCTTTTCTGTTTTGACCTTGTTGATAGGAAGCAGCACAACTACAGGGCAAGTTGAAGCACCCACATGTTCTGCAGCTAGCTGTGTGTGCCCACAGCTCCAGAAAGAGGTGCATGTTTGGAACTCACACCACTTGGGAAAGGGGGTGCCTGGAAATGCAAGGATTAGCAGTATTTTGAACATGTAGGAATTATTAATGCTTTAGAAGTCTTTAGTATTCTGTTTCTTCAGTTGTATTAGTCATATTGATCCCAAATGTGTATTTCACTGATTGCTGGCTAATTATGAATCATTAATAAATCACTAGATTAATTAAACTCCTTTGATCCTGATTTGGTTAAGCTATATTAGCCCATGACAGGTGCCAGCTCAGCAAATGTAGGAGCAATTCCTAGAAATCAGAATTCATGCCAGTAAATTCCATTTCCTCCTTGTGTTCATTTGTATGCAGTCGTAGCTTGAGTGTGCAGCTGCCACGGGAGACCCACTACTTAATTTAGTGTGACTGGCCTTTCTCTGGCAATACAAATTTCTAAGGGGAAAATAGCTTTTCTTTCTGGTTCTTAAATATAAAAAGAATGAAATATAATGCAGTACAGAATAATTTTAAACAAAATAAGGTTAAATAAATCTTTTTTGCAACTGCTCCAAGACAAGTATCTGATTTATAATTTACCTGAATTTTCCAACAAGGAGAGACACAGACAAGTAGATACCTGCTGTATTCTGAATATCAAGAGAAAGGTATCACATATCAGTTACTGTAAGTTAGAAATCCTGACTACATCAAAAAAACCCCAGATAAACATATTTCCACAAGTTTCTCACACAGGACTTCCATACAACTACAGTGATGCTGTACAGTTCTGCTCCTGCATATGTGAAGGTTTCTCAGACTCCATTGCCTTGAGTCTTACTGTAATTAAACAGCTGCGCTGTAGAAAAATTATCTGGATTTTTTGCCTCATTGCTGAGATGAAAAAGTGATGAAAATACTTGCATAAGGGGAAGCTTATAATGATCCATTGGATTTATATTTTTGTGAAGTTTCATATGAGCTCACAGCTCATATTGTGATTCCACATTTATTCTATGTAGAATGCCTCTTTGTAACGTTTAGGAGCAGAAACAGAAAACTTAAGTTTCCCAGAAAACATTAGGTCTCTGTTAAAATTCCTTCAGGCATAGAAGCAACATGTTAAAGATGTAGAAATTGACATCTGTCTCACAAAGCTGCATGGAGGACTCTGAAGATAAAACATCCTACATAATGCTCAAGACAAATGTTTATTCACAGCATTACTCATCTGAATTTCCAGTATTTACCCTTAGATGGCAGTTAATCAAAACTGTTATGAAAAGGGGGAAAAAAGGCAGAGAAAAGAAAGCTAGAATCTAGCTGCAAAAAATGTAGTTTAAGCTTTTTTTAAACTAAACCCAAAATTGTTTCCCAAAATAAAGTGTGTTAAAAGCTGTCCATGAGAATCAGTTGAAATATGACAAAGATTTTATACCATCAACTGTTTTTTTTGAATTATCTTCTTTTCATCCCTTAGGCTGAAATTTCGTTTCCTGACTCTCCTAGATTTCCTGAGGGGTTATTTTATCTAATGGGCCTTATAGTGCTCATTTAGTTCTTCCAGAGCTTCTGCCTTAGGGAAGAAAAATGCCAGAAAAATGCCACAGGCTTGCTAGTTTGTCTCTAGACTTGAATCTGTGGTACTTCAAGGTCACCAGGCATGTTTATATTGCTCTTGGCAAACAGCAGTGGTCCAGAGTGTGGTATGACCTAACAGCTTCCAGAGGTTCAATACTTACATCTCTCTCCTAGCCTTACTCAGAGGGTAATAAAATATCTTGAGTTGGAAGGACCCATATAGATCACCAAAGCCACCTTCCTGGTCCTTCCCAAGAGTCCCATCCTGTGGCTGGGAGCATTGTCCAAACACTTCTTGAGCTCTGTCAGCCTTGGTGCTGTACCACTGCTCTGAGCAGCCTGTGCCAGTGCCCAATCACCCTCTGGGTGAAGAACCTTTCCCTAATATCCAACCTAAACCTCCTCTAAAACAGCTTCAAGTCATTCCCTCATGTCCTGTCACTGTACTGAGATTAACATTTCCTCCAAAAATTTTGGTATGAAACAACATTAATTTATTAATCTACTGATAGACCAATTTTTAACTGCAGCACCACACTTAAAAGGAAATTTTAAGATGTTTTAAATGCGTCAAAATCAGAGACATAGGATCTGTCAGGACTACATGTGACAAAAACATAGAAGACACACTCAGAAAAGTTTGGGACATAAGAGGAGAAGTTGTGCTTTACTCCAGTTCAAGATTCCCAAAGCATTCATGGAGGAAGACAGAGTAGAGGAGCTAGATCAATTTCTAGTTCTTTCATAAGGAAAATAAATTATTAAATAAAATGAATAAATTAGATATATATTAGAATAACAGCACTCACACAGGAGATCTGAAGGAACTCGTGGCATTTATAAGAACATAGACTAAGGTGCTGCTGTGCCAGGAGACTTCCAGGCTTGCCAGGGTAACCCTTGCCTACCAAAAGAGATTTTCAGGGGATTCCAGGAACTACTGGCTGATGAGTCTGATTTTCACTTTGAGATGGATATTGAGATGGGGAGTCTACAGGAAAGCATACAGTCACTGAGCCTGAACATAAACAGCCTATTTGAAAGGGAGCAGCCTGGCTTTCTGTGAAGAAAAGTCCTGGCCCAGCAGCCTGCCAGACTTTTTGAAGGGGATCAATAACCACATCCAGGAGACATAGCATCTTTGAATTTTCAAGATACTTTCAACAAGGTTTCTCAAAACAAATTGCTACAGAACTACCTTATGACTGGGAATGTTTTCATAAAATAAAAAGCTAATTAAGGCAGAGAAGAAGAAGAGGAAGAGCTTGATGCTCCCTTTTCAGTACAAGGAAGAGCCAGTCCTCGGGCCCTCCAGGCATCAGTGCTGTGATTGACTCATTTCATTCACCTTTCATGACAGAAAAGGAAGTGCACTGTCAGATCTCCAAGTCTGCTGACAATAATGAGCTTTTCCAGTTAGACAGATGCCACAACAGTGGTGAGTATCTCACTAAGCTGAGAGGGTGGGCATTAGATGGCAGATGAGCTTCAGGGTAAACCGGTGCAAGTTTGTGAACAAAAAGGAAAAATGGTCTGAAGCAAGCTGAACTCTGAACAAGCAGACGGCTCTGGATCCTGGAGTCACCACCAGCAGTTCCCTGAAATCTTTCGGTCAGGGCATAGTGGCTGGCAAAAAATCCAACAACCCTTTGGGCATCACTAGAAAGGATACAGGGAGGACAAAACCACAGAAGGCTGCATTGCAGACAGTTCTGATATCCATGTCAAAATGCAGCTTGAGCACCTCCTCATGAACAAAAGCTAGAAAGGTTTGGAAACTTTCCTTTCAAAGACAGCAAAGCTGAAGAGGATATGATAACTTCTCAAAATCATGAAGATGCTGTACCCTGCAAATGCAAAATTATTACAACCAAGTTCTGTAAGGCTGGAAGTAAAGGGTATTTAATACTAGATTTAAAACATATTACAAAGCATGCCTTGAACTTCCGGGACTTCCTTCTGTCAGGTTGTTAAATTAGGCTCTGACAGAGCATTCAAAAGGAGTTTGGACAAATTCAAATACGACAGATTCATTAATAGATGTTAATGACAAGTTTCTTCTAGAAGGCCTGGCTCTGCTGTTGTTTGATAGGAAACAGTGATTTGAGTAATCAAACCTGGAATTAAACATTAAGTTACTACTCAAAACCCAAAAAAGCATTTAAATTATTTAAATTTCTAGGTATAAGACCAAGTAGCTTGGTCGCTGAAAATTCAGCAGTCTTCAAAAAGTAAAAAAAGCATCACATGATTTATAGGATTCTTTCTTCTTGGGATTAAATGGGCAGAAAAAAAAATAGGGAAAAAATGTGCAAACTACTTTATAACAAAACCAGGCCAATCCACAGAAGCAAATAAATATAGTTTGTTCAAGCTGTTTGTGGGCATGTGTCAAGCTGACAAAATTTTGACATATGCTCTTTTCATCATGGTAAACACATCCCACTTCCCTACAAAAAGCTGGCAATGGTGGCATGGCTCGTTTTAGTGTGGGTTTTTTTTTTTTTTTAGTTGTTGTTGTTTTTGGTTTTTCTTTTTGATAGTGGCAATACTTTTATAAATTTCATAGTTGATATTGCTTTCTTTCTCATATGCTACCACTTTACATGCATGCTTGATGTTCTCAGGCTTTTCCTATTTATTTGTCAAAGACCTAATAGTCTAGTCCTGAACCCAGGATGTTATTTGACCTCTGTTTAGTTTCTTCATTAAGTGAAATGCCCAAAAAAATTTGTCCCATAGGAATGAAAACAACCTAACTAAATGTACTCTTAAAAGCAAGTCTGTACGACAAGAAATCAATAAATAATCAGGCAGTTGATGATAGCAAGAGTAACTGTCACCACTCTTGACCACTTACATCATCCTTAAACACCTTTCAGTGATATAAATTTCCAAATTCTCTTTGTATGTTAAATTACCAAAAATATCTTACGTGACAATGATACTATCAAAGATTTTTTAGAGTGAAATTACCTATTCAACTACAATCTAAATACTGATCTACATGGAGATAAATGTTTTTCTTTCAAGTCATTCACCTGTGGCTTCCTCACTTTTTGCACAGACATTTTACTTCTGAGCTGCTAAGGCTAATCAGCTTTTCTTTTGTACTTTCAAGTTCTCAGCTCTTCCTTTTTTTACTGATTGGAAAATGTATCAGCCCTAATAAAGAAAGCCATTTATTTCCTTTCATTAGGAGTGAAAAAAACAATACACAACTGATTGTCTGTGGTCAGCATTAAAGGAAAACCTGTGTCAGTGATGAAGATCACGAATACTCCTTTATGGCTTGTGAATAATCAGCTCTCAAACGCAAGCAAGGAACAAGAGAAAACAGCAAAGTTTCTTTAGGATGCAACATGCATCACACCAATAAAGATAGCACTATATGAAGATTTATGGATCCATAATCTCATGTGCCTACTTTCATTTTTTTTCATCTCTTGTTTATCTTTATGGGCATGAAAAGGTCAGGTATGTAAAGCACGAGAAAAATACAGAGCTCACCATCTAGGTGTTTTTGAAAATTCTTGCATATCCAGCTAAACAAGATGTCATTAAGTCAGTTGAACATCCTTAATCTCCCAATCTCAGGGACAACTGCTGCAAAGCTGCAGAGAAGCTTCTGTCACAACAATTTTCAGCAAATAAAACTCAGATGAACATAAGCCGCCAACAGGACAGTCCAATATTTTTGTGAAATATTTTTGGACTCAACATCTGGGACAGGAAGACTAAGAACAGAGGTGAGCAACTGTTCCTGTTAATGCCTATGCATACAGGATCTTTGCAGTGAAAATTTTGGTTTAAATAGTGCCTTGGAAACCAACTAAGAATCTCTGAAACCACAAGGTGTAGGATTTAGCCAAAATCCTAATTAAAGCCCTTCAGAAAGCCGAAGGCTAACACATCTCTGGCAATATACGTAAAGGGTGTTTATTCACAGTGCTTTTTTCATAACTTCTCCATTTTCCATTCAGAGAAGGCATAAGGGAAATATTAATTAGCAGACTGCAATGGCTTGTAAACCACAATAAATAAGGAGATTTAATTACAATTATTTTTAAGTATAACATTACTATTATGCACAAATAATTAAAAGTGCAACTCTCAATGGGATAAAAGATTTGATAATGTTATATTTTTATATGAAATGTTTCTAGTATCTCCAGAATTGTATTTATCCATTGTCAAAAAAAGCAAATATGCCACCATAAAGCATAGGATAAAGGGAACAGGAGGATTTGGCTTTTTTCACCATATGTTTGCCTGTCTCCAGTTCTCTCCCCCCCCCCACCTTCCAGCATTAGGAAATGCTACAAATGAAGTTAAAACAATGTATGTCACAAGAGATGAGAGATTCAGCTGTCTCAACAATACATCTGACAGCTTTTATTACTGCGGAAAAGGACATGGAGCTAGGCAGTGGAATCTCACATGGGATTCCAACTGGTGCAGAAAACTTTTCACACTTTGAACTGTAGCTCACATGAGAAAATTTTAAAAGTTCGGGGTGCAAGTGTTCTAAAACTTTCACTTTTTAAAAATGTTCTTCCATAGTTAAAGATCATGTAAGGCAACTGAGTTTTTAGTACCTAACTGAAAGTTTTGACAGAAATTACATGGATATCCTAAGACACATTTTTCAAAGACATATTTCTATTTAGACCTTTCATATTCTTTCCTGGTGCAACGAAAGCTAGCACACAGGTAACCAAAATTAGGCTTTGAGAAACATTTGAGGCTGTGACAAGGGAGGTGTAGGTCGCTTGATAGGAGAGGTTCTTCCCCCAGAGTATGGTTGGGCACTGGAACAGTGCTCCCCGGGAAGTGGTCGCAGCACCATGCCAGACAGAGTTCGAGAAGGATTTGGACAATGCTCCCAGGCACAGGGTGGGATTGTTGGGATGTTCTGTACAGGGACAGGAGTTGGATTTTGATGGTTCTTGTGAGTACCTTCTAAATCTTTATATCCTATGGGTCTGTGATTTCAGGATAAGGAAATAAAATATGACCCAATAAAGCATTAATAAGTAAATGCCTACTAAAATACTATTTGTGTATTGAGAAACCCTTTTGGTCTTCAGCCACTATCAAGCTGTGTGTGTAGCCTCTGAAATATGGACAAGCAAAAAAACTTTTAAATACACAAGCAAGACAAAAATGAAGATTTCATACAAAAGGAAAGGACTAAATTCTTATACTCTCAATTAATGTGTACCCTATTAAGCAAAATAATCTTTTAAATCAGTTCAGGGAGCTATTTTATCGGCTGAGAGCATTAGAAAAGCACTTATTTTCAAAAGGAAACATTAGAGAAGGTATTCCAAATATCCATGCAAATTCTTAACATCAAAAATCAACTACGGGAATGCCTTATTCTTCACAGGTCTGAATCCAAGCACTGGAGCAAATTGTCACCATCTGCTTGCTGTTTAGTCACACACGGCCTGTAAAATTCTTAAGTGAAGTCTGATGAACATAAACAACAACAAGCAACTCATTAACATTTCACTCCATGAACACACTCTATATTCAAAATGTACTGTGTTCAGCCATATAAGCACTTAAACAGGTTAGCTAAAAAGTAAGTATATGTTTAAGGTACACTAAAACCAATTTTGGTACATCATCTAATAAATAAAAATGTGGAGATTGTCTTATTTGTGGTCTTGTTATTCTGGTGTTGAAGTACACTAAAAGAAATTTTCTATTTTAGAAAATCCAAGCAAAAGAGGGGAAGGTCCCTTTCCTAAAAAACCCAAAAAACCCCACAAAAAGAAACAAACCTAAACACACTACTACTACACAGAAAATGTCTAGAAAAGATTAAATATAACACTTGGAAATCTCAGTGACTTAAACCTGGGAGCCCAGCCTGCCACAGTCCACTTGCCAATCTTGTTTTTAAGCATGATTCAGTGAAGTAGTCATCACTTACAGTTTAAGTAGAAATGTGTTATTATGAATACACAATTTAGCAGTAACTACTGAACCTGAAGTCAGACTCATCTCTAAATTTCCACCTTCTACTTTTATTCATGAAATTACTCTTCTTTCCATGGTAAAGATCTCCATTCTACTCCATATCATTTCACCAAAAAGAAATCTGTTGCCTTTGCCAAGTTTTCTCTCTCCACATGACTAAGTTCAACATCACTTTATAGTAACTCTCAGGTAATAGGATACCAGGGCCTATTTTTCACATCTTCACATGTAGATTTACATTTATACATGTAAAAATATCTCATATATTATATATTTTCCTTAGTAAGAGTGGGATACAGATGTTATCATACTGCAGTAAGCAAATACATGGATTGCATGTTCCATGTTACCAGACTGATGATGAAAGAACATTTTCTGTCTGGAGCAATTAAAGTAAATTCATTACCTTCACTATTTCCTAATAACATTTTGACAAGCTGAAACAAAACCCTCAATGCATTTGACTTCTCTTGATGAATGAAAATTTAAAGCCAACTACCATGTTGAAGCACAATTGCTCATAATAACTAAGAAACCACTTTAGCAACAGCAAAAGGAAAAAAAATAAAGGTAGTTCTGATTTTTACCTGAAAGAGCACTTCACGATGACGTTTGTCAAGCTTCAAGTGTTGAGTTTTGGTGAGTTTTTTGACAGCACATTAATGATGACACAATCTGACAAATATAGACTGTCCACTGCTGCTAGTAATTTTTAGCAATCAGCCTTTTATATAAAAAGTAGGTCAGACAGACCCATCATATTCTGCTAGGAGGTTTTTGGAGGAAAGATATAGAACACCAATGTGAAATTCACATCAGGGTATTCTATAATTCCGTCATATTAGTTGTGTACAAGCAACAGAATGATATTTGATGGAAAAAAGCTTAATTGCATTTAAAATACAATCAAATGAAAAAAAGAAACCATATGAAATTTTGAGCCTGTTATCAATTTCTCTAGAAAATTTTACTGAATAAGAGACTAATCACAACTTGCAGAGTTACACATAGACTCACATACTGAATATAGATTAATTAATCTTTAAATATTTCTGTCCTTGGAAAACTTGATGACCAGTTTCAAACAAAGCATTGTCAGGTTAGCTAACAAAAATTACATTTCTGCAACACGTAGCATTACAGTCAGCATCAGTGTTTACAATGCCATACTATTCTTTACAGATGTTTATATTTACTTGTTCCTGGTACATGTACATTGAAAGAATGTGGTAGTCAAGGCATTATCCATCATTTGAGGGTGAAAAACTAATAATAGAATCATGGAATTTTTTGGACTGAAAGCAACCTTCAAGCCCATTCCATTCCACTTCCTCCTGCCATGGGTGAGGACGGCTTCCTCTAGACCAGGTTACTCCAAGCCCCATCAAACCTGGCCTTGAACACTTCCAGGTATGGAGCATCTACATCTTCTCTGAGAAACCTATGCCAGGGCCTCACCACCCTCACAGGGAAGAATTTTTCCTAATACCTAATCTAATCCCATTCTCAGTTTGAAACCCTTCCCTCAATGCTGCCATTTGGAGACAGAGGAAAGCAGACATATTAAATACACATTTACTATGAAAAGAAAATCCCACACCAACCCAACAAAATAATTTTTCTGCTCTCTGAAGATTTTGAGTGTCTGTATGTACATGAACAAATAAAATCTGCACAGTGCAACATGGTATTTCAATTTATATTCAGTATCTTATTTTCAGTGAAATTTAACCCATGCCTATTTTCAAGGTCAAATACTGGCATTTGCATGGCCATATTTCTTTACTTCAACACACCAATCTCATCAGAAAAGAAGTAAAGTTCTTTTTGGCATTAGGTACCAAAGTAGTTTTTTACCCCCAAAAACTAAACTACCATTTTTCCAAATTTTTCTAATTCAACTAAATATATGGAAAGAATTCCAATAAGGTTTTTAATATTCTCTTGATGTACTTTCCTTGCTCTGAGCCTTTGGAGTGTGTTCTGCTGTAGTGTCTACCATCTACATGAATTTTTTCTTCAGCTCTTTATCTACATTAAAGATACTTTAAAGAAAATTGGACTTTCATAAGACTTCTCAATTTAATTAATTAACCATGTGATACATTTAATATAATTTTCAAGGAAGAATGCCATAAGCTATTTCCCAGTTTTCAGTACTCAACCTGTAATCACATGGTGAAGACTGTAGCTCCCATTTTAATAGAAAATAGCTTTAGAAACAATGGGTACAAAACATATGGAACTACATTTCTTCCTGAATTGATTATTTAGGGTAGAATAAACACCAATAATAAATTCAATCCATATAAATATAAAACACATGGCATTGCCATGACTAGCTTTTGTAATGCTAAATTTTATAAATTGTTATGTTTCGGTGATGAACATTTTGTTTCCTGGAACAGATTTAAGAAACCTTCTAATCCTTGCCAAAACATCTGTATGACATTCATTATTTCAGGACATAGACTATGCTTCCCGTATTTTGTGTTCAGTTGTAGAATGAA
>JAYDZK010000001.1:13371194-13381571 GCA_034509185.1 Euphonia xanthogaster | reverse complement strand
GATTGGTCATTAAATAAAAACAATTCACATGAAACCAATCAAACAACCACCTGTTGGATAAACAATCTCCAACCACATTCCAAATCAGCAAACACAGGAGAAGCTATCAGATAATTATTATTTTCATTTTTCTCTGAGTCTTCTTAGCTTCCCAGGAGAAGAAATCCCATCAAAGAGATTTTGCCAGAAAATATGACACTCTCTCCAGGATGTCCATGTCTCCCTTGCAGTGGGGAGCCAAGAGCCTGACCCAGCACTCATGATGTGGCCTTGCCACAAGTGGTGAGTAGAGGGAAAGAACTACATCCCTTTGTGTCCCCTCGACCTGCTGTCAGCACTCCTCCTAATGCAGCCCAGGACATCCTTAACCTTGTTTGCTACATGGGCACATTCCTGGTCCATGCCCGGCTTGGTTCCCACCAGGATTTCCAAGGCAAAGCCACTTTCTGTACAGTGGTGTCTGGGGTTGCTCTTTCCCAGGGGAAGGACTTTGCACTTGTTCGTTTTTAAACTTCCTGAGGTTCCTGTTGGCCCATTTCTCCAGCCTGGCAAAGCCCCCTGGAAGGCATCACAACCATCTGGTGTATCAGCCATTCAAAGCAGGAATTGTGGAGACGGAAATAATTATAGAACCTGAAGGGAAAGCACAAAATATCATCCTAGAAATCTGTTTACTATCACAGCAGCTCATCAGAGTGCATTGAGTAGACCAACTCCAGAAAGAAATGGTTTGACTGTTTTAAGTATCCAAATCCTTTACTCCTAAGTTAAGAACTTATTTACATAAATTCAGAAATACAGCCAAATTTATTTCTGAAATTTGCTGGTTTAAAGCAACAGCAAAAGAACTCCTTTGAGTTATGTATTTGCAATCAGTCATAGAAAGATTAGAAGTCCAAAAATGGAAGCAAAAAATACCTCTCTGCTCATACACAGTGGCAGAACTGTATTTGTGGGCTATTATTACAGATTGAAAACACAATATTCACTCTGATTTAATTTGCTTTAATTCTGATCATTATTTACATAACACTGTAATGTGCATGGATCTTTAAAATAGAGTAGAAGAAGATAGGGAAAAAAATGGAAAATTCTTCAATTTATAGGTAACATCTAAAGCTCAAAGGAATAGAAGTTCAATAAAGAACAGATGCAGGATGAATGTTAATACTGAAGTGTTTGTTGTAACAGATGGATTTTGAAGAGAGCAGGGAGTGTGGGGCTACGGGAACATTTTTTTTGGCAGGCAATTTGGAATTAAGGCCTTTGTGCTTTCTGGCCAGTATGAGACTGTCCAGGGACATTCACATGAATAAAATAATTGTTTTCTTTTCTGATTTATCCTAGTTGTTCAAGGGATAAAAAAAAACAAAAACAAAAACATGATCCCTGTGATTTGAGGTCTGAGAACATAAATTACTTATAGAAAAGACAAGGAAAGACAGCATAATAGCCTGGCTATGTATTTACTCTTCAAGAACACAGTTGCTGTATCAGTGAGGGACCTCTTGTAAATCATAAGAAACATTGGATTAAGTAAAATAACTGATGTGGCGCCCTTTATGTAAAATACTGCTTTCCTGTTCAGATACAAGTTCAAACCAGAAAGGATTGGTAGAAACAACTGTATACTGAAATTTAAAGCTAAAGTTTTTCAGTTCCTGCTAAAGAGAATTTAAAAATTTTGACAGTGAGGTTTCACAAATTCAGGATTTTTTCTGTTATTACAGACACTAAAAGTCTAATTTTTTAAAACTTCATGCGGACCAATTGAAACATCTAATTATGCAAAATTGACCCTGTCATTGTAAAATTACAGTAAGCTATTTATATCTTGTAAATAAGGAACTTGTCTTCACATAAGCCTCTAAAGCTCACTATTTTTGAAAAAAAGAGAGATTTTGTAATCAGAATTAGAACAAAGTAAATATAATTTAAATTCTGAGCTTATTGATCTAAAAGCAGTGAATAGTAAATCTCTTTATGAATCATAATTTACTATACTTTTGCCTCATTTTAAACAACCTCATCTTTGTCCTTAGAGATACTCCATGCAGATTTTATTTTTTAGCCTGACTACTACACTGTTACACATGGTAGTGCAGTATCTGACAATATACCACTGGGGTTGCTTCTTACCATTTACAAAAATTGACTTTGTGTCAACAGCACTGACTTGTGCTTATTTCTCCCCTTTTCTTTGCTAATCAGAGAGTCAGCATGCAGTTGGAAATGGGAAAGATGGGACCTCTGGCAATACAGCCCTTTGAAATTTATCTATTTTTTCTTCTTCCTCAGGCCTTTGTTGGAGGCATTGTCAGTTACAGTGGAAGCTTTCCCCTCGTTGTGTGCCTGGTCAGAGTGAAGAGAAAGAGCTTGTTGCTCTTGTTCACTGGTGCCTAATCAGAATGCTGTGAGGAATTTTTACTTTGTCTCTCAAGGCTTCTGCTGTTTGCTCTAGGCAGTCTCAGGCTCCATGTGGGAATTGAGTGGCAGGTTTTTCCATTAGACTTTTGTGGTTACAGAATGCTGCCAAAAATAGCAAGGCATGTGTATTATGTACTCTCCTTGATGCACAGAAGGACAGCGACACACTGGAATCCTTGCAGCTGGGATTTGACAGCTTTCTTTCTTTTACTGACTTGAGGAATCCTGGAAAGACTGATGACTTCTGTTTTCACTCAGTTGAACTCCATGACACCCTAAAAATGTTTCTCTCCTGAGAGGTGTTCCAGCCAGGCTGGCAGTCACTGTGTCCTAGGCAAGACAAAACACCACTGGTTTTCTTTTTCATTGGCTGTCTGCAGATGAATGGGTGTTTTCTTGGATTACCTGAGCTATGGGAGCTCAGAATCAATATATTCTGCAAGAGCAACCATACTGTGTCTTGATTTTTCTCATCAAGAAAGTTGAATGCAGGACCAAAAAAAAATCTATATTATGTCTGAAGTTCTGCACACTTTACAATGCAATATTGATATAAATGATGCATGGCAATAGATTTCCTGGCAGACCTTGTAATGGTGGTGGACAAGACTTATGGACGACATTTAAATGTGTAACAGAATTACAAAATGAACATAAATTATTGCATTCACAAAAGATATTCAATTAAAATGCAGCATGCAATAACAGTCAGTTCTAACAGCTGAAATTACCTATTGTCTAAAGAAAAACTTTCTATTTTGGTACCATATTATACATAAGTCTTAGTCTGTATATTAACAGGATACTTTTTGTATTCTGAAAGGAAAATACACAATACTTTGATTAGTGTGGGTACAGTGGTAGAAGAGTCGCTGATTACGTGTTCATTCTTTGTCTTAGATCAACTTCCTAAGGGACCTGCAACTTCTTTCTAAAAATTATTTCTAACTGAAACTTGGTATGTAAACAATTAGCCTAGGAGCATGTATAATAAATTATGCTTCTATGAAAAAATAAAAAGGAACAAATAAGAGTATTTCTACTTAATGCTCATCATTGTCTTCAAGTAAATGCCTTATAACATCAATTTAAAAATTGCTTTGTCTAACGTTCTTTAACAGTTCTGTTGCACTTGGAAAATTTGGGGGTTATTTTTGAAGGCTGGAGAGGGAAGGCAATAGATAGTATTTACCTGAGGAAATTCATAGTGACTTTTTAAATTATAATTACGCGAGATTTGTAAATGTGGGGTTTCCTGATAGAGTGTGCAAATACATTCTAACAAGTAGTCAAATAGCTCTGGTTAAGGATTTATGCACAAAAACAATATTTTGTATGTATTATATATGCTTTGTATATAAATATATAGGGCTGAAGTGATGAACTTCTGCGTGTGTGTATAGAAGTGTGTGTACATATTAAGTAATATAAACACTTGCTCATTTAAGCCAAAATATAGAAAAGCTACATTTTTTTAAATTGGATTTTGATACAAATTGGCTTGATGCAGTTGCATAGAAAATATTTCAGACACAGTGCTCATCTGAGGATATAAATATAGAAGCATTCATTTTGTAAATGTTCAAGTTTTGTATTTCCATATCATAATTATTCTTATCATAAGAGCATTCTAAATTGTTTTCACAAAATGAATAGAGAGTCTTGACTCAGCCCCTGTTGTAAGTTTTGCTAGCACTAGGTTGAATATAGCTTTTTAAACCCTCAATCAATTCTCTTTGCCGATTCCATTTAAAATTGTTCTTTTCAGAAATGGTTTTTTTTGTAATTTATTCCTTTTCCCATTAGTTTTTTACATTATATGCAAAAAAATTCTAGCACTTTTACACCATTTTCCTAATTACATAACTTAAAATTGTCATGTGTGGGGATTTTGAAATATTTGATGGCCTGTATAATCTCAAGGATACAATTGTGGAGAGGAGCTTCAGTTTGGAAGTAACTTAACTCCTGACTCTGAAATGAGTGATGGAATTTTTTTTCTTTTCTGTTTGCAAAAGTGTGTTTTAAACCACCATGATGTCTTTTGGAGGAGGCAGCATTGTGGACCATTAGCTATGAAGGCTCCTGGAATGCATTCCTGACACTGGTGATGGAGAAGCCCATGGGGAAAGATGACCCGTTAAAACTGGTATTAAAAAACAAGGAAAGACTGAGGATGCAGGAGTTGGGAGAAATCTTGCTCATGAGATGGTGGAATTCAGGATCCTGAAGAACAGTAGCAAGGGATATCATGCCTGATGAACCCAAGAGGTTTCTATGATGAGGTGGATGACTTGTGGATGAGGAGAGAACTGTGGGTGTTCTGATTTCAGCTGTCTCACATCACATCACAACTGAAAAACTGATGCAGAGTGGACTTAATGGACCGGGAAGTGGAAGTGAAACTGCTGATCACTGTTGTGATCAGTGGCAAAATCCAGTCCCTGGCAGTGCTCTGCAGGGTTCAGTGCTGGGCCCAGTATTATTTCTTAATACCCTCAGTACCGAGCCATATGACAGGACAGAGGGTCCCCTCAGCAGGCTTTGTAGACAAACTCAGCGGGGCTGATGGACCAGAGAGATGGTTGTACAGCCTTCCATGAGAATGTGAGCGGGAGAAAGGGGTGGAAGGGAATGTTGTGAAGTTCAGCAACAGGAAACATGGAGTCGTGTACTTGGGGTGGGGAGGGGGGCAGGGCAGGGAATAACCTGGTGCCCAAGTACAAGCTAAGGACAGAGAGGCTGGAAAGTAATTTGAATAAGAAGGTATGGGAGGGGCATGGTGTGATGGTGGTGACATCCTGGTAGAGGCCACCGAGCAATCAATGCACCTGTGTGGCATCCTTGAAAAGTCTCACAAATTGTCCTGGGCACCTTGCCTTGTCCACCAGCTCTCTGAGCCAAGGACTGGACTGGCAACCTCCAGAAATGCCTCTTAACCTGAGTAATTTTGTGAGGACCCTTCAATCTACAGGCTACCAGCTCAATTTTGGCACTAAATAGGTTCCTAAATGCTTTCTGATAACTGGAGCCTTTTTTTTCTGTGCTTTCTTTGTCAAAGATGGAAATATAATTTTTTTTTCTTTTTTTGGAAGTTTCTTCTGAGGGAAGAAGAAACATACATCTGTTAGTATGCAATGGCTATAATAATAGTATCCACCAAAGAACTTTAAATACAATGGTAATTTATGCTTTATTTTCGTATAAGTTTTTTTACTGCATCAAGTGTCAACATAGATATCAAGTACTTGAAGGAAGAATCTGATATGAATTATTACTGTATGCAATTTGAATATATCATAATAATTACCTAAATGTATTATAATTTTTGTCTTTGAATATTTTAAAATAATTTAATCAATAACACTAACTATAGAGGTTCATATTTATTTGTGTTGTAATTGTGCTTAATAATCTGTGGTGTGAATTGCACTACAGTTTTTATGAATTTTTTTTTTGTGTAATCAGGGGTAAATCATACTTTGCTATTTTGTGTCAGTTAATTTTTCCCTATTGCATTTTTTAGGAAGGGGAATGCACTTTTTTTCCCCTTTTGTTTATCAGAGGGACACATTAGTGATTCTAATCCTAGTTGTTTCTAATCCTAGAACAGTTTCCTAGTTGAGCTCTGTGAAACAGCTCCCAGGGTGGAATATTGAAGCACAAGGTGCAGAATTACTGAAAAATTAAATATCAAATGTGACTTTAGAGATTAAATGGTTGCTACATCTGTGTGAGTACATAGCAGTACATGGTAGTGGCATACTGGTGGTGCAGCTGCAGAAATTACTGAGGTTGTTGGTATTTTGGCCAAATATTTTTAAAGTCGTCCTGCACACAGAAGAACTGAGCCCCACGCACTGTGATAGTGCTCTATATTTCTATCCATGGTCTGTCACAAAGGGATAAATAGACACAAAATGCAAGGGCAGACAATCTCTAGAAAAGGTAATAGGAGCTTCACATTTTTCAGGCTCTCTGGAAAGATATTTTAGGAGGAAATTCTCACCTGTTCTCTCCAACTTTACATAATTTTTAATGTTTCAAAGGGTAGTAGATGGAGGAGGAACAGAAATGTTCTTGGTGCCAAATCAGACAGCTGTAAAGCCTGTGTCCTCCAAAAAGTCATATATAATTAGTACTTGTCATTGTGAGGAACAGTAATTAGTCACTGTGTATAGAAGCACAAAGAAAAAACATGTGATATACTTTTCAAATTTTAGAGTGACTGAAGCTTTGAGCACAATCTAAACTATCCCTTGATTAGTGATAATAATGGTAGCCTAGAAGATATGTACAACTTTATTTTAAAGATCATTGAGACAAAAACCTAATAGCAAATATTTCCCAGGTGTTTCACAAACATCACAACTTTTTTCTATTTGTTTTGACTAAATTTCAGAAATTAGCTGCAGAAGTTGTCAGCTAACTAGCATATTTTTAAACAGAGGTTTGTTTTTCTAATTGAGAATACTATGCAGATATATTTATCTTTTTTGGTATGTCCTAGTTGTTAAGTGTAAAGGTCTTTATCTGTATATATGAATATTGCATGCATAAATGAACATTTTCAGTAGGTGTTCAGTAATAAGCATTTTAACTGCAAATTGAGATAACATACAAGCCTTCCCAGAGCAATTGTAAGTGGTCCTCTAAAAAATTAACTGAGTGATGGTTTTATTAATGTCACCAGTAGAACAAATGAGTGACTATCTGCCTGTCAGTATTCCCTACAGTATTTAGTCTCCTTGAAATATTAAATGTAAGCTAAGTAAAAATTCCTATGCACTATAAAATATGCTTTAAAAAATACTTTTTGTTGTAATCCCCCATTTGTAAATATTGAATGAGAGATGATTTTTGAAGATGAGTAGTTTGAGCTGTGTATAGACACACATGGACTTGGGAACCTTTGATACGGTATTGTACATGATATTGTAAAATTTCTGTTCCCTGTGGGTACTGTGTTCAGGGTAGTTTTAAGATGGAGCAGCTATAGTGAATGAAATCAAAGGTCTAGAAAATGTATTACCTTTGATGTTGATCAGAAATGTCAGTCTTGAAGAGAATAGACAGAACTTCCCACAGCAAAGTCCAGAGCTGGGCTGGCAGGACACAACCATGTCACTTAGGAATGGAGATTCCAAGTGGGATGAGCTAAGCAGATAGATAGAGGTGTGCTCTCTTTCCCAGTAAAGGCTTCTAGCCACCACTCAAGGAAAGAGAACGTTATTTATTTGATATCACCCAGATGAGCATCATCTTCTTATCATTACTTAGTCTTTCCACAGACATATCTGTGTCTTATGCATTATGTAATGCTCCACAGTGACATTTATTTTATGTGATATCAGACCACTTTGAGTAACATAGATTGGGTTTCTGGGGATCCACATGTGTACTATAAATTGAAATTAACTGTAATCTTTAATTTTGCAAGATGCTTACAAACTTTTAGATTTTATTGCAGCTTCTGGTGTGTTCCAAAGAAAAAAAGAGAAAAGACACAAAATTAGAAATTGAAGGGAAGAAAATAAAAGAAAAAATAACATAAACCCTGCCATTTTGATCATATGCAACAATTTATGCTTTGGGTTATAATTGCAACATATCACCTTACTTTGGAATGACACTGAAATAATGCAGAAAATATGCTGCCTTGTATTTCTCAAGGATTGTATATCTCAAATGTGGATATCAACATTTCCTGCAGACGACGGATAATTTGAAGCCGTTGACAGCTAGACATAATATCATGTAAGGTGGAAATGCAGTGGGATGAGGAATGCTGTTGCTACATAAAAACTATGTTTACTGTCTAAACTATTAGTGCTTTAACATGTCACTGAAAGGTCAGCCTTAAAGAATAATGGAGAAGCTACTGGAATGAAGGGAAATAAATTGAAAAGGATGTTCTGTGAGTTCATTTCAGCTCTATCTTGTTCATAGGGGATGCTAAAGCAGATTTTTTCATATTATTTTCATTGTATTGTTTTGTTTGGGATTTGGGGTGGGGGGCATGTGTGTGTGATTTGGAGGGAAAGGGCATGTGTTTGATTTTGGTGGTGATACAAATAATTTTCTTCCTAGTAGTTGACTGGTATGGATTTAATATGAGAATGATGCACACTGATTTTGTGATTGTTGCTGAGTGGTGCTTACCACATCCCTATGTCAAGGACTTTTAAGTGTCTCATGCTCTGCCAGGGAGCAGGTGCACAAGGAGCTGGGAGGGAGCATGGCCAGGACTGCTGACCCAAGCGGGCCAAAGAGATATTCCATAACACAGAATTCTGTGCTCAGGATATAAACTGGGGGAAGCTGTCCAAGAAGGTCCAATCACTACTTAGGAATATCACAGGCATCAGTCAGTGGGTGGTGAGCAAATGTGTTGAGCATCACTAGCCTTTATTGGGTTTTATTCCTATTTAATATCTCAGTTTTCATTGCTATTATTATTATTACTATTATTACTATTGCTGTTACTGTTTTTGCTACCCTTATTAGTACTCCTATTTTTACAACAAGTAATAATAATATAAATAATAATATTATTAATAATTCAATTATTAAACTGTTCTATTCTCAAACCATGGGTTTTGCCTTCCCTGTTCTCCTCCCTATACCATCAGGAAGGTGTTGGAAGCAAGTAACTGTGTGGTACTTAGTTTCTGGCTGGGTTTAAACCACAACAATAATGAGTAGGAACTAAGCATTTTCTAGATGTGTAATACTCTCCAAAACCACTGGTGAGTTCTAACCTGTCCTGATATGATTTTAATCAACATTTTCCTGCATTTTATAATTTGATTCACTACAGAAACCAAATGCCCTGTAAGAACAGTTCCATTCTTCAGCCAACAGGGAAGAACTTGGGTAATACCAGTTGAGTGGGGGCTCCTCATGCATGCCAATACCAGAACTAAGGAATCTGCCCTTGAACAGGTGCTCAGCATGAAGGTAAATCCTTCTACTTAAGATTTCTTTGCTAGTACACATTTATATACAGCACCCTCCCTACATGAGTAGTTCTGATCTACCCATATGAATACCTACTGATTTTTCTCCTGCCCATTAAGGTCAGTTATTTTTGGAATTATTACATGAGTTTTCAGTTTTTACACCATAACTGTGTGTGCTTTTGATTGACCAAACAGAACATACATCTTCATGGCTGTTGCTGATGTGGTGTGTCTAGCTTGTCAGCTTTAGGTAATTTGCATTGACGTCTCCAAAGATGCGTTATGGACACCTGTCCTGGGGTGACTTTATGATGCTTGTATCCCCAGTCATCTGTTCTGCCTGTGCTGGATGTAAAGTCCTGCACCTTTAAGACTGGTTCTGACAAGCAGTTGAAGAAGGAGTGCACAGTTTGTTTTCAGTAACTGCGCTTACTCCCCCACATCCTGCTCCTGGACTGTGCTGTCTGCAGTGCGGACAGACAGCGGGACAGAGCTCTCCTTTGCTTTAACTAGTTTTTAGCTAGCTGAGGCAGAGAAGTTCCTTGGACTGTGTTTTTTTTTCTTTTCCTTTGGACCTGTTTAAACCTGCTCTGGAGGGAAAGCCCTGCAGAGCACCAGCAGCTCACACCTGTGGCCACGGGGCCAGGCCTGGGCTGCGGCATTTCCAGCACTGGAGGGACTGATCAGAGACTGAGTGAGCTGAGCTACAGCCCACAGAGGGACTTCCTGAGTTTGTCATCTCTTCAGAGAGGCAAGACGTTTCATTATTTAATATTGTTCATTTTTTGTGCAGGTGAACACTTTGCCTGTTCAATAAACAGTGTTTTTTACACTTTTCTCCAAGGAAATATTTTCCCAAATCAGCTGTGGGAGGGATGTCTTGAACTGCTTTGTAGAGGAACCCCTTTGGAGGTTGTCAGCCCAAATTTGCCCTAAACCAGGACAACACTTTTGCATTAAACTTTGAAAACCAAATCACAGGATCACA
>JAYDZK010000001.1:13343734-13371094 GCA_034509185.1 Euphonia xanthogaster | reverse complement strand
CAGGATCACACAAAATAGTTAGGGTTGCAATGGAGTTTTGGAGATCATCCAGTCCAACCCCTGCCCAAAGTCGGCTCACCTGGAGCAGGTGACACAGGAACACACCCAGGTGGGTTTGGAATGTCTTCAGTGGGAGAGACTCCATGCCTGCATGTGCACTTGTTCCAGTGCTCTGTCTCCCTCAGTTTAAAGCAGTTTTTCCTCATGTTCAGGTGGAACTGCTTGCGTTTTAATTTATGGGGTGCTGCTTATGAAAAGGTTCAAGAAGTACAAGATTCCAAATTGTTTATCAATTAATAGTTTACCGTTAAAAAAGGCCACTGTATCAGAGATGAAGATGAATGCCAGAAGATGAATGCCAGAAGATGAATGGCATGGAATAGGTGGACCTAATGTCTAGCTCTCCCAAATGGTGAAGCCAGCTTATTTGGAAGAAACAGATCACACAGAAAGGGTGTGGAATCTCCCTCATTAGAGATATTCCAGAAGCACGTGGATGCAATCCTGTGCCATGTGCTCTGGGATGACTCTGCTTGATCAGGGAGGTGGGACCAAATGACCCTCTGTGGTCCCTTCCGAACTGACCCATTCTGGGATTTTATTAAACTGTTTATTTAAAATTCTTGCCCTGGCCTAGCTCATGAGATTCCTTTTTTGGATTTCAAGCGCAAAGAGACTTCTTCTGTGTTCCTGGAAATTTCCAACTCCAGTTAAATACTAAAGGTGTAAGAGTAAAAAGTAGTCTTTATAAAGGGCCAAACAAAAATTACTACCCATATATCTTTTTTGTTCCCTTCTACTATTTGGGCAGAATTCATCCAACATAACTTGCCTATGTTTAAAGAACTATCTAAACCCAGAATGAGCCACCTCAGTTGAAATTTTATTTTCACTGATTCTGCCGAGCCTACAGATTAGTCAGTCTGGAAGCACACACTTGAAAATACATCATGTAACAAAATGCACCGTGGTCTTTTCTTCTTTCAGGAAGGCAGCTCAGAAATATATACTTTAAGCAAACTCACAACTGCAGAGGACAATTTTTCTGCAACATAAATAAAAAACAATCTTGTTGCCCTCATTTTTTTTTGTACTTATCCTTAATATATTTTAGTCAGTCTTTCAAAACACATGGATGAGTGTACAAGCATATACTTACATTTTATATACATAAAACATAAGCTGTCATTCTTCAGCTGCTATAGCAAATACAGGGGAAGTGAAAACAGCTTCTCTCAAATTAATAAAAAATAAACTTCTTCCTCTAAGACAATTCTTGCCCCCTCAGTAAATATACTTGTGCAACTAAAAACCACTTTCTTGTCACAGGATTTTGAAAATTTTCTCTGAAAATGTTGAAATATGTTGTTTGTTTTAGTCTGATGTATGAGACCACTTAGGTCTAGGTATGTCACCAAGACACACTGCTCTCAAGCACAGTAGCTGATATTTGAAATTCACTCCTTTACGAAGGTTGTTGGAATTCATCCACTCAAAGAAAACATATGCTTCTTGCATGACTGCTGAATACCACTGTTGATCAAAGACTGAGAATACATTAAAAACCAAATCTACTATGAAAACTTCGGTAGGTTGATGCCTCTTTAGAGAACATCAATAAAAAATTAGGTAGAGGAAGAATGAAGCAATATATTGGTCTAATACGAAAGAAAATTGTAAACGATACCATGTCTTTAAACATTATCTTAGAAAATTAGGGCTCAGTTTTGATAATGCGTGTTTTTACTAATCCGAATTGCCAAGCAGAATTCCTGCCCAAACAGAATTCCTATCCACTGATCCATTTCTCCCATCCATTTCTCATTTTCCAGAGCATATCTTTGTTCCATAGTCAGAACAAAGATATGCTCTGGAAAATGAGCCTTCCCTGGCCTTTCAAATACTAAAATTTATCAGTGGGTTTGAAAGAGTCTCCTCAGCTTTCCATTGTTTCCCCAGATAACGTGAGCACTCACATGAGTAACTCACTGGACAATGTTTCTGATCCAACAATGCATCTAAGGCTTCTAGGAAGGATGGGCACTTGGTATTTATGCTTTCTCAAATCAGTGAGGGTATTTAGGATGGGTTCTGGGTTACTGCCCTACAAAATTATACCTTCATTCCCAAGGATCACTGAGCTCAGAAGGAGCCTGAGACACAACTTCAACCCACAAAACACTCTTAGTTCTTGAACACATTTAAAACAGACCCTGAAGCTTCTTACACATGGGCACATTTGCTAAGCTGCCCTAAAAGGCCAGCCACAACCTGAGGTATAAACACTGTGAGATTCTTTCCCCATTTCAAAATTTACAAAATTTGCCTTTTGTGTTAAAACCAGTCAGCAGTAAAGTTGCACGTCCTACTCAGATGAAAGATAGAGGAGCATTTTTTCACTGCCATGACGGCTCCTCTTTGAACACTTCAACACACATTAATGGCACAAGAAATTAGGTGACTGCTTAGCTACATCCACAAATAGCTTTTTTAAGCAGGAAGCTGCAAGGAGGAAACATCCTCCTTAGGAAGCTGAGGGTGCAGGCATGGGACCAGCACTCAGGAAAAACAAAGTCTGGATCCTTCCAAGCCTTGTTAGTGATCCAGGTGGTGCTAATCTTCCTAAGTTTCCTCACTAGAAGAGCCAGGAAACTCAAACACAGTGGCTTGTGGAGGATTAGCATGTGGCACAAAAGATGACAGGGATTAAATTGAAAAGCAATACTGAGAGATCACATTTACATCACTATGAGCATATCTTAAAATAAACATGGCAATAACAGTTACAGGCAAGGCAGATGACATAAGAGCTATGTTATTTTATAAAAATGCCTCCAATATTTTCTTTTAAAGGTTATGCATGGCCTCCAATCAAAGGTGATTCTAGGAGAGTCAGGAGGGTGCATTTCAATCACTCATTAGTCAGACTGCTTCTGTTGTTCCACTGTGCATCCCCTTGATAGGCAGCTCCCCCGACTCTCTTATATAACAGCCACAGATACTCTGATCTAATCACTACCATGAAAGGGAACAATGACAAGAGACTGAAAAAAACAGATTTTTTTTTGTTTTCTTCTGTGTATATCAAAGGACTGGATAATTTAGTACATTTGATGGTTGTGTCCGATTCCCCCAAGATTTCTATAACCAGAAAACTCAGGCTATTCAGTGATTTCTTTTAAAAACTCCTTCTACAGTTCCACTTTAACATCTGTTGTACTTTGCTGAACATTGAGGGAGTAAGCATTTTAAGACTGACATTTATTTAAAAAGAACAGGCATCAAAATCTCTCAGAGCACAATGATTTTACTCCTCCCCAAACAATGCAAGGACATTTGCAAATGTATTTGTGGTGAGCATTTCCAGGATTACTACATTTCCATCAGAATTTTTTGTGTGATTAGTCTTTATCAACCTCACAGAATCACAGGTCAGGTTGGAAGGGACCACAGTGGATTGTTTGGTCTCAGTTCCCTGCTTAAGCAGGGTCATCCCAGAGCACATGGCACAGGATGGCATCCAGATGGGTCTGGAATATCTCCAGTGAGGGAGGCTCAACACCCCCTCTGTGTGATCTGTCACAGTGCCTCGTCACTACACAGTAAGGAAGCTCTTCCTCATGTTCAGGTACATCTGTTTCTGCCTGTGTCCTCTTGTCCCGTTGCTGGACAGCACTGAGCACAGCCTGGTCCCTGCTCTGACCCCTCCCTGCAGACACTGACAGACACTGATGAGGTCCCCTCTCAGTCATCTCCTCTTGAGACTGAACAGTCCCAGATCCGTCAGCCTTTCCTCATAAGAGAGAGGCTCCATCCCTTCATCATCTCTGCAACCTCCACTGGGGCTGCTCCAGGAGCTCCAGGTCTCTCTTGCCCTGAGGATCCAGATCTCAACAGGCTCCAACCTCTCTGCTGCCTTTGATTCCCAGGTGCCTTCCTAGACACAGGCAAAAAGATGAACAGCGTCTCCAACAACCACACTACTTTCACTCCTGGGGCACATAACTGTCCAAAGATGTGTCTTCAAAACATTTTAGAGATATGCATCAATAAAAGCAAATACGCACAGAAATTGGCAGCAAATTGTGAAACAAGTTCATGTCAAATGACCTGCAAAAATACAAATGTATTTCCCTGCCTCAGTTTACAATACCAATTCTAATCCTTCAATGCAAGTCATGTAAGTCAGAGCCCTGGACCTCAGGCAGAGGTCACTCTAAAAAGCACTGCACTTTCCTTCTAATTAGAGAATTTAAGTAGTTTCTGTGGGCACCACAATGAAGAGAATTAAAAGGGTACCAAGATTAGCACATAACTACAT
The DNA here is from genome assembly GCA_034509185.1 of Euphonia xanthogaster. Taxonomy (NCBI): domain Eukaryota; kingdom Metazoa; phylum Chordata; class Aves; order Passeriformes; family Fringillidae; genus Euphonia; species Euphonia xanthogaster. The sequence continues at coordinate 13,366,773 of JAYDZK010000001.1, read as the reverse complement.
TGTCAAAATCAAGTATGTCACAAGATTCCACTTTCTGTTGCTCAGCAGCACCTCTCCAGTTATTAAGCAATGTATTCTGACCACTAGCACCAGCTGAAATCAGTCTGTAATGTCCAGTGTAAGTTACCTACATTATGCAAAGTATCACAAAGATAGAATATATATATACACCTAACCATATTTTATTTTCATTTCAAAAAAATGGCTGTGAATCTTTCTAGCTAGCCTGTCAAAATTGAGGAAATTCTATAGACAAGAGAGGTAACAGCTTCTTGCCTGTGATTTGATTTTCAAGTTTGGGCCTGAAATGTTGCTTATGCAGGAACTAGAAAGGGCAATACACATCTTTTTCTCCAAAGAATACTTCTTTTTCATAGACAGTTAAAATTAGACTATCCCCTATAGTTGTCGCTATGCCAGGTAGAGGATTTTGTTCTGACACCTCCTGTGAGTTTAGCTCAGTATGAAAACAGAAGACAGACATGGCAGAAAACAAACTGCACAGGCAAAATGCAGTTTGCAGTCTGACACCCATACACAGAACCTCTAACACCAGGAAAGATCTGGTACATAAACACTTTCCCTAGGCTGTTACAATAACATTACAAATCAAAAGGTTTATGCAATGCTTTCTTCAGCTGACATTTAAAGCACTGTCTCATTTCATTTATCCTGCCCCCTCTGTATTTATCCTCCTCAGAAGAATGTTTGGGTGGCTCAGAATTGTCAGGACTCAACAGCCCTTGTACAGAGGCAGAACAATAAAAGAAAAATTACTCCTGGGTTTACTGTATATAATTAAGGCTTTAAAGTATGTGCCCAACACAGAAGCTATGCAAGCAGCTGACTCTGACATACAGAGTAAGTGCTTAAATGTGTAAAAGCATATTCTACACATCCACACAGAATCTGTAATGTTTCAAGCCCTTATCCAATCCTAATTTTATCTGTGTCACCTACACTGAATGTAAATCAGTAAGATAGTATATTTCCAAACATGCTTAACTATTCTGTAAAGGAATGCAAGGGCTAGACTTGCTTACCACCGTTTCAAACTGTAAACAGAAGTAATCCCCACTGCTCATTACAAAATCTGAACCACATTCAAGCTCTCCTGTGGGTAACAGGGAAGTGCAAACCAAACATTTCCTGCTCCAGTACTTGATTATAGACCTGAACTGAAGTGTGAAATACTGTAAACTTCCAGTAACTAGGTTGAAATAAGGTTGTTTCTCAGGGAACAGTTTTGTGTGCCACTTTTATGCTGCCACTGTTGGCAGTGGTTAAACTCCAGCAGACAGGATCTAAAAATCAAGATGCAGATTTCTCCTGATCTTGCACAGACAAACTTCTCAATAACTTCAGTGGTGATACAGTGGTGATCTGTACAGTCTTCAGCATCAAGCTCTTCAGCAGCAGCACATATGGTTGGGTACTTCCTGAGAAGTGAAACATTTTTCCTCCATCCTATCCCTTGCTTGAGCATTTCTTTAGAATCCTTTTGACAATTACTGTGAAGATTCTAGAATGTAGGGGTAATGGAGATAGGGTTTATGTATTTCATTATTTTTTCAACTGTCTTTTCATAATTGCACATCATTGCTCATTTTTTTAATGGCATTTCAGGAGTCTTAATTTCTTTTAAAATGTAATAGATGCTGCAAAATTGTTTTTAATACTATGGGTTTACCTTCCAGCCCCTGTGCTATGAGGAATTATACATACAACTAATCCAAGTGCTGTGCCTAGTTTTCCAAACTGGCTACTGGGAGGCACTCATTTTATTGACAAAATAAGATTATTTCTTCTTTACTCAAACTGCTGAAGTGCAATAAAAAATATGGAAATAAACTATGAAATGCAGTTTTCATTTTGTTAGAATTTATTTTTGCTGGAAGGTTGAGGGAATGGGAACACTCATGACTTTTTCCAGAAATTTCAGTGTCAAGTAGAAGCATTGTCACCAAAAATGACTCTGCTTTTAATTCTGTGCTGCTAACCAAAGTGCTTTGACTGCATAAGTGTGTTTTTTACACTGCATTATGAATTGTGGTACTAATCTCAGGAGCCCTAGGCAAATAATACAATGCACAATAGTGGTTTTTTATCTAATAAAAGCTGTTTGGATATACTAGGTAATGCCAGTCTTCAGTAAGCAATACATTTTGGAAATGTATTTAGGTGGCATAAATAAGTTCAGAGTGAATGTAAACAACTGCAGATATCCCACATTGCTTTGTTATCCTAGAAACCTGGGAAAAATGCTTTATGCTTTTGGTTGAGAGAACTGGTCTTGACAGCTCTGCATGTTTCTCCCCTAAAACACACACAATAAAAGTCACAGATAAAAGCTTTCACTGCAGCAGCTCCTGGATTTTTGCCATTTTCACAAGCATAATACTTATAACCATCAAATTTTTACTGTTCATCTAGCTGAGCTCTGAATTCAGTCCCAGAAATTAAGCATATTCACCTGTATCTGAAAGGTCTACAAGAGCAGCTTACCTTACATAAAGACAGGCTGCTTAGAAGTTCCAAGAATTTAATAAAAGAGGGATATCCCTGGGAATGGTCATAAGTGCCTCTCACTTTTAGATAGCAGTGACTACTGCTTAAGGTTGCTGCCTAAGGGCAAAATTTACACACAACCTAATTCAAACCTTATAATTTATACTTTCTGTCCTTCACAGGTGCAAAGCTACCAGAAACTGTCTGACTTAAGCCATAGAGATACCACTGAAGTTCAAAGACACTCTGAGGGTTATGATTCAGCGTTTAATACAAACCTGACCTTGAAAGTACCGGTAAGAGTTTCCATTATTATCTATGGGAATTACATATGCATGCCATGGAGACCACGAGGCTCTAAATGCTTTTATTGCATGATTTAGAATCCCCTTAAACTGGGTATCATGGTATTTTAGGGCCTAATTCCTCCTGCCTCATCCAGCCAAAACTCACATGAGGAAGAAAGGTCTGGATCCATAAAGCATACTGAATTAAAGCCCATAAAAGAAACCAATTGCTTACCAGAGTGATTAAATTCAGATATGGTTCCACTGGGAAAATAAGAAGCTTCTTTGCAAAAAAATCACTGCCAATTGTAGCTAAAATTCACTTTAGAGATAGTCACACTTTTCTTGAAGTATTTCTAACAGACAGTGAGGGAGTCATGAAACTTAATACTTTCTTTCCTTTTCATATGTCAACCTCTTCCCTTCTCCCCAGCTCTTCTCACTGTACTTTTTATTCTTTGAGACAGAGAAATGAAAGACACACAAAGTATTAGACAGGTCTATCCTTCGATTTTCATCTTTTTTATAATCTGCTCCTCTTCCCCATAAAAGTCCTTGTCAACAGACATTATTTTCTCTGTAATACAGTTCTATTTTTCAGCCAAAGGTTTGACAATATGAGAGAAGCATCACTTTTGTGTTTTCCCCTGTATTAGTGTATGATGGGCCGGCATCACCTATTACAACACACGGTTGTGAAGGTATCTGAAAGACTGCAATTTTTCCTCACAAAACAGATGAATTATAGAAACTTCTATTTTGGCTTTAAAAGTTTAAAAAACTCCAACCTCTAAAATCTATGAGAGCATTAATTTTCCTGAAAATAATATTAAACTATCATTTCAGATGGAAAAGTTTTACTAGCGAGTGGAGTTTTACTATTGGGCACTTTTGTATCAACTATCAGTATTCTATCTGTTTCTATTTGGTCCTTTCCAAACATAGCTGAGTTAAAAGAAGACCTAATTAACTTTCTCTTAGAAATGGTATACTTTCATAATCTTTCAACTTTTTTGGCCTCCAACATGACATTTGAAGGTTCTAGGAACATCCTTATTCTTTACAACATAACCTGAATAATTAATTTCCACAAAATCATATTCCCAAAATAAATTTTTGTGACACATGCAGCATAAGAAGCTCTTTTCATTACATGTCATGGATTAATGAAATTTATTAATTTTTAAACTGATTCATCATTGTACCCCTAACTAACTGGAAGTTATGATGTTGGAATTAAAAATAAGTCTGTTTTAAGAAGTCCAATAGAAATGGTCAAGACTAAGACTAAGACTGTGAAAATATTATTTATAGACCTAGGTGTCTGCAGTAACACTAAGTCAACAAGGAGCACAAAAAATGGAAAAGGACAAAAACACATATCAATATTCAGGAAGAAAAAAGAAAGGTATGATTTCATTACCCTTCCACTTTAAAGGACTGGTACACTCAGATTTTGACCAACAACTACCCTCTAAAGAGCAACAGAAATTTAAGAGCTTGACAGAAATCCTGTATCTCAAAATCCTTCAAGGCAACTAGTAAATAATAACTGGGCAATCTGATGTTTCAAAAGCCTTATGATCAGGAAAAGAAAAACAAAAAAACCCCAAGCACTGCTCAGACCATAAAGAGAAGCCAGAAACTTCCAAATTGGAAACAATCTTCAAATGATCATATATTCCTTTATGTTGTTAATATAAAAGCATGTTCCACATGAGCTTTCTGTGGTGCATATATCATTCATTTAGAGCCACACCAACTGGGGAGTAGCTGTTATGCTCATAAGAACAATAACATTGAACGAAATTGTATGTCTCATTCCAGTCAATTGTCATTAATAAACAAATGGAGGCTTAGTGCAAAACAGTATTCAGCTCTTTTTGTAACTGGGTCTCCCATTCTATCTATCACAGCAGAAGGTTGGCAGTGAACTGCCTGCAATCAGTGTGAACACTCAACAATGCCAAAACCCTGCAGCTGACTCTTTATGCTGCTTGATGCACAGGAGTTGCCTTCCCAGGGCTTAGAATGCTCACTTTGTGTATTAATTTTTAGTCAGTGGCTAATAAGACAGAGGTGTTGTCACTTCTCCTGAAGGCTCTACTAGGAGGAGAAAGTCTCTTGTGTCTCTGCTGCAGATCACTCTGTATTCCATGGCAGCTGGAATCATTCCAGCAAATACAAAACACATCCCCACCCCTGCCAGCAACACACAACTGTGGGGCTAATTAATCAACTGCTAGTTCCACTAGGGTATCCAACTCCTTCTCCAAAGAGCTGTTATCCATCCATCCATCCATCCATCCATCCATCCATCCATCCATCCATCCATCCATCCATCCATCCATCCATCCATCCATCCCCTAGTCTGTAAACCAGGGATTGCTCCAACTCATGTGCAGGACATTGCACTTGACCTTGTTGGATCTCCTGAGGCTCACAGGGGACCATTTCTCAAGCCTGTTAAAATCCTGCAGGATGGAATCCCTTCCTTCCAGGGTAACCATTATGCAACTTCATGTCATTCACGAATTGGGTGAGTTTTCAATCTAATTGTCTGTGTCCCCAAAAAAGATCACAAAGGTAGAGGTCAGTCCCTTCAGACTGAGGGAATGATGTCTTCGGACATAAATGAAGAATTTCTAGAGAGGGAAGAGCAGCAGGCCAGGACAGAGAATTTCAGAATATGCTATAAAACAACAACAACAACAAAAAGAATATGCAGTGATCTTGGCTTATCAGAAAATTAAACTGTTGGGGTTAATGGCTGAATTCCTAGGGCTGCTGGCCATCCTAATGCATCATTCCTGGTATTTGTGGGCTTGTCTCCAGGTTATGATCATCCCTAACATTTGCTTCATGGAAAGAGGTAAAAGGCTAAAATCAGAGACATCTGCTGCAATCATTGAGTACTCTGTTTGCTAAAACCAGCAAGAGCTAAAGCCTGTAATAGCTCAGCTGTTCTCTTTCTGTCATAATTAGGAAATAGAACTTGATTTCATGGAAGAAGAAAACAAGGACAGTGAGACAACAAAATGCAAGGCTCCAATAAGAGCTAAGTTTTGTAAGTTCTGGGTTTTTTTTCCAGAAAACAGGTTACATGGTGGGAAAAGAGCATGTCAATATGTCTCAATTTAATTTTTTGAAAAAAAGGCAAACTTGAATTAGTATATTTACCTCTGACCTGAGAAGTTAATGGTATTTTGGTCTTATTTTACCTTAATTCAGTAATCTGTGCACCTTTTTCACTATATGATTATGACAGAACCCCACATTCTCCAATTGGGAACCAATATTTTTTCCCCCTTTTCAGATGCATTCTGTTATTCTAAAAATGAAAAAAAAAATGCTAAACAAGGTCTTCAGAGTAGTATCATACATCAAATAATTTTTTAAAATAAGTATTCATCCATGATAAAATTCCAAAACAAGTTTATAAAAGAGACTTGCAGGCCTGAATTGTTTGAATGGTATTTCTTTTATTCCCAAGAGCCTTATCAGTAGCACACACAAATAAGCTTTTACCAGGGTGTACTTCCATCACTTTCCTTCAAAAGGTGGAAACATTTTTTCCTGTTTGTTTTGTCTGTTTGAATGTTTTTTACTTCTGTCTCTTAATACTCATACAGAACTTTAAAAAGCACCAGGTCTACTTTTTTAAATTTGCCTGATGGGAAGCATGGTATTAATTAAAACACAGGAACAATCAGTTGTCGGGGGGATGGGAGAGAACTGGAGCACACATATAAACACTTGAAACTCGAGTTTTCTGTCTGGAGCAAGATAAGAGTTCTCAACCTGAACCTGGGAGGAAGGACATGCTGTTCCTCCAGATGTTCAATTAAACATCACACATGGAGGCAGGAAAATTAGATAGAAGGTGATCTCTCTCTAAGCAAATGAGCTCAGATCATGAGGCCTTTGCTTCTCTTGATAGATTGAAAGAATTCCTAAGAGATGCTTTCAAAATGTTTTTAGGAATTTCCATATGCTCCAGATTACAGAAGCAAAGATAAACAGCTAAGAAGAAAAAAATTACCACAGTTATTTCTGCCTTTTTATTAAAAGAAAGGTCTTAATACCCCAGTTCCTTCTGGGACTGGACTATTGAGTAGACCATTAAAACATCTAGGATAAAATAAGCCCCACAACTGGTAGACACTCTTTCATGTGCTGGGGTGAAGGAAAAGTTATAAAAGTATTGAGAACCTCCAAATCAGATAATTTCAGTGAGACTGGTCTCTGAACAGCATCCACAGATACTTTACAAATACAAAAAAACCCATATCCAGTCTCAAAAACAACTGTGTTTTAATTATTAAAAAAAAAAAAAAGAAAAAAAACCCCAACAAATCCTACACCAAGACAAACCAAGAACCAACCCCTCTTAAACTACACTAAGCAAAAAAAAAAATAAAATTCAACATTGTAATAGTTATTGTCATTCTGAGAACAGAATACAAGAGCAATAGCTGCCAAAACCACGTGTCTTATAATTGCATCTTAAGTTCCCTAGGAACTCCAAATAAACAACCAAACATCTATGGAACATGTTATTGCAAAGGGTAGTTAGACACCTGACAGACTTCAGCTGAAACGTAGTCTTATTTAGCAAATAAAAAATGAAGCATTAAAAACTAAAAGATAAGAAATCAGGCAATTGCACAACTTTTTCCGTTTAAATTTCTTTAAACTGAATTTGCGGGGTTTCTCTCCACTTTCCCTGTGAATCAGGATTAAGGTGCTTTTAGAGATGATTGCAGTAAATTAAACGTGCATTACCAACACCTGCTGGGAGGGACTGTCACAGCATCTCAATCTAGGTAAAAGTGAGCACGTAACTCATGTGGAGCCAAGAATTTATTATCAGCCTAGTGAATGTTTTGACATTCAGTTGGGCCAAATAATCAAATACAGAAAATTCACAGTGGTTAAAAATGTTACATGTATACTTATGTATGACTGTATTAAAAAAGATATTCCCAGTCCTTCCTTTCTCTGGTATGCCAGTGTTCCCGAAGCCTGGGTGGCTCCGATGGTGTTCCCCAAGCAGAGAGCTGGGGAATGTCACATGTCACAGACATATTTTCTGAAAAACCTTTTGCTAGGATTTTTTCTCTTGAGAAGCTGAGAAGCCTCAGAGGAAAAGGAAAACAATAATTATCTGCTGCCGTGGAATGAAACAGGTTTGTTGCAACTTTGATTTGTCTCATGTGGTTGTTTCTAATTAATGTCCAATCACAGTCCAGCTGTCTCAGACTCTCTGGTCAGTCACAAGATTCTATTATCCTTCTGTTTCCTTCCTTACTTTGCTAGCTTTCTGATGAAATCTTTCCTTCTATTCTTTTAGTATAGTTTTAGTATATCATTTTCTTTTAATATAGTATATATCATAAAATAATAAATCAGCCTTCTGAAACATGGAGTCAAGATTCTCATCCTGGGACCCCCGCAAACACCACCACAGTCACGGACACATCACCACCCTCAGCTCTCTCTTTGGGGCAGGTGGAATGCTGGTGGTGGCGTCCTTTCCTCATCAGAGCCAGTTCAGGATTCTTTGCATACATTTGCATACTATGGTCTGCTCCCTTCTGCCAGGGAAGAGGTGAAAGCTCCCTCACAGCCACCCAACATCCCTGGGGCTGTCAGCCCCTTCCCCAGTGGCATTCCCAGAGCTGGACTAAGGCAGTTGGGTCATGGGAACCCAGCTCAGCCCCCTCAGGGGAAGGGCAGCCTAGTCACCCCTGGGACCCAGCATAGCCCAATTCCTGCCCTGACAGCATTTACGTGTTAACATGATTTTGCTCTTTCCAGGTACATGTAGCTACCTACTTTAATAGATTTATTCTCCAGCTGTTCTCCAGCATGATTCATCTGCTAAATAAAGAGATTGGCACCATTTGGAATTTGTGCTAGACATGGCTAGCTGGGGAGCTATAATTCATATTTCGCTTTCTGAACTCATTTCAGTGCCTGCTTGCCAGACTTTTAAAGTTATTCAGGATTATCTGTCTCTCACTTTCACCCAGTTCAGTAAGAGTCTTAATCAGGATAAGACTCATTTGCTTCAATAGGATTTACTGCTTAAATTAGGCAGATGCTTAAGACTCTAATTCAGCGAGGTGTTTAATCATTACAGCCTGCCTGTCAAAACAGTAATCCCAATGGGAACAGTGATTTAACACTTATTTAAACTCTTAAATATATATTTAATTTAATTTTTTTTAGTACTGTTCAGAATATAAAGGAACATAAGCACATGCTTAAACTCACATACTACATGCTTTGATGCATGGATTTCATATTCTTTGAAATACCACATTAACAAGTTATGAGAGGGATTTACAAACTCTTCTATCCTTTTCTCCTGATAGTCTCACCAGGAAATCCATTATACAAATATACAAAAGCTTCAGTTAAAGGGGAAAAAATCCTACATTTTTTATTAATAATAGAAGAGTTATTTGACTAGCATTTTGGCAAAGAATATGAGCCCTTTACGCTGTTATGCAGGTGTTCATAAAATAGGTGAAAATGAAAACTTGGAAAGGCTATAAAATGTTATTACCATGATGAACTTACTTGAACAGAGATGAAAGTCACCTCAAAGTGATCAAAACTTTGAAGAACTGCAGAACTATACCAATACCTCCTTTTAATTAAAGTATTTATAGAGGGAGAAAAATTATCACTCCATCAGTATGTATCATAGCCCTCATGATAAAAGTTTTATATCTTTTTCTTACTCAAAACACTTTTATTTCGTGTTAGTATGTGGGGAAAAGGACTGATCAACAGGCTTCTGGGCATTCATTCTTCCTTTTGCTTTGTTTGCTAGTATGAATGCTCAACTGCTACTGGACATCACACCAAAACATCTCACTGACATCACTGCATACAAACTCCAGGTACAATAAGTTTGTATATAAAATTATTAATTATCTGTTTATGAGATAACATAGAATCATTCCAACCTGGGGAAAGAGTACAGGAATATTCTTAGCCATGTTTTGCATTCCTTTCTGAGTAGTGACTTGGGCAGCTTCCTAAGTGGTGATAATCTCCCAAACTGGACATGAGGCCAGAAGGACTTGATTCAATAAACAAGCCCCAGCAGTCTAAGCAGCCTAACAAGGTAACAGTCCCTCCACAATTATCTGGGACCCAATAACCTGAGAGTTCTTCCACTTTTTTAGAGATACTGCCACACGGAGATCAAGGAATACAAAGTAGCTACTTTCAAAGTAAACAAGACACAAGGCTTGAACAGTCTCTGGGGCACCTTAGTTAAGAGGTAGATCTATGTTCAGTGAAACCTCCTTTAATACACATATTTTACCTAGCTTTATTAAAACTGTTGAGTAGGACATGGTCTGCAGTAGCAAAGTTTGGGGATTTTTTTCCATTTATATCCTACAATAAATATGACTGAAAATACAATTTGAAAATGAGGACTATTTTTCAAAGTTACCTTAGCAGGAATTTACACAAATTAGGTTTCTGAGAAGAAAATGATCAGAAGAGCAGCAAAAAACTCTCTCCTTAATGGCAGGTCTGGAGATGTGTATTTACTATAAAGGCACAAGTCAAGAATATATATTTATCAGAAAACAACATGACAGCAATAGTACCTATTACATTGCAGCATGGAATTACCACACTTTACAATAAAATTCCTGCTGGGATGCCATACCTCACTAGTATCTAGACTTGTATCAACTATTTTCTTAAAGAAAAAGAAGAATTCTTTTTTCCTTAAGGAAAAGAGATTCTTTTCCTTGTAAAATCATGTGCAACTTAAAATTTAAAAAGTATCCAGATCGCAGATTTTTTACTTGAATCCCATACAATAAGAATGAATGGATGGAGACATACTAAGTAAATGCAGAATTTTGTTTTGTGAAAACTGGGCTCTTAATAAGCAGACTTTTTTTTTATCATTCTTTTGAGACATGTGTGAGCAGTATCTATCAAAATGGGGCTGAGTAATACAGCTTCCCAAGCCTCTGTGCACTAATAGAGCACAGGAAAATGAGAATAAAGTTTTTTGGTTTTGACTCCTTCAAAGACTTGAATAAAAGCAGCAAATTTGAAACTACCACCTTAAACACCAGAGGTAAGGGAAGAATTCTTCTTAATTGATATACATCTCAGTTTTTTATTGAAAAAGAATGCTGAATCCTGCCAGGAAAAGCCCAAATTTATTTTTGTTTATGCATGCCAATGAATACTGACAGGTATAATTCATAGTCAGTTTGTAATTTATGCCTTAACCTGTAGAGAGTGGTTGATTTAGAGTTTTAATAATAAGTCCGCAAAGAAGGAGGTATAGAACATATTTTTAAGTATGTGCAGATTTTTTTATATTTTGATACTTAACCAATAAATTTCACAAGTAGCAAACCCATTAATGGACGGAGACAAACAACAAAAAAAAACAACAGCATTTCTTCTTGTCAAAACTGGGCTCTTAATAAGCAGATTTTTTAAAAATAATATTTTGGGGCATGTGTAAGCAATATCTAACGCAATTCATTCTTATTCTTTGGGAAAACACACATTTGCTGCTTCTCTCCATCAAAATCAAAGTAGAGAGTAGCAGGACTAAAGCCATAATCTGTGAAATAGTTTTCTTCCGGGTTCCATTTCAGCTGCAGATGCAGCATTGCAATAAATCACCCCATGTACAACCAAGATGATCCCAAAAAGCTGTGCCTGAATTATCCTGAGAAGTTCAGCACTGAGATTTGAAAGGCCCAGAATAATTTGGAAGTAACTACTCTTCACTTTTCCCTTTAACTAGTCCAATTTTATCTTATTTTCAGTTAATTTTCTGAAAAAATGTTAAAATATCTCCATTAAATTTTCTGAATTTTAAACAGCAAAGGTACAGAATATTTTTTATGTTTATGCCATCTCTGGGTTTTTTGTCGTTTTTTTTTTTTAATGATGTTTTTTCATTGGTGTGTTATAATTTTATTGAAATAATATATCTCATATTCAGGTACAAGCTTTTAGTCCATTTCCTTTAAGAATGATTGACAGGTCTGAGGTTCAGTCACTGCACACTTCCAGAAGAAATCTATTTCTCTTAGGTATCCTGCTTTGAGTCCAAGCCTAGTTGTGCAGTCTTATTTTCAGCCTTGCCACACATTTAATTTCCACTACTACTTGTAGCTGAACAAATTATTGCTTATCCAAGAAGAGGTTGGGGGAAGAGGAAAGAAAGGGGGAAGAAGACATCCAAATTTGTATCTTCTCCACAGAGCCAAAATACATTATGCCCTCATTTAAATGGGACTGTGATAGTCAGCCTGTCCACGGTACATGACTCGTCTTCCCTAATCAGCATTCCTCAGTTTGACACTAATGTATCCTAACAAGGACAGCCAGAAGTTGTGTAAAAATAAAGAGAGATCTGGCAAAGAGCTGAAGCTGTCAATAAAATCTTACAAGTAACTCAAGGTCACTGTGTCAAATAACTCACTTCAGCTTGTGTAGAACTGCAAATTGAAACTGGAAGACAAACAGTTTTTCAGAGCCTCATCTCTGCCTGCTGTAAGACAGATTCCAGGCAGATTTCAAATTGGGTGTTTTGAAATCTAAACAGTGAAGTATCACAGTTTCATCACCTCTATCATTACTGCCTATGGGCAAAGTAAATTGAAGGCTTCCAAGAAATGTTTCATTCAAAGCTAACACAAGTATGTGTTGTGCCACATAAACAGGACTTGGAAAGGTATATCTGCTACACCACTACGAAACACAAATGAAAAAGGCAGATTAAAACTATAGAAAAGAGATACTGAATGTCAGGGACAAAGCAACAATGTCATTTTAGTCTGAAGACATGAGAAAGATACAAGTGGTAGAAATTTCAGAATTATATTACTTTTAATTACACAATAACAAAAGAGGCTCCAGCTGGAACTTGGGTGTGGTTATTCATGAGGGAGAACTGGATATAATATGATTTAGATTAGATTTAATATTAAAAAGAAACTGGTTAGTTGAAATAAACTACAGATAGAGGAAAGAATGAGATAAGGTAAGAGCTGAAAATAAAAACTTTAGCATAGAGTATCACAGAAAACTTGTGTATAAACTGAGTAAAGCCTCTATTAGTATATGAATTATATATTATGTAAAAGTCAAAACAGTTTATAAGGATACAGACTGTATTAATCTAGCATAGTTAAGAGGAATTTCTAGAAGTTATTCTGGACATTATGGCCATACAGAAAGTTTAGACCTTAAACACAGAGGGTTTTATTACTGCAATGATATTCCTGTCCATACTTCTTTGGTCTAAATTATGTATGTGTGATATATATTTCACTATTTTTTTAATTTAATTTTTTAGTCAAACTATGAAAAGATGCAATGTTCTAAAAAATGCCAGGTGAATGACTCTGAGAGGGGAATGGGGGTTCACATCTGTATGCTGTTGATTTTGCCACTGGAGTGTATATTGACAACTTCAAACACAGAAAAAACCTGCAAATATGTGAGGGGAAAAAAAGTGAGTTTTGCATTATACAATTTGCATTATCTTAAAAGTGACAAGCCCAGGCTGTCACTATTCCATTAAAGAACAATATCATCCACATTTGACAGGAAAAAGCACTGTATCTCTGTGCCTTACAGATGAAAACATGTTACTGGATTCAGGAAACTGTGGCCTCCTGGGGTATTTGATGGAGTTAATAACAGCTCTTTCATTGAAACAAGAATTTTGGACTTTTAAAAATATCCCACCATATTATAACTTGTAGCTATAATTATAATAAGCTATAATCCCACCATATTATAATTTGTAGCTATTTTGCAACATAATAATAAATAAAGCAACAAACAAAGTTCATTTTAAATACAAAAAATAATTTAAAAGCTATATTTTAAATAATATGTGTTATTTTTCTTTCTAAAAAGCTGTTATTTCTAATTACAGAAAGAAAAAAAGAAAAAAACTCTAAACCAACTTGCTCTTATCTTGGATAAAGAAAGCAAACCAAACTCACAGCCAAAAAAGGCCATTCAAGGTAATTTTTTCTGCTTCTTGTTTTATTTATAATTTTTGGTATGCCTTCCAAAATGTCTAGTGGTCAAAAAAGAAAACATTTTTATATTACAAATCATCTTCAGTCTTATGCTCTGTTTGTACTATCCAGCCCAGCTCCTCTAATACATGTGATTTGCTGAAACTCACTTGCCTACAGAGCAAGGTACATTAGCAAAACCCATAAACCTGATATTTTTGAACAATGAATAGACATTCTTTTATATTGTACCCTTGAGAAAGTCAAAAGGAAAAAGGTAAAACATTCATCAAATAAAGCATTAATTAGAAATTAGCCACCAAGTTCTAAGAGTAGAGGGGCTGATATTTGTATGTTTATGGTGACTTTCTAAGTGCACTGAAGCTTTCTCTGGAGACTCTTGAACTTAAAACATGAGTTTATGAACTTAGCAAACTGATGGAGGACTTTAAGACACAAATCTGGAGACACTTGGCTTGAGTTAATTAGATATGTGTGTATTTTCCTTCTAACATACTTTTCATTCAAGCATTTTTCTTTCTAGTAGACTAAATTAACCTGTTAAAAAAAGTTGTGAAGCAAGTCACGCAAAAGCTCCTTTCTGCATTCTTTGATTTCAATGACATTTGAATATACCATTAGGAAAAGGGAATAGAAAATCTAGACTGCAGACAGCATTTGCATTGAATTTCAGACTATACATTAAATACCTGGAATGATCTTAAATCAAAGTAAGAGAGGAAAACTTTGCCATTAAACTGCTGTATAAACATACATTTTCATTAAATCTTCCTCATACTGCAGATTAAAATTTACAGAAGTTGATTAGCAGCTAGTAAACACTTAGACTGTGCCAAAATGTTGCTGTGTGACCTCTGTGATGTGACTACAAATCAGGAGTTGTTATTGAGAGCAAGCAGAAGAAGCATACAATAGTGCACAGAGAGGACATGCTTGTGTTTAATCAGAACTCCTCAGGTCTATCTTCCTGATGAACTACTACTCAAATAAGGGAAAAAAGTAAAAAGCAGGTTGTAGAGACAGTGTAGATTGCCTGCTGGAGTGATTACACACAAGGACCAAAGTTGCATGAGTAAAACATTAAACATAAAACAGCTTCAAAATTATGTTTTGAAAGAGTTCACACCACAATTATGAAACCTAGAAAACTAACTGAGGATACAATCCTGTCAACATGCATTATGAAGTAATATAAATAAATGTTTTCTCTTTTATATTCTTGGAGGATTCATTTCTGTCTGTTAGATCGAAACCATTTTGTTAAAAAGTCCCATCCACGTCCAGGTGGATATCCGATATCAGTATTAAGACACTGATATCTCTTTATGGATCCCTCTACCTAAAGAGAAGATAGTTTGATATTTCATAATTCAAGTTGTATTCAAGAAAATTAACTGTATTTAAGCCCACACTAGCATAAGAGGGTCCAATTAAAAATCTTTTTAAAAATTGCATTAATAAGACATTAGAAGAGTAAGAGATCCTGTATTTCATATGCAGATAATAATAAAGCCCTGGTATCTTAGCAAGATCATTGATTTCAAAATAACTTTATTTTTAGGGTCAATATTTTGTTCTGAAAGCTTCCTAAATTGGCAGCAGCCTGTGGGTGTGCCTGTTACAAAAATATTTTATGAAATAGGAGACAAGGGTCAGTCAATTAAATTTAAGAACAGCAGGAATACACAGGTCCTCTTAAAATCAGATGGAACATTCTTCAGCTCAAACACTTGACTATCAGATGCAGGGAGGTATTGGAGGGGCAAGCATAATACAAAAATAAGTTATTGTGTTTTACAATTTTAATGGCATTATTATTAATGAAGGTTTTCTGTACTAATTGGGACTGTGTGCTTATGGCTGGACTAGTAACAATTGCCATATTGTGATTAGGTTTTGTCATTTTCTGTTAGGTTAACAATAAATTCTTGGCTACTCCTTCTCCTATATGTGATGTAGTCTTTCTCTGTAATATCAAGTTTTAATTTTGTACATCTCAGTTTATTTTCTTGAACTATATCCCAGAAGCTCAAATAAACTGCATGTACAATTGTTTTAAGTTCTGTGCATAGACATCAGAAAAGCTGGCAGTCCAAAATTGCAGTCCTGTTAAATATGATATGACAAGCCAGGAAAAAACATTAAGAAAACAAACAACTGTGCTGTACCTAACAAAGTGAGGAGAAAAAAAATAGATTAAAATAACTGCCTTGAAAGCATGTAATAAAACTGTAAGTTCCTCATCCGTATCCAGAGCTGTGTTGTTTCCTCCTTGTACTTTAGATGTTAGAGTCAAAAGTGACTTGGTGATGCTTTCTCACCTGTATCTTTTAATCCTTATTAAATATACAATTACGGTCCTTTTTGGATACAAGGCCAGTTTGAGAAGTTTTTTGCTTCATTACCATTATACTTAGTTTTTCATACATAATGGCATGAAAAACCACAATTATGTTTTCCACAATCAAAAAACAGGAGGACTAAGTGGGGTTCAAGGAGCAGAAGGCTTGCAAAATGTACCCCTTTTCAGGCAGTTGTCTGGATCTAGTCTGGCTTTGGTAGGACGACGTCAGCACACACCAGCAGCTTGATCAGCTTAGGGCACCAACCAGACCTTTTTATCCTGTCCATTTATGTGCCTCTTCAAGGGCTGACATGAAAAATCGGGATGGAGGAAAGCCTGGCCTCCAGACAGGCTGAGAACAAGCACCTGGAACACGGTTTTGCAGAGCTGCAGCCTTAAATGTACCCAATGTGAAGAGGAACAATCATCTGAAATGCCCAATACATGGGGAAACAACTGTTCCAGTTTCAGCATGTGCAGTTCTGAGCAATCATTTCTGAGGCTGGATCTTTCCTACCTACAGGATGTGTGGAGCCATTAACAACCACCTTCCCTGTGATGGGAGCAAAGCCAAAGAACTTACCCTGGTACTCTCTAGAGTTCTTGCAGCAGCTGTGTCAAAGAAACGGGTGAGAAGAGAAGGAATTTCTGCTGATTAACTTGAATCTCAGAGCTGGATATGGACAATCTTGCTACCAACTAAATCTACAGACCCCTTATCCATACAAAGATCAATCTAATGGCTGTGGCATCTTATCATCCTCTCTTCATTAACACTAAATCACACACCAAGTCATCAAGCACTAATTTGGATCACAGAAGAAGAGGTTATTTTCTAACTGGGAGATGAGAGAACTAAAACAGACCCTAAAATGAACTTCCTCCTTATGGGAAGCAGCTCACTATCCAGCTTTTCCTTCTGCCTTCCTGCTCCATGATTTTCCTTCTTCATTTTCTTACATAAACAGAATACACATGGAATATAAATTCTTGTGTATCTCTGGCTAACATTTGGAATACAATGAATTGCAATTTAAGCCATCAGGAATGTAATTAGGATAATAACTAACTATGCAGTAAAAACTTTTCTTCTTCCTCTGTTCAGCCTCCCCTGCGTCCCTCCCTCTTCCCCATGCTTCTGCACAAATGGAGGATGTTAATTATCTTTAACAAAAGGTAAAAAAGCCTTCTAGTGAATGTTGAAAAAACCCCAAATACATGGTTTTAAATTAGCTGCTATGTTAACTCTTGCATATCAGTAAATTAATTTTAGCTTAGCAAATATAGCAGACCTAGCTCAAAATATGTGTACATAGAAGTCTTAAGCAAGAGCTGCACTGAAAGACAGACCTATTTATAAGCCATGGATGAATATAGAGCACCAGCTGTGGGGTATCAGCACTTCATCTTCTGCACCAGCTTTGTTGCTCCAAGTGTGAGAGGAAGCTCAGACAGACTGCAGTACTTGGGAATGGGTTATACCTGTACGAACACAGGTCTACTGAGGTTAAATGGGAGATATAAGAGAAAACCTGCATGGTGAATCACTATTAATAGTGAAGATTGTCCATTATACTTTCTATTTATCTAGAGTAAAGCATAACAAAAAGCCTGCTTCTAGGGTCCTTAAATGGGTTGGTTTCCACCACAAAACCAAAGCTTTGATAAAATTGCCAGTGGAGTCAATTTGCCTCCCTTTGCTTCCTGTGGATTCCTCAGCATATCTGACATAGTCTTTCGAATTTTGGTTTTAATTGTAGGTGACAAATTCTGTGATGGCTATTTAACCATACCAGGGACTGACTTAACTCAATTTATGTATATCATGCTAGGTCTTATAACAACCTAGCTGGGAGTTTTCCTATTCCTATTTTCATCCCCATGCAACACTGAAAACCTCAGCACAGATGGTTCAGCTTTATAATACAGTAATTTAAAGTGTATTATCTCAGATGTTTTGGCAGTTCTGGATGGTCTGAGGAGGTTTTCTGGCAAAAGAAGTCAAACTGGTACAATATTGTGATGAAAAGGAAGCAATTATGATGTTTATTTCTGATATATTTTGTAGCAAATGATGAATCAATCTTAATTCAGATGCAGGTAGATATTTATCTCACTGAAGAAATTAAACTTCTAAGGAAAAAAAGCAAAGCAAACAATCCATATCTATCTGCCTGTATCTAAAAAGCTGTAAACCTTTGCTTTGAGAAAATGCTACCTCTTCATACTATGGCAGAGTAACATGTGGTGGACCATAAAAATCAAGAAGAGAAGCTCTGCATAGGGACCGTGCATAAGTCATCTGCATCCATCCCAACTCAGATCTAATAAAACCTTAAATTATACTGCTATTATATTTTGAGCCTAACAGAAATAACTGATGAAATCCAGACGTATGGTAGATCTTTACAAGCTGGAATTTCTTTTAAAATCAAGTATTACTCCTTGCAGAACTAAATGCAGCACTGTGTGATGGCAGTTTGTGTACAGTGATTCAGAGGGAGTAAAGAGATGAGACTGCAGCTAAGACGGAAAATTTCTATATTTAAACACATTTGTAGTCACACATGCTAGCACTAAGACAAGAGATTGACAACCTTGTGTTACAGACTCTTTGTAAAAGGCAAATAAACTGTGATCGATTTGGCTATAAGGCAAACACAGGACAGAAATCCATTTTAACATTATTTGGAACTAATTTTTAGAGTATCTTGTATTACCAAATACAATGGAAAAATTACAGATTTCTTTGATTACAGGAAGGCAGTCCACTTTGCTTCTAGAAAATCCCAGCCTGGTCTCAACTAATTGGAAGAGATATGAGTGAGATTTAACAAAAGGAAGTATACAAATATTTAAAGATTTACAAATTAGCCATTCATAATAGAGTCCTGTTTTCTGTTTTTTGTTTTTATTTTTTATTGTAGTAAAGAGGTTTTTTGAAACACATGTATTGTATGGTCATTCTACAAACACGTCAAGTAAGAGCCAAATAAATGGCAATCAGTTTAAAAAGAAATCAACCCAATTCCAACAGGTGACTTTGTTCAAACATTCAAATAGAGTAAAACTCTACAAAGCCTGCCAGCCCACCCAGTCCATTCCCAGTTGATCTGCCCAAGAGAGCACTTCTCGACTGGGGAATAGTGGCTAAGAAAAAGCCAACCCCTTCTAAAGATGGATATATTTGATTATCCAGAATGTTGTTGTCATCTGCCTGCTTGGTCAGCTAAATGAGTGAAATAAACCACAATAATTCTAAAACAACCTGTCTACCTGACACTTTTTTGAAGTTGAAGCAATGGAGTCATGACCACAAGTACAGGAAGAACAGAAGGTCATGCTGTAGACTCAGCAATCAATAGATCCATAGGTGGTCCAAAGAAAATGTCTGCGCACAGAGAAGGGAACAAAGAAAACACAGTATACTTCTCATGTTTGTATTTGTTTTTATTCAAGCTTGACAGAGAAAAAATTACATAGTAGAATAAATGTTCAATTTCGTAAATTGAGCTTAATCCATCCTTAAGTCTACTCTAAAAAATCCATAAAAAGAAAAGATGCAGGGAATATAATTTATCTGGACTAAGCAAAAATTCCACCTCAGAAGTGCTTTGGAGCATACCTAGGTGCTATGCAGTTTTCAGAAGAAATAGTGAAAGAGAGCCCGAGAGGAAGGCAATGTATTGTTAGCAGAAAATAAAAGTTTGGGTTTTGAGCTCAGCACTATAGGAATAGGTGATGTTGCACAGGTCAGAATGCTGAAGGTATAACAGTGCCTGAACACTTACCTGTGAGTAAGAGCCAAGTTACATGTACCAGCCAGCTGCAAAATAGTCACACCATACTTGCATGTGTTTAACCCCTTGAAAGGTGCCCTCAAAAGGCATAGTAAAGAAAAAAATATCCTTGAATATGTTAATTCTGCTATTACAGATAGCAAAGGATTTTAAAATAGGTTAGCTAGGATAAGTTCATGTTTCTTTTGTTGTCTGTTAAGCTACTCAAGCACTTCCAGGGAAATTTGGTTGATGTGGTATAGGAATATATTGTCTCTATTCTCTGAACAATAATTCAATTCATGGCTGCCCTTTCACACAGAAGTAACTGCCAACACTTCAGAGGAATACGTCTCAACAGGCAGCATAACATGATACAGCAGAGGTTTGGGAAGCTAAGCACAGGCATTCAGTTTCTGATAATTTGATAAAGAATTAATAACTCTTTGGGGTGAAGTTAACAACATCACCATTATTGATAACAGTTCTACTTTGTCCAGCTTGCCACTTAAATATCTTACAGAGCACATACTCTCTTCTCAGGATTTGCTCGTGCTCAGATAGTGGTACCAAGTCAGCTGTTAGATGTGTGCTCAGTACCACATGTTTTGCAAGAGCTGAATGCTCCAATATGTTCAAACACAAACACACTCACACTCCATGAAGCAGCATGAGAAGGATTTCTCACAAAAGCCAGCAAAACCCTCTTTTAATCTAAGGTGTAAATCTGGCAAACTGTTTATGCTTGTTCTTGTATTTATTGAGAGTGGTCTCATTTAAATCAGCAGGATAAATGGGTCCATAAATCTTTAGCAAAAAATAGTCAAGGAGAGGAAAAGAAACATTACACTTTCCTTTCAGTTGATTTGCTCAATCCAATCAACTGTCACCCAAAATGGAAATCAGACCCTCTGACCCCTAATCCAGGGCTACAGCCTTTCTCATTGCTCTCCCACCTAAGACAAATTACAAACTACAAGGACCTTATCTTCCAAGAATCTCATACAGAATAAAACCAGTCTGCAAAAGGTATGATCAGTCTACTTGTAGCACTACATTTTCTTCAGCTGAGAATTGTGCTTAACCCGAAACACCTCAATAATCTATATCTTACTGCTTTAACATGTTGGCAATGGGCACTTACCCAATACCTATCTCCAACCCCCCCTTTTTTTTTTTTAATTTGATTGCTTCCTCCTCAACATTTAACCTAATCTGAGAATAGATTAAATTCTTTGTGAAGTTTTTCTCTAACCTTCCAGGCTCTGGGAACCCTGACTGAGCCTGGAGCTCCCCCACCTTATCCACAACCCAAAACTCATAGCAGCCTTCCAGGGCCATCAACCCCTGTCCTCACCTCAGCTTCACTCACACACCAGGGGGATCCTGGCTTGATTTTAGCCCTGGCATCGCTGGGGCTGAGGCTGCCTCACCTACTCCTCCCCCTTGTCCTGGCTGCCTTGTTCCTGAGATAAGGATGGTGGGAGAGACCCTGGCTGCCAAAACTCCCAGATCCCTCATGGGTGCCCCAACACCCCAGTGCCAAGGAGCTCCCAGACATCACAGCACCTCGACACTGATATTTCAACAACATCAGAGAAATCTAATGCCAGCCTCTAATTACTTCAAGGGTTTTATGGATATTTTTAGTTAACAGCAAATTTATCAGTAATTGATTGAGTGGCTTTTATGCCTCTATATTACTGCTTCCTTCTTATTCCCACATCCAGCAAGTAGAGAGTGATATCTTCAGAATTCCTAGTCTGATGCTGGAATCAGACTCCCAGAAAACAATCAAACACTTTCTTTGGTCGAATTTGCAGCGTGTTTGCTGCATGCAAATACAAAAACTATGGATGCTGTAGCGTAAGACAAAACCATGGATCATTCAGGTAGCAAGAGATGTTTCAGCTTTGGGAGTTTATGTTGACTTGAAGATCACAAGTGGCCATGTGCATGGCAGTGATAATAATATCTCAGTGTTATATCACCAGATTATACAAGTGATTTTTTTTCTGTTTTCCTTTATGTAAAGAAAAAAAAAATCATATTTTCCAAAGCAAATGCCTTTAATTTTTCAAAAGATTCCACTTTCTATGGAGTATATACTTTACAGAAAGGAGACTAGGAGAAAATGCTGCAGATGGGTATGTCATGAATTCCAAGAAGGGCAGAACTACGATTTCAGTGTAACAATTGAAACGTATATCCCATTAGGGAATGGCCTCACTACAAAACTTGTCTATAATAAAAAGTTTTGCATAGGAAAAATAAAATACTTCACCACTTTAATTCTGTGCTACTTATCTCACAGTAGTTTGAATTTCAGTGCAAGGGCCTTGTCAATTAAATTTGCAGTATAATATGTGCAAGTGCCGTTACTTTCCCCAAATTCTTTTTTTCTTAAAGATATCTGTAATACATAAATAAATTTGAAAAAGAATTTTTAAAAAATCCTGATGTTATTTCTGATGGTTTTGAAGAATGTATAGCAGTACATAGCAAATTTCTATTTCTTGTGATTAAAGATTATTTGTCCTTCAGATACAAGCTAATGATGAAGTGTTTTTTCTGTGATCTATGATAAAAATAAATGTCAAAGTAAAATTCATTGATCCTGTTATGGTCTGTGGCAATGGAAATACTTTTTAAATTTTAAAATAATAAGATATCATTTCTCACTTCCCAGTTTAATCCTAAAAGATGGCAGTAGTTTAGTAGAATAAGGTTTTCTTTTTAATTCCAAAATTTTGTTCTCTTTTTCATCAGATTGCCTGAGAGAATTCTACAAATATGTGCCTGACCTGATCACTCTCCTGCCAGATGTTATTCATTCTGCTTTCTCAGCAGCACCACTGGCATTGCTTTATATTGGCACTGAGTGTGAATGGGCTTCGGTGCTTTGTTTAATCAAATACAGTTTTATCTTTTTGTTGCATAAAGGATTTTTACAGAAATTAAAGTCTGACACTATGCCTAGTCTAGAGGTTTGGGTTTTTATAGAAAGTGTTGAATAAACCAGCAAAGAAACTTTAACCATACCTCCCAAAATAAG
>JAYDZK010000001.1:13315137-13343634 GCA_034509185.1 Euphonia xanthogaster | reverse complement strand
CATACCTCCCAAAATAAGCATTTTCCACATAGGAATGAGCTTACAAATACAGCTTGTTTTTCAGGATCTTCTAGGGCTCAAATGAGAGAGATAGTCATCTTTTGCCAAGAATCGAAGAGTGACTTTTTTTCATTTTGTTTGGGTTTTCTTGATGCAGTGCTAGCTGTGTCTAATTTAGGAATGACACAGGTAAACAAACTATCATTATCAAGGTACCTGACTATAATTTATCTTGTGTTCTGAGTAGCACGTCTGAAACATGTGAGAGCATGATATATTTTGACAAGGTTAAATTTTAAAAAGTTGAATCTGTTTCTGAACAGGTCTTACATTACCTTTTTGTTAGCAGCAATTTGCAATAATTGTATTAATACTCACCTGTAAATTAAACGGGCAACCTCTCTCGTGGCCAGTGCACTGTACTGATTGGCTCTCAAGAGACTTGAACTAAATTTGTGCATCATTTCAGGACATCTGGGGTTTTTTATGATCAATAAACATGATTATATGAAAAGCTTTCAGTGACAAGTTGATGTTGAGAGGACACTGAAGCAGTTCCTGCATGTTCAGTTTTTCATTAGAAAGAGACACTTTTCTTAATAGCTAATGCTGCCACTGGCACTTAGAGAAGTACGTGCCTAAGACATCTGCAGTGGCAGAGCTTAAGGATCTGTGGAAGGAAGAAAATGAAGCTGTGAAGACTTTGTTGGGTGAAAAAATATATTTGTCCTATGTACTGCCCCTCCATTCTTAGGCTGGTGTGGTTTTTTAGAGCTTAGGTTACACTCAGGAAACTGAGTCTTAGGCATCAATACACAATCTAGCAAGTTTCTCTTGGGTTACTTAATTTTATTGGTGGTAATATGGATGCCACAGACACCCCTCTGCCATTTCAGGGAAGTGGCTGAACTATATTCTCTGGGCTGTGCTTTGCCTGTTTTCCATCTTCAGTGGAATAAAACCCAGCATGGTAGTAAAAGCCCATTTCATTGCAGACCATGCCCGACCTGTTTTCATCATCTCCTGGTGGTGCTAACACAGTTACAAGACTCTTGGAAGGTTCTGGGTCTGGCAATATAAGGTGGCTTCTGTCGATGAAATCTTTTTCTCTGGCATAAACTAAATACCTCTAAAATGTCACAGTTGTGTTCTTTGGAAAAAAAAAATAATATCTATCAGCACATTATCTATTGGGGATGATCATAATGGGCCTCAAGCTCAGCTGGAGACTCAGAATGCTAACAATAGATGTATTTTGACAGAAAAGAGAATAATAAATTGCAGGTCTGTGTCAGTAATTCTATAACAGGGGTAAAATAAGGGGTATGTTTCTTTTTGGAAATGAGATTCCTAATGAATCAGACATCTTGACAGAAAGACAGCAAAAATAAATGTAACTACAACACTTCATTAAAGTAAAAGTATCTTTACTATTAATATACAAATGGTGAAGAGTGACAAATAATTGATATACTTTAAGCCATACTTTCAATGTCTTTCATAAATACAAAACCAGCATCTGCGATATTACTTCTTTTTACAGTATAGAGATATATATATATACACACAGCATTTCATAGGGACATAAGATTCTGAAACAATAAACAAACTAGCTCCAGTGGTAGCTAACTTATCAATGTATAATTCAGGTGGCAGATATCGCAAGTGGGCTGTAGGCAACGTGTGGAATAACAAAAACAATAGATGGTATGCTTCAGCTCATACTGTACACAGCATATAAATACGTACCGACTGCTCATTGTAGCTGGAAAGACTTTTTTTATTTCTCCTTTCACACCTTGTCTAAGTAGTTCAAAACTCTTAGGGAGAACTCTAAACCATGAGCAATAAAATTATCTTCTGGGGGAATCTGACTCTATATATTTGTCATTGATATGAAGAGACTCTGAGGGTTTGTCTTGCCTTCCTCCAACCCTGCACGTTACATCCAAAAACCATAGCCTAATTACATGGGGGAGTTAAAGGATGTGGCAGGGTTAATTCCTCCTCTTCTCTGGTTTTCAGAGCTCTATTTCAGAGCATTCCCCTGCCTTTTGGCAGTGCCCTTCAGCAGCCTCCCTTGCTTCAGTTGCTCCCATTTTCCCTTGTCAGTGCTAAGGAGAGATGCTCCCAGCCCTCTCCTGGCTCACTCTTTGGCACCTGTTCTCTCTGGCTTTCCTGAGCTCTGTCGGCACTGCGCCTGGTCACCTCGCCCGCTCCTGATCTCACCTGTGACTTAAAAGCTGCCAATACAAATTTGGCAATAAATATTTATTTCATTTCTCTGGGCTAAAAATGGCCAATATTCAAGTTTGAAAGTCAAACATTATGAGGATCTCAATGCCTCCTAAGAGAAAAGATAGACTGGTAAACTGAGAATTCTCAGAACCTGATCCAAAGCCAAATTTTTAAGGCTTATTTTGGCTCAGGTCCAAGTAAATTGATATAGGAACACATATGGGCAGTGGAAATACTGAAGATCACTTAAAAGTTACAGAACTGCTGGCAAGTGGACAGGGTACATCAGGAGCTTGAAAAAAATCTGAAAAAATCTGGAAAAGGGGTGAAGAGTTTTTAAAAAAGGTTTATTTAACCATGGTAGCTTTTCATCTATCGGAAAGATTATCTGAAGCTAAACAAGGAGATTTAGGAAGGATCATTATTTATTTAGAACATTTTCATCTTCACTTAATGAAGTATTGCAACCACAATGAGTTATTTAAAGAGATACTTTGTTTCTGGACATACAGTAATGTATGAGATAAAACTGTCACTGGATATTCTATCATAATTTCCTGATAAGTAAAAACTCCTGATAGAAAAACCTCCTCTGTGCAAAATGTCAGTAGGTGTCTGGCAGGACATTTGAGTTCCACTTACATCTGGAAATCTGGTTCACAAAAACAACTCCATCAGCTGAGGACACGCAGAGCCTCACTGAGATGGATGAATAAAATACAGGTCCTGCTGGAATCAGTTTTTGCCTTAAATCCTGGAGGCCTGGATTGAGACCTGGATTCCTGCACTGTGTCTCTGTACAGCGCTCTTAGCACCCCTCCACATATCAAAGAGGTCTTGAGATTTCTCAGTAAACGGTCTTTTTGAAGGTCCTTTAATCAGGAGCGAATATCCAACAGACACAACTATTCTACAAAGATGCTACTTCCTACAGCAGCTTACACAGCGATGGTGAGGCTGAAAATGATTGCAAAATGAACATTCTCTCCAGTTTATCTCCAGAGGTAAAATGCTGGGAAGATGCTCCATATCATCTTTCAGATTTGAAGAAAGATTTTAATGTTTTAGGTCTAAGCACTTAAATAGAACTAAGGAGACTTTCTATCTGACTCTTGAACTTGAGAAATTGGTCAAAACACCCCTACACATTCACTACATTCTCCATCTATTTGAAACTTTTCAGCAGTAAGACACCCACCATGACCCTCATTGGAATTGTGATCTGAAAAGCTTTTTGCAAATTTTGTGTTTCAAATATTTATGTTACTTGAAAATAATACCTTCAGTTTGATTTAGATGAATATTTCAGAATATTTGAGCAGAAAAGTATGTGACAGTAAAGCTTTCAATTATTTTAAACAGGCTTTGTAGACAAATTATTGAAGATTTTTCTTTAATAAAGCAGAGTGGCATGCTATCAAAAGGCACAAATACA
Organism: Euphonia xanthogaster; assembly: GCA_034509185.1. Lineage (NCBI taxonomy): Eukaryota > Metazoa > Chordata > Aves > Passeriformes > Fringillidae > Euphonia > Euphonia xanthogaster. The sequence goes on along the minus strand of JAYDZK010000001.1, from coordinate 13,339,961 downwards.
TTTCCATTATCTGGTCTAGGAAACAGAAAAAAATGGCATGATGATTATACTACAGTTCGATGATTGGCACTTAAATAAATAATCAAACTAATTACCATCATAAAAAGAAAGCCACTTTTGTTTGGATGAACAATGATGCAGAGGCTGAAGACAGCAGTTGGGATTTAGTGCACCAGGGACCGATGTCAAACAGCCTTTGTAGATGATGGCCACGGTGTAAATATGTGGGAGATATCTATGAAGAGATAGAAAGTTGCCCCAATCCTGCAAGGTCTCATGACATCCATCTTCCTGCTCACATCCACCCCACTAATGTCAGTGCAGTGCCTTATAAGGGGTGGGTTCAACCACATAAAATTTCTTGCAAGACTGAGGCCTGAATAAATTAATCTTTGTCACATTAGGCATTAGCATCACCAGAATAGCAAATATTTCTGCAACCACAAAAAAATCTTAGAAGTCAAAAAAGGCAAATAAACAAACAAAACCAGGAAAAAACTCTCCAGGGTACATTTGATTACTAAATGGTAAAATATTAATTAAATTTTTTGTTATTATTGTGGTAAAACAGAACTAAAGTCCTCTAAAAAAACAAAAAAAATACCAAGGAGCTTTAAGTAATTTTACTTAATTTACTTAATTGTACTCCTTTTTTTTTTTTTTTTTTGAAAAGAGATTGTCACTGCCACATTTTATTCAGTACTAATTTCAATGGCTCCCTCCCACCTTGGTCCCTGGAGTATGTTAGTGTAACAATTCAGATTACTTTTACAAATAGTTATATTTTGTCAACTCTTCTGACATTTCATACTAACACTTAAAATTACTTTAGACAGTAAAAGTGACATTTATACAGATACCTGTTTTTGTTTGTTTTGTTTTTTTTTTTAATCTAGAATAGGAAAAGAAAATAAACAAATGTTGTTATTCCAGTTCTACATATATCTTACAAATTACTATGCTCAAATTATTTCCTCATTTGGAAATATTTGGAACTATTTTGAAATATCAGTGTTTTTCAGCATTCCTTCATAGTGAGAGTTTGGTTTTCTCCTGCACAGAACAGAGTTAAAGCACAAGAGATAACCTATTAATCCATTGACCAAAAAGGTGTGCTTGGACAGTCCATCAGAAATTTAGAGCTGTTTTATTCTCAGCCCTCACACAGATCAACTGCCAAGAGACATAACAGCAAGAAGAAATTAAATACTCCTGGAAACAGCTTTTGATTTGTAATGCAGCATAGTGGGAAATGCTTTTGCTTCCAATATTGAAATAATACTGCAATATATTTTGCTTGTAAAGAGTAGCACAGGTGTATTACCAATAAATCTGCTGACAAGACCTCTTAAATCTTCTGATCCCTTCACACTATAATTAGAGGCCATATCAGGAAAAAAAAAACCAAACAAAAAAACCCCAATTAAAAAAAAAAAAAAAAACAAAAACAAAAAACAAAACCAGAAAAAACCCACCAATATAGAACTGTTATGTCATGGCTTTTTTGGGTTTTCTTTGTGTAAGTTCAACTAAAATGTACTAAAATTTGAAATGCATCTGCAGTTGAGCCTAGACACTTAGTTCTCATACATTGTGTAGGCACCTTCTTCTGGAAATGATCAAGCTAGCATCAGAAAAAACACCATTTGTGTAGAGAAGATTAAATGGTACCATCCAAATTTGTCACAGCAGGTGAAGAGGAAACTATGTCTACCAAGTTCATCCTCATCCCAGTAAAAATGTTGTGTGAGAGGATGTTCAAGCCACAGCAACCACATTATTTTCAGCTGCTGGAGTTGTCCAGGTTCCTTCTTTGCATTTTGATAGAAGAAGAAAGCCCAGCTGCTAATACATATATTCTGAAAAGACTACAAGTCCATATAGATAAATAAAACAACTGTTCTCCTAATTATAGGTTATGAACACGCCTACTTGCTGTGTGCTTAGAACGAATCAGGAAATCTGGTTAGAAATTATCAGAAATCTGATAATTTCAAGCAGCTATTTGGTAGTACTGCCTGCCCAGTAAGTGGGAGCAACATTGAGAGTTCATAAAGGAATGTCTGCGCCTTTCCTTCACCCAGAATTAGTGCCTCAGCATTTAGAGATACTTCTTTTCAGCAGTTTTCAATTGTTATCTTCCATGATTTTCATCCCATATTGCCATCTCCTCTTACTGATTTTTTTCACTTTGGTACTGATTTTGTGGGAACTTGGCCTCCTATCCTAGCCACACCAGCAGTATGCCTCTGTCCTCAACTCCTTGGTTCATTTTAGCTATTTCTCAAAGTGAGGAAAAGTTGTAAAAAACTCATAAAATAACCTGGTTTTGAAAAATAAGAAATATCTAAGATTTAAATCTAAATATATTCTCCTCAGCTCTTTCAAATGCACTTAAACTTGGATTAACAATAAGGTTATTATGATATTTTTCTCAAATTTAAGGAGATCCTTTTACATTTCACTTTCATTTTTACTGTACAAAAGTAAAAAAAGTACAAAGACTTCAAATATTATCAAAATTCAGATGGAGAAAACACAATTTGATGAGTAAAAGTACACTTAAGACTCATGCATGACTTAGATGTGGAAAATTCACAACTTACTCTTCCAGTTACTCCTGACAGATAGAATTTTCCAGTCTAGTTTTCTATTGAAGTTTATCTACTTCTTTCAAAGCAAGGCTTTGAAGAGTTTGGTAGGTGTGGATACACTATGCTGGAATGGAAACAAATTATATTGCTCCAGTTAGTGACACCACTAAATCAATTATTAATTCCTATGAATGAATTTCAGATCAAATAAATCAGTCAAATTTCCTGGTGGGGAATGTTGAACAGAATAATAAAAAGTAATATCTTAAAGAAAGCTTGACATGAAAAAAAATGTATTTGGTTGAATATAAGGTTGAATTAATCAATAACTTAAAATTGTTCCAAACTGCTTAGACAAAGTCACCTTTCCATCTGTTCTCACATCATACTTAAGACAAAGGGTATGAAATCATAAAGGGAAAAGTCCTGATTCAAAAAGGCCAAGTTTAATATTTTATATATTGATTTGGGAAGAAAATGTATTTACTTCACTAAACTACAGTTTTATCCCTTAGCTAAATGGTTTGAACTAAGACAAAAATGAATATCCTGTATGAATAAATATGTTGGGACAAATATGGTAAGTTTTAATTTGAAGTGAAGATTATGATTAAAAAACATATTTCTTTTTACACCTTGGCTACATTTTAGTTCACGTGGAACTTTCAAAACTTTAATACAGAAAACTTGAAGCATTGAAAATCCTGGAGCCTTTCAGAGTCACACTCTTGTATTTAGGATGAGGCCAATAGACAATGGAAATATTTAGCCAATTTTTGAGTTTGTATATTGTGAGTACTAGCTTTTTTAAAATGTATTTATTGAAGAACCCAGGAAAAACTGCAGTGGGACCTGGCTCTGTGATGAAGAGTTTTTGTTTTTTGATTGCCTCAAGTGATAATCACAGCTGGAATGGCTATTGAGTGTCAATCAGAGCTAAGGTCTTAAATATTTAACTGAGACTGGTTTAGTTGTTTGTTTTTTTTTTAAAGGCAACATAAAAATTCATTTTATTATAAATCGAAATAAATACATTATCATATGGCACTTTATGTATGTAGCTTGCATTGTAAGATCTGGAGAGGCCTGATGTGTTGTTTGTGGTTAGGGGTGCTTCAGAATTTTTCTTCTAAGAAGACACGCTTTTTCAAATAATAAATTATAGTTCTCATTCTGCAGATTTTTCAAATTTATAGCATGGGACTTGGTGTCAGCAAAACTACATACTAAAACCATTAACAACCAAACAAAAGAAAAAATATAGAAAAGAACTGTAGACAGGAACTGTTTCATCGTATGTACACATGTACTAACTATTCCAAGCTTAAGTTTCCCAAGAAATTAAGGTCAGCTGTAAAGTTTTGGTCACAGGATTACTCCAATCCAAATGCATTATCCAGACAGCTGTAGTTTATCTTATGCTTTGCTATCATCTTCTTTTGACTGGATGATGTCATTAGCAACTTTGATTTCTATGGTTTCTGGATTTAAAGCTTCTTTGCCATTTTCCTCTTTTAGTGGCAGCTTCCTATTGGAAAAAAAAGAGGAATCATGGTAACACAAAAATAAAACAATCTGTAATTTAAGTCTATAACATATATATGGTTCATATAGGTAGCAGTGCAGAACAATAGGTTTTTTTAAAGTAATGTATAATTATTTTATTACGAGCACTGAGGTACTTTGCTTTTAAAGCAATTCATATTAACTCTTTCCATTTCTATAAAGCCACAAAAATGACATGATAAGAACATCAGTGCTGCTCAAAATACAGTTCTTCAATATAACAAAAGAAAAAAAAAAATCAAATTACTTCCCCAAGACAGTACAGAAGTATGTGTTGCCTAGAATACTGTGAAACACGTACAGTCAGGCTTTTTCCTTGACTTTCAAAGCTTGATTAGACTAGTTTTAATGCCTTTTCTCAGTTGTATACAAAAGAACACAGCTATTATTGGAGATTATGGATTATGCCAAGACATAGGTAAAGAATTTCTTATAGTGCAGGAGGTAATGGAAGTTAACATTAGAAAGTTCTACAGTTTAATTTTCATGGATCACGCAATGTAGCATCATTAATAGCTTACAGCTCTTTTAAGACTTAGTGAAAACTCTGAGGATTTGGCAAAAGAGTCTCCACCCTCTTGAATGTGATCTCATTGAAAAAGGTCTTGAAAATCATTGATTCCCTTCTGCCAGTAATTAGCTGTCAAAAAATATAGCTGTCAAAAAGATGTATGGTTTACTGAGATGTTCCTATAATAATGTCTCCTGGGCATAATAGCTCTTAATCATGATTCCAGTTTGGGTTTGCTTTCTGTTCTTTTACTAGAGAATAGTATGCATACATCTTTTTTATTCATAATAACTGTTAAATGTTTCAGTAAATTTCTGCTTTGTTTGACTCAATGTCCCAAAGAGCAATACACTGTTCAAAACCTATGTGAGGAATCTCATAGGAATGTCTTATTATAAGGCAGTGTTTAATAACAGAAAATAAAACAAAACAATACCTGAATTCCCAGTCTTATGAAATTTAAGTTGTCTGAAATGAACTAAGAAAAATGCTGTTTATCAAGAGGTTAAACAATGTGTACAACATGTATCTGAGCGCAATCAAAGATTAACTTGTTCTACTACAGTAAAATACATGGGATATATCATCAGATGTCTGGCTCTGAGCACAGAGGGAGGTATCTACTAATTGTCTGTTTCTCATGGCAAACCCAAAGGAAACAGATTTCAGCTCACAGCAAGGTGCCTGAAAGAATGGAAACAACAGAATCAACATAAATCTATTTTTAACAGAAGGTAAAACACTGGGGCAGAGGAAGGGCAGCTCACAAGATGCATTTTTGGTAGGAAGGCATGTGTGTCAAAGATCTGATTAGGCAAAACACTAAAACAAGTACTAAAAAAAAACCCCAAAACCTAATTGAATGTAGTTTTAAGAAAAGCAGAGTGATTTCTCAAAAGATGGTACTGGAAAGAAGGAAATATTTAGTCAAAGTCAAAACTGGGGAGTTAACAAATTTGACTGTGTGGAAATTTAAAGAAATTGGTTTAAGTGGATTAAGACCATGTTACAAAATATTTGAAATAGGAAGATTTGCTAAAACCCTGTTGAAGGATATTGAACATCATTAAAATCCATGCTCATGCAAACAGTGAGATAAAATTAGCCTTGCTTTTACGTGCAAGCAGAGAACAACAACTGAACAAAAGCTACACACAAGTAAAAAGTTTTATGCATCAAAACTTTCCTCATCGCAAAGTCCATGCACCATTCTTAAACCCTATTCTATTTTAAAACTTGTTTTGAGTTTGTTTTTTTTTTTTTTAATAGGGAGTGAGTTATGAATACAAGTTATTATTAGACATTGTTCTTTTTCCCTATGACAACATTTTTTTTAGTTTGGAATTTTTGCTTCCATTTGCTTTAAATACATATTTAATCTCTATTAAGAGATTAAGTAATTTTCCTCTTTCAATTAACTAATTCAACTTTAAGTGTTTTAATTATACCAATTTTTCTACACCAAATTTTTCTTTAGCAACACCTATTAAAAAGAATTTTATATTTTTCAACTAAGCAGACTAATCCTTTCAAATGTTTATTAATGTTATAATGAAAAGATTTTTTAAAAAATCCCACAAAAACGCAACAAAAAGTTCTCTCACTTTAATGAGATGTTGGCTGCTATCAATTATTAATAATATTGACTTCCGCTAGCACTGCATGTGGCCTAACATCAACAGTCTGCTGATACCCATACAAAACTTTAGCTTCAATATTTACTTTCTTATTTTATAGAAAAATAACTCCTAGACATTTTGATACTGGAATTCACCCAGCTGCATTAATACTAAGAAAAACTCAACCAATATTAGAAACATATTAATGTCAGACTAGGAATATAATTATTTTGCCACATTGTATGTGGTATTTTATTCATATTACAAGACTGTGATATGAAATGCACAGCTTCAACTGATTTCCTTCGAGCATGATTAAAACTTGTTGACTTGCAGGTAAAGTGCTTTGAGCTAATCTGTCATACATGGATTCCAAACATGGCTTTGACAAGGATCATGTGAGATAAGGTAAAAAATAGATTGCCAAATAATATACTGAGCAATATAATAAAGAATATTGTTGTAAGAGGAAGTAATCTCTTTACCAATTAGTCCCCACAACTTCTTAAATTGCATTTGAAGTTCTGAGTGTACTTTTCTACTATTCAACATAATTCAATAATTGTTAAAAATATTTTATCTAATTTAACCTCAAGGCTTATCCTGCATATCTTTAAAACAGACAGAATTAGTCATAATGAATCCTACCTTGTTTCACTGCCTGCCTGAAATGTCCTTGGAATTTTCTTTCCTGCAAGCTAAGCTATCCCCTCCAAGATCCCTTCTGGTCATCCTCACCCTGCCCAGCATGTGTTTTTCTGGCTGGTGTTGACAATGTATTTTTGTGTTATTCCTACTGAGAGGAATAACACTGCATCTTCCCTTTGTGCATCTCACTCCTACTTTACATTGCTCCTCTGTTTCATTGGGTATGACCTGTGGCTGAGTCAAAGGTCTTTCCATATTCCCTTGGTATCAATGGCTCTTCAGGTGTCCCCACTGCACCACCTCTTTTCATCTTTAGTTTCCCAAGTGGCAGTGTCCCAAATCTTTAGCTGACTCCTGTACAGCTGTGCTTTGGACTGCTGATGCCTTTTGCCATTGGTTGTGAAGGGAAGAAACTACCAAGAAGGAAGTTGTCATCATTATTAATATCTCTTAGCAGTCCTATTTTTGCAAGGACATAATGCCCATCAAATACTTATCAGTTGTACCTGGGAGTTAGTTTTTCAGGGGGTTTTGTTGGTTCTTTTTTTTTGTTTTGGTTTGGGTTGTTTTCTGTCATGACTGTGGGGACTGATTCTTTCCCCCTCCCCTAAGATAATAAAATATTTTTGATTTTAACTTTCTCATATTTCACTCCTGTCAGCTGATCTAATGATTGTGACAAGCAGAAAGAAGTGAACTTGATCTTTCCTAGTATCATGTTTCCTGCAAGATGTGTCTGATTTGCAAGATCTAGTGCTAAAAATAGTCTTGAATCATGAACAAACATGGACCTGGTGCTTTACCCACTAACATATCCAAGGCTTGCTGGACTTGTACAATGTTTACACCTACATTCCCATGACTCTTTAGATAACTGCAGGCTTTCCACTGTGCCCCTGATTATAAATTCTAATATGAAGAGCAAACATATCAGTAGTCACTCAACAGGTTGCATAATTATTTCATTAACACAAGTTCAAACTCTCTGTGCACAGCTTCTTCAAAGAACTATACAGCTTAATGTGCAGCTACTTAACTCCCTACTTACTAAAAATATCAATGGCAGCTGGCAGCAAACCTTTTTTTTTTAATTAAAGGTTCTGGCTCTTACAGTTTTACGTAATGGCAAAAAATTAAATTTTTTCATATTTTCAGAAAAGAAAAAGACTGTTTTGTAAGAACACCCTCTCCTTTTAAAGAACTATGATTTCATCAAATTATCAACAGGTGAATTTCTGGATTTACTACATAATCATCTTCATAACCTTGATGCCTTGAAGATGTCATGAGATAGGAGATTTTCCCAACACGTGGATAGTGTTGGGATCGAAGCAAAGAAAACTTAGAGGTTTCTTCAGTAATTTCATCCCTGGGCACAAGGCTGGTCCCATTATTCAGAAGGCAGCCAGAGCCTGTGAGCATGGCTACAAACTGCTGTGGATTCTGTACTGAAAGAAGGTTTCAGGGACAGGAAGGGGGGATGAGGGAAATGGAGCAGAGGCTGCCCTTCAGCACGATTAATCCAATTACACTGTGTGGACTTTAATACCGAAGTTCTCAGTCACATATATGAAAGCAGAAAGGGGCCAGTCCAGTGAGGAGCTGGGTTTCTGGAGCACAGTATCCTTGTGCCCCATTTTCAGGATGTGTGTGAGGATGCATCTGAGACTCAATTTAAGGTCATTTGTGAGAGCTAGGAGATTGCTCCCACAGTGCAGTTAATAATTGCTGGGTAGGTGGTAAAGACAAGGCGCAACCAAATTAAAAAATCCTTGTACTGCTGTGCTCAGCCAGTGGCGGTGAAGTACCATGATTTAGATTGATTATTGTAAAAACCAAACCAACCAAACACACCCTACACTCACACACTGCCTTGCCACAGCAGACCACTCTGGTGATGCTGTGTACCTCCCCTCAGAGTGTGGGAAGTCCAGTCTGTCCACACAGCCAAGATCAGCTTGTGTGAAACTCCAGGGAATATCAGGCTACTTACTCTGGTTCTGTGAGGGGAGTTGTCTCATTTGGCTCATTTACTGGACTCCCGTCTTCATGGCTGGTAATTCTTTCATCCTCTGTTCTCATTTCCACTATTGGCTCTTTTGATCCATCTTTCCTAAAAATTATTAAAAGAGTTTTAGTCTCTTATCATCACATTAACTACATACATTGCACACAAAGAATTACTAAGATCCTTTCTCTCAAAAGTTGGCAAAGAAAAGGCAGAACTAATTATCAGTGACTAACACCACCAAGACACATTTAACAGCGTGTTCCCAATTCCTTGAAGTCTTCAAAGCATCCTGTATCCATGGTTACTTCCCTAACTCTGTAAACATGATGAATTAGCATCTCAAAAGAGCATTTTGTTTATGACTAATAATAAGGTGACAGCTTCTTCATGGGAATAGATGTAAACTTCCCTAACCTAGTATAATAACAATTGGACTTGATGTCTAGTTATATTTGAACTTTTCTGGCAGCGTTAAAGAGCTGTTATGTGAGTATATACACCACAAAAGTGTGCTTTAATCTCCTGGTTTGTGACAACCCAAGCTGCCACTGATGCAAAGAGCCCTTTTGTGGTAAAAATCGAAGCCCTTCTGCTTTTGCTGGTAGAATAAACTGTTTCTACATCATATTTCCCCCATTTGAGGAACTGCTAGTCTCTCAAGTAAGTAAATGTACAAATATTGTGCTAATTATAGGCAATTAATTATAGGGAGATGGAGCAGTGAGTGCTGTCATGATTTTGTTGGTAACCAAAAATCATAGAATAGTTTGGCTTGGAAGGGACATTTATAGGCCATCTAGTCTAATGCCCCTGCAACGAGCAGGGACATTTTCAACCAAATCAGGTTCCTCAGAGCTTCATTCAATCTGACTTTGAGTGTTTCCAGCAATGGAATGTCTACAGCCTCTCTGGGCAACCTGTTCAAATGTTTCACCATCCTCATTGTAAAACAGATTTTCCTCATGTCCAATCTAAATCTACCTGCTTTCACTTCAAAACCATCATCCCTTGACTTTGTAAAAAGTCTGTCCCCATATTTTGTCATAAATTCCCATTCAAAAGGTTGCAGAAAAATCTTTATCTCAGCTGGATCTCACAGAGAGTGCTTCATCCCTCTGATCATTTTTGTGTCCTCTCCTGGACTCAATCCAATAAATCCATGTCTTTCCTTTACCAAGGAATGCTGAGCTGGATGCAGCACTCCAGGTGAGGTCTCACCAGAGCAGAGGGGTAGAATCACCTCTGCTGAACTTCTGGTCATGCTGCTTTTGATGCAGCCTGGGACACCTTTGGCTTTCTGGGATGTGAGCACACATTGTTGGCTCATGTCCAGGTTTTCATGAACCAGAATCTTCAAGTCCTTCTCTGCAGGGCTGCTCTCAGAAATATGGATGTGATCTGGAAATGTCTGTTCACTGCCACAAAGTATTAACAACGCATACTAATTAACAATACTTATTTAAAGTAGTAATTAACTTTTATACAATTTTTCTCCCAAAAGGCAGATCAGATGTTAGCCGATATGAAACAATTTTCTTCCTATATCCTGGAACAGCATCAGCTGCAGTCTACAAATAGAGGGTAACTGAGTTACAATTACTTTTATATTTAACAGTTTCCTTTCTGGACTGGGATGTTGTAGGGAGCTCTTAGACTGCTACAGACCACACCAAAGACCTGGCTAAATTCTTCTCTAATTCGTGTCTCACATTTTCATATTGTTTCTTTAAGATAATGCATAAAACAGGCTTTTGCAAAAGGAAGTATCAGGAAAACTCTACCATAATCTGACAGGTATCCTTAAGGAAAATCTTTGTAGGTTAATAAGAATATAGCCCAGATAGAGAAATAGTGTGAAGAAGAATTAATAGATAGAAATCTAAAATATTTCTGTCTATTAAAAAGACCCCAAAATTGCATGTGCTTAATTATCTCTGCAAGTGACACTTAAGACACACAAATGGACACAAAGCTCATTTTGGTAGATGATGCATTTAACTTTCATGACTACCTCATACCTGGGAAAAGATTAGGGATCTAAGTCGGACTGGTGGATGGATTGGTGAGTTCTTTTTGCTTTGTTGATACATCTACAGCCTTAAGAACAATATTGCATGACAAAAGGACTAAAAAGTATGTTACTTGTGACCAGCATTCATGTATATTTACATGAGGTAGAAACTGTAGCATTTCAAATTTTAAAGAAGGGAAAGTGATTTGTAGGAAATCCATTATGTTATGGGTGTCTGTGTGTGTTACATGGATTATATCATCATCATTCATTACATATAGAACATAATTATTTACTATGTATATATATGTATATCTCCTACAATCAAAATGTAACTGAGAACCATAGCATAAACTGCCCAAAAATCCAGAATTCAAACTAGCATATTTAAAACAGAGAAATGTCAGTGAATCTTAGGCAATATCAGTTACCATGATATATATTTAAATGTTGACTCTTCAAATCTCTCCTGGGAGTTTAATCGGACAGTTTATTAAAGCAGAGAATAGGCTAAAATAAGAACTGTCCCAAATATTTTAAGGTCTGAATGACTGAAGACCATTCTGACAAGGAAAGAAATATGATTAAATAACATAGTTGTTCCTGCAAAAGATGTGCAACAGAAGAATTAATATCAAGAGATGAGCTCTGTGCTTTTTTGGGACAGTATGGAATGGCATTTGGTAATAAGATGTTGATAACAAGGTATAAACTGCTGTCAAGTGACATTTCCAACTTCATCTCCCTAAGGTCTTCCCTTTTAGGAGAGTCTGTACACCAGTTTATAGCTGGCCACTCCTTGAATGGGAAACTTAAGCATAAACTGAAGCGCTGTGCTCAATAGGAAAGGACAGCTGAGTCAGTGCCAGAAGCTTCACGTCTTGATTCTATTGATCTGGACAGGCTGGCTTCATAGGATGGAAAAAAACACTGCCAGTCTTTCTCTCCCTGTCAGATGTGGAGAATTAGGAAATAGCTAGTTTATGTTATTTCTTCTATTTGGAAGCATTATAAATACTCTTGTGTCCTCTCACACCTGGCTTTGTCCTTTGGAGTTGTTTCTGAAATGGCACCTCTTTCAAGAGGAACCCAACCAAGATGTGAAGCCAAGTTACCTAAGAAAGACACAGTCTAAAACCAAATAGCCAGAATTAAATCCCAAAAAGGCACTTACACCTCCACTACCTGCAATGGAGACACCTGCTCAGCAATGGATAATGAGGGCTGCAAGATCTAGTGTGCTCTACATCCATCTGAAAACGGATGGGACCTGGGAAGCTGAAGGATAATGAACTGTAAAGCCTGATTATTGGGAGAGGCACATAGCAGTTGGACCAGCAAATGTTATTTAAACCACATGCAGACAGCATTCTCACAAATATTAGAGGGCATGTGTAAGTTGCTTACCAGATGAACAGGATGAGAAAATTATGTTTTTTTCCTAGTAAAAAAGGGAAATGTTTAAAATGAAGGATGATATGTAATCTTCTTTCTAGTTTACCTATTGAAAACTCAGTGAATGCCACATCTCTAAAGTGTTATTATTTTATGTATTCAGTACTTGAATTGTTTTTCCAGAGATCACTATCTGCTCTAATAATTTAAAGAGACCATATTTGCACCATATTTTCACCAATGATCAGTTCATTCACATTTGTGTGATGGAGTAGCCACTACAAAAGAGTATTTGTGAGAATCAGTATTGATTATTTCCCACTTATGTTTAGCATCATTGACTGTTGCTATAAAGAACAATCACTCACCACCATTTCACCAACATCCAACTCAGAACTCCTATTAAAAGAAAAAAACCGACAAGATCTTTCATTCCTTAAGTCCACAGATAAGAATCAAGGTTTTCCATCAAGTGCTATGTCTAAGAAGTAAAACTCCCTCACAGATTTTCTATAATACCACGTCCTTCACTCGTGGATTTACTGGCACTGTCACAGCCATAGGCTGAGTTTCTGGGTGTTAGCAGCTCAAAGGCGGATTTGCAGAAATGGAGTTACAATGATCCATTACCTGCTTCTCATGAACCAAACCTGTGCTTCCAACTAGTACTGAATTACAATTGATTTCCTTTGTGTCAAGATGGACAAAGAGGTCATCCTAAACTGAGCTACAGTGTATTTCTTTTTTGTGTCTCAGCTTTTCTTTTAAAGGCAATGAACAACTCTACACACTTCAGAGAAGGACTTTTCCAAGCAGTAGAAGCATTTTTTTAGTTCCCTTTGCGACACCACAAAATGGCCATAAAGTTAATGAAAGTTGGACAGCCAACTTTTTCTTTTAAGGATGTTTCCAACCGACGTGATTAATACTCACAAGTAAGCAGCTTTTCCTTCTTCCAGTTCTTTACTTTTTCCACTTGAACCACTCTTCTTCCCACAGATTCTCCTGGTGATGCACATGAGCAATCCACATTGTCGTACAAAGAAGCAGCTAACATCAGTCACAACCAGGATTAACAAAAGGGCTGCCACTCCAAGGCCAATGACAGCACCAAGTCCAAGACCATTAAAAAGAGTGTCTTCAAGGAAAGAAAATTAAGATATATTAATAACACTAATCCTAAAATGTAATTTTCTAAGCTGTTGGTCAGGAGAGTAAAGAGTGTTTAGGAATGAACCATTCAGAAATTACTGGAAATAAACAGTCCTGATGATTACACATATATCGTACCTGATTAAAATCACAAAGAAACCCATTTATTCTGCACAATATTTTCCAAATGCCAAAATTCCAGTAAGTTCAAAAAACATAAATGGCATTAATTAATAGCAAATAATATCACATCTTAACATTCCATGACTAAGAGTATCAATAAGCAGACTAAGGCAAATATTTTCAATGTTCAAAATGAACATTGTTATAAGTTATCTTTTGTGCATTTCAAATACAATTAATTAGCAGTGATGTTAAGCAGAATTAAAGAAAGGTTTAAGAGACTGACAAACCAGTATTTATTCTTGTAATTTTCTGAACTAGAGTGAAAAATAACTTAATTAAAGTAATTTAATCTGCAAACAGTTGCACACACTTAGTCTTAAATAAGTTATTATGGGGAAAATCTGCATATCATCAAATGATTATAGGGTCAGGATCTCATCCTGTTTAGTCTTGTACCTTGAAGATGCAATCATACACTTCAAAATAAACATATTCCACACCTGATCTTGCTTTCTGTGTTTGAATTTTGAGAGCTGATGTTTAGGTAATTTTACTTCATTAGAAATCTCAGGAAAAATATTTTAATATTTTGCCTCAGTTGATGATCCCATGACAGAAATGCTACAAAACCTTTTGAATAGTGTGATTCTCAGGAGCCTGTGAATTCAGATGAGGCTTATCCTCAAATCCAGAGAAGAGGATTTGTATCTGATCATTGTCTAGGTGAAAAAAAGGCTCATGCACCCAGCCAATTCAAGAAGACGCCAAACTAGCTCAGCTATTGGCCAGTGGCAATTTCCTGGTGTGAGACTGTGCCGAGTAAATCCCAGGGGAGTGGAACTGGATGAGTTTGCCCATGGATGTTGCACACCAGTATTGCTTCCCTGGCACTGCCATGTCCTGGAGTGATGCCTGAGCCCACACCACTCACTGGGACATTTCCATCTGCTGCTCTTCTTGCTGCCAAAATAAGAGCAAGATTATTCTGGCCAGAGATTACTTGAATCCTGTTGTAGCAGACAGCAAACAATTACATAATGTAATATAATATAAATATTTTAATTGAGTTACTAATATCTTCCTCTTCTTCCTCATCCAACTCCCCTATACACTATAAATTGTTTTCAGATTAAGCACAGATTTTTATAGTCCTGCTTAAATAATTTTAATGATAATATCTTTACCACTTCAAAAGTAATTTGAAAGTTATCCTAAATCAATAAATATATATTCTTTGTCTAGTCTTTGTTTAGAACTCTAAAATGGAAATGTAAAAACTTTTTTTCAAAGGAAGGGGAGCATTTTACTTCTTAAGCAATTGACTTCATTGTATATAGTATGGGTTTTATTCTAGAAATTATATTCACAGTGTTATTATTCAACAAGCTAGAATTAAATGTATATATTTCCATGGATGGATAAGCAGAAAAACAGACATATTATTTCAAAGTTATTTTCCTTTGTTCAGAAGGACTTTAAAACCACTACATAAATTAAAAAAAATAATGGTGCATCAATGAAATGATTTATCATTTACGCATTGTCCCATCAGCAATGTCAAAAGTTGATGTTTTAATTTTTTTTCCTTGTTTAAACAACAGCATTCCTATTTAAATATTATACATTCTGATACGTCTTCTAAAACTTATTTTATTCCTATATCCACCCACGTATTCGGTGAATTCCTTTGTAACAGTAATTTTTTTTTTGCCAGTATGAATTGTCAGAAAGATACAAGTAGATATTTAATGCCAGTTTTTTAAAAAGCTCATAAATTTCAGTTGTTATAATTACATCAAATTCTATAGTCAGCTTTAGAGACCTCATACAGTGAATGTACCTTCTCAACCATCAACTAGAATGTGAAGGAGAACAACTAGGATGGTTTAATCTGAATGTTGAAAGAAATTCAGGGTTTAGTTTTATGGTTTTTTTTCTTAATAAAGTGTTAAAAAGTTTTTACCATGAAGAGATACATTTTCCATTGCTGTGAACAGCACTTTCAGTGTCCTTGGAACATTGTGAAATGGCAAAGTTCTCATTCTAAGTGATCCAGTGGCAGAAATGACTACACAGTGTCTTCACTGGTGAGTAAAGGAAATGTTTACAGTGGCAGTATTGCTCCTTTGTTTTGCCATAGTTGTGTGGGACACTCTGTTTTTTCATTTTTAGTTTTCCTTGTATGGGCGAGACATCTGAGACACAAGTATTTGACTGCTGCATATATCTCCATCTCTTCATGGCTGATGATTTCCTTTACATTCAGCATTCCCCATCCTTGGTACTGCTCTACCAGTCCTAAGTAATTTTTTTCCTACTTGAAACCCTTTTGTTCCTGCAGGTTTCCTAAAATTGTCAACACTTTTCTGGCATTTCTCTCCTTTACCTCCTGCACCCCAAAGGGTGAGAGTAACGTGAGGTGAGGAGCATGGCTGTGATCAGCCTTCTCACCTGTCTGCTGATCTTGTGTACTTCTTCTGAAAACAGGTAGAAACTGGGCAGCCTTGTTCGTTAAATCTATCTGTGTTATGGTTTATCTTTAATCTTAATGAAAACATACAAAATTATTTTTTTAGAAGTTTATCTGTGGCTTAATTCTGTTCTTTCTTGAATTGCTTTTATTTTGTACTTGCCTATCTGCTCCCACCAAAGTCAGCTGTAAATCAATCCCAATAACTATTAAAGCAGATTAAGGCCTCTCCTCACAGGTTTAAAAAATCATATCCTAATATATAGGTAATTTCAAAACAATGTGAATTTTTTTCTTTATATGTTATGAGATGAACAGAAGTTTTAATTCTGTGACAGGATGAAATATTAATGTCATACTACAAACAGCGTTCCCATCAACTTTGACAAGCAACTTTGTTATCAAAAAGTGTTGCCTTTAATTTAATGAAATTATTATATTGTTGTTATTATAGTTATATTACAGAAGCTATTTTAAATATTTTACAGCTTCCCAGTATGTACCAAACAAACTCCAAATAGTAGTTCTACGTTGTGCTCTAAAATAACAAAGTATTTATGCATTAAATACCTTTTTATTTTTCTAATTGAACAAAAACACCTTAAATCATAAAAGTTAAATGTTAATGTGAAAGAATCAGTTCTTAGAAACTTTTTGAAAATGTTTATTGTATACCTGACTTAGTCATCTAACTACAGAAGGTCTTTTAAAACACTGCTTGTAAAAAACAAGAAAAAACAGGGAAGTTCCATAGTTCTGAATGAGTCTTAATTGTAATTTGTGAAAAATATGTTAAATTGAAAAGGATATGTATTTTTATACAGAATGTGGCATAAGTAATGTAATACTTTGACATGATGAAGAAGGAAACTGACAACTTTAAAGACACTTTTTTCAACCACTTTTTCAAAGAAATGATCATCAATGAAAACTTATGGAAATAAGATTAAAAAACTTCCAGAAATGTTAGAAATAAGCTAAAAAAAAAGGCAAAAGCAAGTTTCTACAAATGTCATCAAAAGTTTTGGCAATATTCAAGTTCTTCTTTGTGAATAAGTTATGTTTCTAATGATTTCCAATTAGATAATTGAACGTTTTTTCAGGCATCATTATTTGATGAGAAAGAGGAATGAAGAGCTTTGGCAAGTAAAATGAAGTTTTCCAGTGAAAAGAACTAAGGGAAAATATACATTTTCTGGACTCTCAAGTGTAAGTTTGGACTAAATTCCTGTAAATGTTCTGCACCAGATACTCTAAGGGAAGCAGTCAAAAGGGAGAATCTCCATCTGCATGTGTGCACAGAATCAGACAATGGTTTGGGTTGGAAGGGAAGTTAAAGCTCATCTCATTACAACTCCCCTGCCACGGGCACCTCCCTCTAGACCAGTTTACTCAGAGCCCCTTCCAACCTGGCCTTGGACACTTCCAGGGCTGGGGCATCCAGAGCTTCCCTGGGCAGCCTGTGCCAGTGTACGGGTCTGCTTTGCACATGGCAAAATAAAGTGTTTGCTTCTGCACAGGAACAAGACATGCAACATCAATATAATCAGACTGATGTTAAATGAACCTCTGTCCTTTGAGGGGACAGAATTTCTCTGTGCTCTGACAGAATCACATTGTATGTATTTAATTACTGCTACAATAAAATATTAATTGCAAGCTTTATAACAAACACTCTGTGATCTGGGAGTTAAATATGGTGACATCCAGATGTCCTTTTCACATCTTCAGTGATATTAAGATTTTTTGGGGAGAAAAAAAACATGTTAGCAACTTCTTGTGCATTATTCCCTTCCCTCCTCCTTAGAAGGCATGGATTGTAGTTAAGATGCAAGATAGACGGTTACCCAAACATCCCTTTTACAGTAATTTGAGTTTTTAGGGAAAAAGAAATACGTTCCTAGCTTACAGGGCAACACTGGCTGGTACAAATGCATGGTGCAGAGTTATGATACATGTTTTTCCTTTCTTTCAAGACAATCAGAAGATAAACTGCTCTCAATCTAAAGTAAAAATTTGAAAATTATGATCTAACTAGATGGTGAAATTGAAATACTGCACTAGGTCATGGCAGGAAAAAAACATTCTTGCTTATCAAGCTGAACTACACTTTTGTATTGACTCTTAAAAATGTGCCCAAACATGGTGGTTATCTCTGCACTGCCTCTGAACATTGTCTTTGATTTTATAACTATCTGGAACTTTTCCTAGACTCAAAGTCTTAAAAAATGTGAATACTTACTTAAAACCTCTAAAATGACAGAAAATATAGGTCTCAAAATTTTTTATCCATTGATGAGCGCCAAAAAAATCATCATGCATTACCAAAAAATTAAACAGCTCTATAAAATTTTCTAACAGTGAAACAGTGGCAGGCCATGACCAAAAGAAGTAAAGAACCAGTGATCCCTCCCCACTACCCACAGAAGACTCCAATACTTTGACTGCCATATCCAGAGCTGCATGATCTGTTTTTAGCAATTTATATCAATAAAACTTTTCTTTTGAGCCAGGTAAGTGCCCAGAAGCAAAATGTCTTTCTTTCAAATGAAATAAACAAATAAGTACATTTGCAACATCAGCTTGCAAGAAATCATCAGGATTCTATGCAACATTTACTGGGGGACTGTTTGATGCAAAAGAGAATGTGACAGTAAGGTGCATTCTTTTCTATCCCATTCCTTAATGCAGAAAGGTGCTAACAAGGCTATAATCGACATTAATTGTAATGCTTTTTCTTCCTGAGTGGTTTTTCCTACAACTCTCTGCTAGGACAGATCCTGCTGAAGGGCGGTGGGCAAACACATGGATGTGTGCTCTGAGCTGCTCGGCTGAGTAACGTGTTCTGACAGATACACTTGAGACACAACTTTGAAAAATAAGGGGGCACTACTACTGGCTTCCTCTAACTTTCTTCTACTCATCAGTGACAAATCTTCATTTTGTCCCCACCTCGGATGAAGTCTGAGCTGCAGTGAGTCAGGGGAGCCTGTGGTGCCACCGGGACTATCAGTTACAAAGATGTGAGCTACTGAAATAAGTGTGTCTAAAAGGTTGTACTTTTCTGATTCTTGTCTAAGTGAAGGAGTTTTTCTTCATTATGGCTGAGATCCTCTTGCCAGCAAGTTTTCTGAAATGGATTTTTGCCTTTAATTTTTACAGGAAAATGTCTTGTATTATGAGTCTCTCAGGATACTGAGTAAGCAGGACTTGAGTTCACATTTCCTCTAATGGCCCTTAACAGCATTTTTCATAGGAAGGTGTCTCAATAGACATAAATGCAATAGCTAAATGAAAGAAATGTAATGTAAATAGCAGGTTGAGTATTTCTGGCAACAGTGTTTTGTCTGTGGCCATTTAGGGATAACAAGGGAAAGGATACCAAAAAAACCCTTTCTTTACTACAAAAAACATGCTGTGTTTTGAAAATGTTTTCTGGCATTGTCATTTACTATTTTTTTAAGCAAAGTTTAAAAAAAAGAGATCCTTTGCATAATCAAACTATCCCTAAGCAGACTTCAGGAACATTTCTAATATGCCTAAAATGTTATCCAGCTACAGCTACAGCAGCTTTTTCCTTGTATTTACTCAGTCATCATAGTAAATGGCATTTTTTTAGCATTGCTCCTTCCATGGGAAGCCCCATAAAAATGCAGGCAGAGAGATTACAGTTCTCCTGTGCCTTGAGAGGGAAAGGCTGCACTGTTGGGTTCATGCCATCAGCACTGCTCCCAGGTTTTGGTTTTCTGTAGACTTGGGAAAATAAGTTTCTGTGTCCCAGTTTCCTCCACTTAAACTGACAGCAGATTTACTGAACACATCTCTTGGAGGAGTTCCTAAGAACCTCTGCAGATTAATTAAGATTGATGTGAGTATTGAGAACATATACTTATGTGTGGTTTCAGAACTGCTATTACATAAAAGGATAAATTATTTTAATTGCTTCATTTAGGGGAATTCAAAACCATGCTGTGCATATACCACAGACACATGAGAAATTTTTTCATCTTTATAGTGGATGACAACCCTAAGAAGAGTATTGCAGCCAGGAGATCTGAAAAGGAGTCAAACTATCTGAGGATTGTATTTAAATTGAGAAAATATTTCAAGTTTGACAGCATTTTCTTTAAGACCTATGTAAATTCAAGCACAACCGTTTTAAGAAGTAATACTCGGAATATTATGTTAAACATATAATTATTTTATAGCATTAGCTACAAAAAGAGCAGTTTAATATTATAAGTGCTGCCAGTATGTGGTGCATGTTTTTACTTTAAAAGGTTCAACCGCTACAACTGCAACTTCCAGCAGAGTCCTGCTTGGTAGGGCAGCTTTTCCCAGTATTAAAACTTCCTTTGGGGATACAACTTCAATCAGGGAGATTAAATCAGCATGGATGAAGCTCAGGCTGCGTATTTATAAAGACAATGCACATACTTGCTTCACTAGTGCAGTAGCATGGCAGCCACCTAATATGAGCAAAATTTAAAATTCATGAATTTGAATTTTAGTGACTTTGATGTTTGTGGTGGGGTGGGTTTTTTTGTTTGTTGGTTTGCTTGGTTGGTTTTGGTTCTGGATTTTTTTTTTTTTGGCATTTTGTTAGTTTGGGTTTTTTAAAATATTCACTATTGGATAAAACACTGTAGAATAAATGCAGATACAATGCCAAAAATTATCTCTGCAGATACAAAATACATCACATATATAGTACAAGAAAAAAACATTTATCAACAATAAAGAAAATACAGATAGTAATGCTTTAAGTCAGTTTTCTTTATTACAAAAAATGAAGACAGAAGTTGCATGAACTAAAATGAACTTTGAACAACAGATGAAAAACACACTAAGTTACATATATTTCTTGACATTGTGTTTGGAAAGGTGCTGAGGGACATCACAGTTACACCATGCACATGTTCTTCAGGGAAAAAGCAGAGATGACAACAAGTGCTGCATGCATGAAAAATCAGTGGAGCAAAATGGTAGTGAATTATGAACAAGATAAAAATAAATAAAGTTTCACAATTAAAATAACTACTTTAAATCTAGATTTTTTTCCTTGCCTTTCACACTGTTTTTGAAAACAGAAAGTTACAGATGTTGCAGTGTATTCAATATTTTTTACAGAATTCGTTTTTAGTACATTGTATGTATTTTTGTTTCTAATTCTGTTGGATACATACACTGAGAAAGATTTACTTTGCTTCTATTATGGGCATTTAATACATGCATTAAAACTTTATGTAAATAAAATATGCACTGGAAATTGCCTCTACAAAAATGTTAAACGTAAAATAAATATACAAAACTGTTAATATGAATATCTACAACATAATGGTAGTATGGTGGCAAGCATTACTACCACAGCTTCTTGGGACCTCAGACTCTATAATAAATGAACAAAAATGGATATTCCTACCTCAGTTTCTTGCTCTTGTTGTAAAATATCTGAACTTAGCACAGCACTCAAGTGTACAGCTTACATACAGCTACTGTTTCTAAACAGGCAAAGTTGGTTCACCTCTACACTTGGTATTTGAGGCCATCAGCTTTATATCAAGATGTCCTTGACATTAAAGGGAAAAGGTGATTTTCCATCACTTATACATTATGTCTGATAAATATATAGCAATGGAAAACTGAACATTCCTTACATGCCTGAAGAAAACGAATGGATAAAGTAAACGTGATAAGCATAAATGAGCCCTAAATATAGGAAAGATTTCAGCGATGTCATTAGAGACCTCAGAAGCTACATTTCTCTATATCATATTCAACTTGCACCCTAAAAGTAACATTTTCTTTTTTCCCTTTGCTCCTAAAGTTCCTGAAAAAATGAACAATCAGAAATCATCAACATACTGGACAGCAGATAGAGAATTGGCAACTATTAGCACAATCACAAATTGTATACAAATCTCCATTATGTCTTAAAAAAAAAAAAAAGAAGGAAAAAAACTCCAACAACAGCTTTTTCAGGCTTAATTAGTTAACTTTACATTTGCATACACATTTGAGTGGTGCATATGCAGGTTTCCATGATGGAGAGAGAGTACTTGGTAGACCCTGAAAACTGACTGAGAATTGGTCAAAAGGTTATGTGTATAATTAAATCACCATATCTGTTTATCTTTTATATAAATATTGTTCCCATGCATATAATATTTTTTGCACCAGTGCTTGGCCTTATGCTTTCACAAAAAAAAAATAAATGGAAAGTTATTTTGTTATTTGGTAATAGCATGTTTTGTACACCTCAAAAAACCTTTCAGAAGTTATATTTTACATCCAATGTGTGCAATTTGTGTGTCTATTTCTGGGCAATATTTTTGCTTTTTAGAGAGACAGCAATTTATATTCTAATAACCCTACAGCAGTAAAAACAGGATCACATTTGAAGTTGCATTATGTAAATACTTTGATTTGTGAACAATTTGTAAATGTTAGGAACTTGTCAAAACTCTGGAAAGAAGAAAGACAACAAATAAAATCTGATTAGGAAAGAAGCCAGCCTTAGACTCTAAAGGTTGTAAATCAGAACATTTTAAAAATACTGTTCCTTAGAGATATACTGCTATATCACAGAATAATCATTACCCCTTTTAAGTTTCTGTGCCACCAATTTAGATTTAAGGCACAAGCTTAGCACAGCATATTTTACGACTCCAGTGTTACAGACAATTTAATATTAGCCTTTCAAAATATGTGACAATGTTAAAAAAATTGTAACATTTTACACTGTCAATCATAAGACCTAAAATTCCTTTTTACCACTACAACATTTAAAGGAACAAATTTACTTATCTAACATTTAAATACTAATGTCAAAAGTAAATTGAATTCAATTTGTAAAGACATATTTATCATTTTAATAGAGTTTAAATTACAATTTTAAGCTGTTCAGTCTATACCTATGAATTATAATTTAATTTGAAAATGTCTCTGTTCATTTTTTTCCTCATTCTTGTCTGTAAGAATCCAAGATTTCAAAATCTTCTGAATATTCACGCAGATTGCACAAAATATTGTGAAATAATCTTGCTCTCATTGTTTTTAAAGATACAATTATGTAACACTCATAAAGAGAACTACAAACAAAGCTGTATTAGGCATTCATCTGAGGAGATATATGACAACCCAAGGACATTATTCTCTTCCACTTTTTCTTCCTCATTACAGAGGTTTTGGGTCACTGCCCAGAACTGCCTGGCTCTGCAGTCACATAATCCCCACAATATTGGTTTAAGTCATTCCCTTTGATGGGAAGTGGAGGGCCAAAAGAAAAGGATCACATTCAAAGTACTTGATAACCTCAAAATACAAAGTGCAGAATAATTTAAATTGGAGCAGACCTAAAATTTCTGTCACTTAACAGAGAAAATTTATCTAGTTCCCAGCTGAAGCTACTATCAGTTGGAAAAAAAGATAAGTGATCCAAATTTGTCTTTTTATCCCACTGGCATTGTAACACTGAGGATAAAAGACAACTTGCCATTCATAATGTATATTTAGCTTCTAAAATTTCTCAAGGCTTTTCATTATCTCCTTCACAGTATGTTTGGAGAGCTCACAGTCAATCAGTCTGTGCGCCCTAATTCCTATCTTGTCTTCTTATATACTTATCTGCAATGTTAGAATGACTTGCTAAGATAATAAATTTATAGCCTGTAAAGAGCTCTTCAAATGTCTTACTGGAGTAGAAAAATGATATAGGAATTTTCATTTTTCTGCTTTTCTGCATACCTGTAGTCGTGTCCAGTCTTGCTTTATTAAAAAAAAATCAAGAACAGTGAAGTGACAAGTATGCAGAAGGTGAAAATATATTAGACAACATTTAGTAGAATAGCATCAAAGTTTCAAATTTCAGAAAATTAGGAAAATTCTACAAAATAAGGAAATACTAGGATCAGACTGTCTGTGCAACCTCATAAGATCCTATTTTATTTTCAGTTTATGAGACAATAGAAGTGTTACTCTTCAATCCAGTGGTAGGTGCTCATTAGTTTTGATTGGATCTGCAATTTTATTTTCTTAGTGTTCAGAACAGCAACTGTGTGTCCACAAGAGAAGATTCTGTTCCCTCCTGTGCACGCGATGCCTGTCCTACAGTGCGATCAGAATGCAAAAGTGATGTGACTGCAAAGAGGAGCCCCTAGAAAGAATTTGCTGCTCCCCTGGACCAAAAGGGAGTCCCAGTATTTGTGCACCACTGAGCTCCTGCAGACTGAAAAAGATCTCCCAGTATTGGTTTTTAGTATGCTTGTACTGTGGGTTTCTTTCTCCCTTAACATCTACTACAGCATCTACTTAGTAAATATTAGCCAGTCATCAGTTCTTGGATGATAAATAGAGATGTCCTTGCAGTTTTGTTGCCACAGAAGGCAATCGTGGCAATAGTGGCAATAGTGACACCAACAAACATTTTCACTATCTGGATGTTCAAAATAGTAAGAGAAAAAAAAAGAAAACCTCTTGCAAAAGTTCCTGCCCAAGGTGATTCTTTCACTAAAAACAAATTTAGCATTAGCAACAACATTTGTCCGAGTTATACTCAATTGAAAATATGTTCTCAGATCTGAAAGTTTTCGGTAACTTATGTGTAGCTAGTAATTCCAAATCTGCTGTAACACAGTTAAAATGAAAGGTTTCATTAGAAATATTACCTAGCCTTCATTAATTATGTCTCTTTGTTCAATAAGCACTTAATCATTTAAAAAA
>JAYDZK010000001.1:13293148-13310993 GCA_034509185.1 Euphonia xanthogaster | reverse complement strand
ACGCTCTTCCGATCTTGGAGCAAACAGCTGGTTTTAGCCTAGAGCAAGAACATGCCCTATCACTTTCAACAATGATCACCTCCAGGATTTGATGAGAAAGGCTCTTATTCAGCAAATTTACTACTGGTTTGCAAAACAAAACCAGGGACAGTTATCTTCCTGAAGTTTTAGATACTATTAAATCTGATTGGTGTGAGTCCTACCAAATTCTTTTCTCAAAGCAAGAGACCTCAAAGATACATTTCATCTCTCTATTCTTTTCAGAAAATAACAAAATTATTCTTCCATCACAGCAATGCTGGCTGAAGAGTTTACTTTACACTTTTAGCTCAGGATTAGGATCTGAACAAAAGTCAGACAAAAGCCTTCATTTTCAAATTCTTATTTTGGAATTACAATATCCTTCAGCCTATGAGAAAAGGAGTCAGGTAACTTCACAAGGATAATGCTGCAGCTCTTCCTTGCCTTGGGAATATGATCAGAGCTCCAAGGAGACTGACATGCCACAGGCTTTCCTTTTTGAGTCCTGCATTTTGTTCTTCATTTTAAATTTAGCTAAAACCCTAACTAGTCAGATCTGTAGAGACAGGCTGAGAAATCCTAATGCACAAAATCGTACAAAAGAGACACTAATGATCAACTTAAAATTTCACATCTGTGGAATGGAAATTTTACCTGTGAAAATCTTTAAAACTTCTTCTGTGTTTTTTCTTTTTCTTTTGTGGTTTAAATTTAAGGTGTCTATCCAGATTGGTTTAAAGATCAAGGGTCAGAAAATTTCAACTAGTCTTTTCCAAATCATTCCACTTGTTAGAAGCGTGTGAGGGTTTAATACAATATTTTGCCTACTGCACTACAAAGAATTTTACTTGTATTTTCAGATAAGATTTTATAATGAAATTACAGGATTTTTTAAATTTTGAAGTCCCCATTCTCTGACAAATTTAGTGAAATTGTCAGCTATATTAAAAAGTTTTCAGAAGCCACAAACTGATGGATGCTTGTGCATGTACACACACACATACATGGCAATGCAGTGTAGTCACAAACCACAGGCTTAAAATCAGGCCAATCCTGAAATATTCTACAGTCTTTTTATGGAGATTTAAACAGGCAATTTATAAGCCACAAGTGATGACATTTGATCCTGGATCAAGTACCTACTGGCAGCCTTTATAGCTTTTTCTATGGAAAGAGAATACAAAAGAAGACTAAAAGTCCCCATAATTCCTCTAATTTAACTTTTTATGATGAAACATACCATTTCCTAGAACTGAGAATAGGTACCAAGAGCCAAATTGGGGGTCAATAAGGGTTTCAATCCTGTTCAACATCATTAATGATTTATGGGGCACTGAGTACACTCAGCAACTTTTCTGATGACACACAGAGTGGCTGAGGAACCAGACATTTGTGTCGCCACACAGAGGGACCACTGCAGGACAGAGAAATGGGCTGACAGGAACATTGGGAAGTTCAACAACAGGAAGTGCAAACCTCTGCCCCGGGAAGAAACAATCCCGGTTCCCAGTTGACAGCTAAGGGCCACCCAGCTGGAAAAAAAGCAGCTTTGCAGAAAAGGCCCTGGGGGTCCTACTGGACACCAAGTTTAACAAGAGGCAGCAATGTGCTCCCGAAGCAAGAAAGGTTAATGGAAATGACAGCACAGGCCTTGGCCATGCAAGCCTGCTCTCATGGGATACACTGACCTTGAGGCTTGGTTGTAATCACATAAAATCCGATTTCAAACAGATATGAAATTATTTAAAATCCAGGAAAAGTGTTTCAATAGACACAAGAGCTGTTCAGTTTGGAAGTTTACCCATAGGAACGGTCAGTCAACAAATGTTACATAGTTTTGTGGTGGAGAACAGAACATGAGTGAGGAAGGTGGCTTTTTGGCTTCTCTTAGTGGGTGCACGGTCAGGGATTAGTCAACCCTTCAGAGAAGGGGGCAATGCCCTTCAGAGCTAGGGAAACTGTGCCAGGGCACCCACGCAGCCCATGGGTTGGAGGGATGTGAGAGATAGGGTGCAGCAAGGGAATATGCTCTTGGAATGGCAGAAACAAAAACCTCCCCCAGCCACACAGATGGGATCATATAGCATTTATTTCTATCCTCAAAAGGTCACCTGATTGCTTGACTGTAAGAAAAAGTAAAGGAAAATACTTGCTCTGAAAGAAAACTGTGAGAATCAGGGAAACTTGTTTCTGCTTTCCTGTAAATAGTAATTTTGAGTTTATGGCTGAAAAACCTTATCCTAGCTTCTATTCTGTCCATATAGCTCAAAAGCTCTAGTAATACATCATAAAATGTATATACATAAATGCAAACCCAAATATATACACACATACTTGAAGCAATGATAAGATCTGCTTTTATTTTCTGTTCATGTCAAGACCACTGCAGATCCCATTGTATTTTTGTAAAAACTACTGATAAAAATCATGTTTGACATGGTGATTATCATCTTTGCCACTGGTGGTGATGAGAGAAAATACTATGTATTACTGTCCCTCTTTTGCCTCCCAGCATATGATTTAAAGTGTGGTCATACACATGCTCAGGAAAAAAAAAAAAAGAGATGTTCAAGGGATTAAAACATTTTCAGACAATAAAAAATTACACTCACAGTTCATGCAGTACTGGAAAAAAAAATCAACCACACAAAAAATCTCGAACAACCAATATCACAAAGTATGAAAAATAGATCTAAGAGGTTCTTGTTATCCTCAAATATTTTTTTTCATTTTCCCACTATTGCACCAAGTTATTAACTTTTAGTGAAGAAGAAAAAAAAAAACAAACTGTGATAAAACACAACTTGCAACCATTTTTAATATATCTACTGGCCTTTCAAAGTAACAGCCCTGACTGGATAAGAGCCTTTGGAAAATGGCACTTTTATAAATCTGCTGGTAATTCCTGAAAATATATTTAACACTTGCAGAAAGGATCTTTTTTAGCACCTTCCATTCCATTTTCTTTTGAGATTTAGTATCAACCTGTACATGTGTTTTTAGGTTGCAGCTGTAATGGTTCAGGATGACAGCAGATTTGGACACTTTTGTACCAGCTGTGGGGTACAAAGACAGGATCTCTGTCCTCTCACTGTAGAGAAAGAGTGAAAGGGCCCAAACAAATGGGCTGCAGAGTCAGCTCTGGGAGCTAATGGACTTGAGCTGCTCCCAGGGGCTTTTATGGCTGGAGAGGTTAGTGATGCTCTCCTAATGTGGATGAAGAGCTAAAGCACACTGCTCCTACGGGACTCCCACAGAACTAGAAACTTAGCAGTATAGATAAGCCAGAAGCAAATTTTATATAACACTACAAATCAGCACTAAAAGTGTGATAAATACTTCACTCAGAGGCAAACACACTGAGGTTAGAGCTGTACCTGCCTGCAAGTGTTGCTAACTGACATCCCTAGTGAGATTTTGGAACACATCAAATACTACATTTAAGACTGTGTCACTCTTTCTCCAAGCATGAGTCTAAAATACATGTCCATATGCCTAAGTGAAATGTGAAATTCTGATATAGAATTGTGACCACAAAAAATAACTCAGAAAAGTGGGAAGGAAAATGGTGTGTGTGTGTGTATATATATATATATATATGTTTTAAGAAGGTTTTTTGCTGGGCATTTCTCAAAGTCAGTGCAAGTTTCCATTGACGAACTGTTTAGAAAACCAGGACAAAGAAGGATTGCAAACTGTGAGGAACTAATCACAAATGTGAGTGGCTCAGTGAATGGATAGTGTGTTACAGATCTAGGAACACACATTATGAAATAAGTAGATCTACACTGGGAGGCTGCTGAGGCCAACCATATGAAAATTTAAAGGAATGTCTGTCTCATTTATGCACCTCCCTGATGACAGAGAGCAATTTGCAGCCTCAAGCTCCTTCCCAGACCTAAGACTATTACTGGAAGATCATAATTTTGTGCTATCATGGGATTTGACTTGCAGCCAGGAGCTGGTACTTGCACACTTCACTAGGAAGCAGAAGCTGTGGATTCAGTGCCCACAGGAGTTGTATATTCACATAAGTAGAGTTTTGGCTTCCAGTTCCTGTCCTCAGGGATTACTACTTCTGCCTGATATTCAATGGCTTTTGAAAGCACAAACAAGCTCCTTCTGAAGAATTTAGAAGCAGGGTTTTAGTTCTTGTGACTACTCCTATTTCCCTACTAAGCACCCACTGAAGGACAACCAACATGTCCTTGCTTCCCTCTCCCTTCACTCTTGCTTCATTCTCCCTGATTTATTGCATTAGCTTGCATACACCACCCCAGGGTATTATGTTATATGTCGTTAACCAACAAGATATGCTCGGGATAAGTAGTATTAATGAGATTGCATACATAGGGTCTACAGATTTATTTCTCTTAAATTTAGGACTAGACATAAACACTCAGTTCAGCTGAAGCGCCACAAATTTGGGCAAATACAGATGAACACCTTCAGGAGTGTTAGAGGCTTTTCTAATAATTACATTAATAATAAAAAAGGAAACCTCAGTTACTGTAGCTACTGAGAGAGCACAGGACAAATGATGAAGATTCCATCCAAAAGTCTACCCAATTTTAATTCTTGTTGCCTATGACTTGTTTAAAATTTATCTGTAGACACCTAGCTGTCAATACCAAAGCCTCAAACAAATAGTGCATCATCAGTGTTAACTGACATCAGAAAGAACATTTCTACTCAAACTTAAGCATTTTATACATAAACTCTATTATGTTTTAACAGATCACACTCATGTTTTTGCAGCATTATGTATATATGTATATAATGTAGTATTGTAGTTATAATATTATGTCATTTCAAAACAAGATAATCATGCTGACTCATGAAGACTAATGTTCCACTGATTCTAAATGCCTTTTGACATACTTCAAAAAATTGCCCACAGAATGTTCTTGTGATGGAAATTTCACACTCCTTTTCAGGCTTTGAAAAAACAGTTGTCAAGGAAACTAATTAGTTCCACAATCATAATTGCAGTAATGATTCCTACAAAGAAGACTTGAAGTTAAATAGTGTAACAGAGTTCTTACAACTACTTAGAGGTTATGGGAGAGCACTGAAAGGAAAAAGCCCCCAAGCACCTATAAAACTCTTTTTAAAAATAAATGTTCTATCTTTCTTCTGAAATTAAATTAACTAAGCTACTTTTTACTTGAATGTCTAGAGACCACCTATGTTATCATTTACTGAGGAGAATTAAGTTTCTCTGGTACAGCAGCGATGGCAATGGTATGGAATAGTTTACATAATTATGAAAGGTTAAAGTTCAAATACATTGCAAAAGAAGTAATATTTTTGTCTCACATATGCAAAGCTGCAAAGTGGCTTATCCCTTCCCTCAGTAAGTTTTTACTTATTTTTCTACTTGACAGATATTTTTATTTCCTCAAGACAATGAGTTCCCCTACATTTTTTCCCCTTTTCTTTTTCAATCATAGGAAATTTTATTTCAGTATGATAGCAATCACAAGGCCCTGACTGTTTAAAAACAAGTACACAGAAACTATTGAGACCCTGAATTTCAATCAAGATGCAAATCAACTTTACTTCAATTCAAGCACATAAAGAAATATTTGTACTAGAACTGGATCTGAGTCTATGAATGAATTACAAATGTGTTTTCTTTAAAATAAATAAAAGGTACGGATGCTTCCAATATTCAAAAAACTTCTATGGAATATTCAAACATGTTGCAGAGATCGTGAGATAAATTTCCTGAAAATATATTGGAAGGAAACTTAAAATAAGCAAGAAAAAAAAATAGCCAGTTATTTCAAAATTTTCATGACTCATTCCAGCTTACTGGCACTGTATCAATGCTAGTCAGGTATTCAGATTGAAATACAGGTATTAATGTGGTTTACATTTTAATATATTTGCCATTGTATTTATTTGGCAAGTACTTTGTTGATTCTAATACACTAACAATTTGAAAAACGGCAGCCAGAAAATACTATGTTAGGGGATTTAGAACTAGATTTTTCAAGTGGTAGTGATGATACTGATCTAATTTGGGAATAATTATTAAAGGTGTAGCTCATAATTTTAATTAAAAGTTTAAAATCGTTTCCTCATAGCATTTTCTTTTTAAAAATTAAAATGACCCATAATACTCCAGAAAATACCCTATTTTAGGGTTATTGTTAACTAAATAATTTTTCATTGTTGCATCAGAAAAAACCCATACATTGGGAAGCCTTAAAACTCATACACTCACTCTTAACTAAAATGCAGGTTTTTTTAAATGGCATTTCAAGCCTTCCTATTTACAGACTTAAAAATGTGAACAAAGTTCCTACAGATTTCAAATGCTGTAAATAAGTCTCATATAAGACTGTTTGGTCACTATGTTAGAGTGAATCATCCAGACAGTATCTAAACAAGACTATTTGAAGTCTTAACCTCATCAGACACTAAAATAAAGGCCTTTATTACATGTGTAGCCCAAAGCACATGTAGAGATGGGAATTAAATAAAGAGTTCTAGAAAATACTGGCTTGACCAGACAACAGGCAGTACAAGGCTACTTGAAAAGCAGGTGTATCTTAAATATAGTATTTCTTGTTGAGTGCTATCAACAGGGTTGAAAAATCAATATTTCTTATATACTTAAAAATTACTTTATTACTAAGAGAAAAGTGGGAGACAGGGTCCCATTTAAGGGTCCTGAATCAATTTTTTTGCTGATATTAAAATCTGAGGTCTCATGTTTTTCCAGTCCAAGACTTCAGTTACGTTATGCTCAACTATACACAGTGTACTCTGAGTTGGAAATAATTCATAGAGAGAAAACACAATGAAATTAACTTACCTGTAATAATGTTGGGCTTTGGTGGCATGCTGAATTCATACAATGTTGGTTCAGAGTAACCCAGTCTGTTGGCAGCTGTAATTTGTACTTCGTAACCCATGGTCCATTGAAGATGCTCTAAGATGATGTGGTCTCTACTGCCCTGTACTTTTTTCTCTAGCCACTGGTCTTCCTTATCTTTCTGTAAAGATGAAAATATTTGTTTCAATTCTCCCCAGCTCTTCTATTATTTGTCTAAAGTCTGTATGCAGATGATGCACAAAGATATAGAGCTGCCTTTACAGAGGTTATGAACACTAATCTGATTTTGGAGTTCTGAGTACTTAGGCTTTTTGTAATTTTGACTACTCCTTATCATGTTTCCACAATGTGGATTTAGAGAATTTTTTGGTCAATCCTTTTAAACTTTTTGGCTTCAATTTATTGTTTGCTCAAATACTGGGTTTTATTTTATAGAACAGCAGGCTAATCACTTATATAATGAAATGCTAAAAATAAATTTTGTAAGACGTTTATTTTATACAGACATTTCAACTACATTTTGATCAATATTAATTCAAACAAACTTGCCATTAAACTCATTCTTGAATTGTTTGTGAGTCCAGCTGTGTTTATATCACACATTAGTTATTTAACAAAATATACACTAATTGTAGCAATATGGAAACATTTTGCAAACCATGCTGTATGCAAGAATATAAACATTATTGAGAAAGTATGAAGTACTACACCTACACCTGTGAGAGGATACATGCAAATCTTTAGGATGGTGTTCTAGACAAAAATGTGTTCTTGTAATTTCTCCTAGTTCAGGTAATTAAGACATCTATACATAAGAGAACAAATGAGGACTTAGATTGCAAACTCAGTTCTGGCATTTCATAAATCTGGAGTTCTTACCTTTGCAATTGCTACTTTGAGTGCATAATACATCTAATTTTTTAGACAAATAGAAATTACAAAACAATTATTAATAGGTAGAAGGATAAAACAATACATATTGTCAAACAAAAAAGTCACCTTTTTCAAAGGACAGCCAATAACAGTCAGCAAGAATCCATGCAGTCCTACCCTTACGAGACACTGAGGTACAATAGCATGGCTCAAATATCTCTTGAGAGACAGATCCTGGCCATCCAACCTCTAAAGCAACATTGACCCAATCAGTGGGTATAAACCATATGGGAAAATTTAAAGCCAGACAAACTTACAATACCTGCAAATATAACTTTTTAGCTACACACTACTCAGCAGCTTATATTTAGGCTCTTTGCTGAAGCATCTTGCTCTTCACTGATACAGGTTTCAGAGAAAATAGCAACTAAATTAGAGAGATCAGGCATCAATCATGTTCTCTATGACTTATTTTTATTTGTCCCCAGTCTTCAGAAAATAAAGGACACACTAAATTCCCTTTGTGTGCACTGCTGAAATAATTTATTTGTTATCAGCTCTGAGACTGACGATTTTTCCATACTGACTTCACCTTTTCATAAACCTTCTTGCTTCGTCTGCATTAGCATTGGTATTGTCACACAATAGTTCTGAGAATTTTTAAAATCCAACAAAATCTGTTTTCAGGAATATTTTCATCCAGGTGAAAATTCCTACTTGGTGCAGTGATAGAGTAATGAAAACATCAGAATGGTAGGTCAGTTACAAGTAATGAAAAAAACTACACACACTGGAGTAAAACTGAACCAGTTTGTTCATCATACAGTGAAAGCAGTATTTCCTGTAGAGAATATTTTCCCATATCCTGATGGATACTTTCTATTGCAATCACCTGAGTGAATCCACTCACATTGTCACTATACTAAACTCCTTTTATAAAATATATTTTTGCACAGCACTGCTGAAATAGAAGGAGCTAATACTGATTGCAATATGCACATGGAAATACTCCGTAGTGATATTAGGAATAGCAGTGTTATGAAGCACTGTACTTCAATGGCTGTTAAAATCAGTGAGGTATGGGAGGAGTTAGAAAAAATACAGCTAGATTTCAAAGAATACCAACATGAATCAGAAGTTCCCTACATAATTTCAGTATTGTGAACAGATGCTATTTGGATATACCAGGGAAATCCAAAGGGTTTCAGAAACATAGAAAGACAAAAAAATATACTGAAGCTGGAAACTAAAGATTCAGGCTAATACAGTTGCTGCAGAAAAAGAGAGTACTGAAAACAGAGATATGATTATTTTTTGAAAAAAATAGTTCAAAAATCTATGTGATGAATAGAACGAAGCTGCACTTCTGCAGACAGAAGAACAAGTGAAAAGGCAGGTGTTCCACAATTTGGTCAGGTGAAAAACAGTGAATGAGCTGTAGTGTCACAGGATACCTGCATATGCTATGCCAGAGATGCCATAATTTAGTTGAAACTGAATCCAAATGGGTGAATTGAGATAAATGAAACCAAGTCCAAGACCTGAGTGTGAAGACAGAAAACTTTTATGAAGAGTGACAAACACAAGCTGGGAGGAAGAGGAATGAAGTGTCTGGAGAGCAAGGTGTGTTCTAAAGGCAGAGATGAAATCTTCCTGAGTACTGCTTATGGCTTCTTAAAGATGGAAAATAAAACAAACAAACAAACAAACAAACAAACCCAAAAAAACAAAACCAAAAATTAAAACCAAACCAAGCCAAAGAAACTCAAAAAAACCCACAAAAACCAAACAAATAAAAGGAAAATAACTTCTATGTCATTCATTAAAGGTGTTATTTCAGCTATATTGCATTTTTAAGTCTTTTCCCCTAAGCAGAGCTCAGTAATGCGTCCATGTTTGATTTACTACAAGTGTAGAAATGGAAAAAGAGGGATGAGAACACAAATCATGGGTCTGCCAGGTAAATCTTCCCACAAAATCTCCTTGTTTAATATAGGACCCTTTCAATTATAGCTTAAAGAGCAGAAGAGACAACCATAAGAGATCACTTTGAACCTCATTAGTTTGTTCTGTTATTAATACTTAAAATTTATAGAGAGCTCTACATATGCACAGTGTTCTACAACAGAAGGAATGAAACTCCTAAATTACAAACTATAGTCTAATTTGGGGGGTGAATTAATGTAAATGTCTTTAATGATCATTAATATCAAGCAACAAATCCACATTTACAGAAACTGTGATGGGATCTGCAACCTCAGAGATAAAACTGTTCCTTTATTTGCATCTTTTTTGTTTCATGTTATACAGAAATACTCCTTTACAAAAGGCCACTGATAACGTAGCTAGTGACTGGCAGTTCTGGGGATTTCACTGCCCACTTCCATTACTCTTCAGCCTTATATTAACACAAAACAAAATTACCACAAAATCCTCATATCATTATTTCTTAAATATGTATATATTGGCTTTATATAGTTTTGGCTCCATTTTTTTCATAGTATAAGCATCAATCAAATTTATTTAAGAAGAGTCTAAGAGCTAGGTTTTTAAGACAGCTGTAACCTAACCACCTAAATACCCTGACAAAAACAAAAATGAACCCACCTCCACTGAAACAAATAAATCCACAAAAACAACTTAAAACTAAACAAAGGAGTATAAAACTCCAGTCCACCATGGCTTGACTGCTTCTCAAAACTGAGGGCACACCTGACAACAGTGGAAGTAGAGCAAATTAATTGTTTAGGCAACAGTTTACTAGTCTGGAAAATACTCTCTCTCTCTTTAATGGTCATTCTACATTGTATCCTAAATCACATTCTCTGGGATCTCATAAAAAGTGAGAAAAAGTGATTAACCCTTTTCAACTCTTCCCTTATTCTCCATCCTCTCTTAAATGGTGAGCTGAAAGCTCAGCACAAACAGACTTACTATGGTGGTCCCTGTGATGAAAAAAGGGACAGAAGACACCACACTGCTTGAAAGCTGGCAGGAAAAAATATCAAGAAATCGTCACAGAACAAAATCTAATAATTTGAAGCATTGACTTCACAAGAATTAATTACATCAGGCTGGGGATTTCTAGGTCTGGTAAAGTGGGTAATAAAGTTTAAGTACTGAACCAAGCACAAAACAGCTGGTAATGTACATGGTGTTAAAACAGACAGAATGTCAGAGGATCCGGCAGGTAGACTGGAACCTAGAGATGCAAAAGCATTTACCTGTTTCTTGGTAGGTATTTCAGAGTGGAGAAAATGATAAATTATCTCCTTTAAAATATTCTATATCTATAAAATTTATTGTAGAACCCATCATTAAGGAACAAAATTAATGTGTCCCACATCAACATAGTCAAAAAAGAGAGAATGCACTTCAGAGCAAAGCTCATAAACTATCAAAGACCTATCTGCCAAAATTCAGAGCGTTAATAGTAAGCCTGTCATAGGTCACAAAGAGGTGAACAAGTTTTAGGCCTGTAAAAACCAGTCGCTTTAGTAAATTTTTCTTGATTCTATCAAAAGGTTCATAATCATAAAAGAGAATTATTTTTATTATTCTGTTCTAATTCCAAATGTTCACTGACATTTTCCCTGCCAGTGAAAACAAAAACAATCCTCTTCCCATCACCACAATTTTTTTTTTTTTGCAGCTTACTGTTGGCATTCTGTGACCTGGCAGTATAGAAATGTTAAGACACTAATTCAGAACTTTCTTTTTAAGCACTATGAAGTAAGCTTAAGCAGTGTCAACACTTTCCAAAGGCTGCTTTGAAGCCTGCCTTTCTCTTGTCTGTCTGTCCTGGCTGCTGTGACAGCCTCTCCCCTGTATTCCAACTGCTCCTTCCTCCTGGCCCTACTTGTCTCATCAACACTCCCCTCTTGATTTTAATTTATTACTCTGGTACTTGGTAAATTCCCTATGAGATAACAGCCACTTACCAATTGAGTACACGTTTCCATAGTTTACATATTATGGAAAATAATATGGATAAACCTTGACATCTGATGTGAAACACCAGCACGTCATGAAATGGGTCCCAACCAACTTTGGAAGCACCACAGGCAGAAGAACCAAAGAGAGGTTTGAGCTGGCTCTTATGAAAAATATATTCAAGAGATCCTCTGAGAAGTGTGGTTGGCTGTCATCTCTGGCACCAGACAGGACACTTCCCTGGAGAATTCCCATTGCTGCTCTTTCCAGCTGGTTACCGAGGAACAATTTTCCCTTGTTTTACTCTCTCCCTTCCTATTCTTTCCTAAGGTAAATTTGAAGTCAATGTGTGCCATCAGCCTCAGACTCCACCAGTGAAGCTTTGTCAGGCTGTCTCAACTTTCTTAGTGCAACAACATGGAAAAAATGAGGCTGCTAATCATAAAAATTGCACAGTACCTAATACTCTGGAATAGAGAAGGAAATGTCAAGCTGCTGTAGTCTGATTGTAGTCAGTTATTCCTGCCCATAATATGAAGAAACTGATGCTAGGAAAGGAATATTCAACAGAATGAAATACATGATTTCCAGAAAAAAACTTACTGTTTGCTCTCAACCAGGCTGTAATATTGCTTTAATATATTAAAGGCTGTCCTTCCTCTAGTTTAAAAAAAACATCTGTATAAAACTTACACATGGGTGAATTAACTTTTTGAAGAAAAAGCCATTGATGTATGGGTTGTTATCAAATATGCTCTTCAAACATGCAAGCAAATACATTGGTCCAGGTGTTAATAATGAGGCTGGCAAGAGTTATAGGAAAGCTAATTAAACACGACCAATGGGGAAGATGGAAGAGAAGCCGTCAACAGATAATTATGAACTTTGAATAGCATTCATTCTTGCTGATTAAAACACACACAAAAAAATATTCTGCTTCTTTTGTTGTAGAAAAGCCTTTAATTTAGTCAAATTGCTTTTGCAATTGGAAGTTCAAGGAATTCGAGGTCCAAGGAAAAGCTTTCTTCAACCTTTTAAGTTTCCAGTTACTGCTTAAACTGCACGTTTACCTTCCAATACCACACAGAAAAAGTAACCTTTTATACTATAATATTGTACCTTAGTAAAAACACAAGATCAAAATTAGATTTCCAAAGTTTTTTGGGATAGAACCAAAAGAATTTATCTTATTTTAATCATAAAACCAGATTAAATTCCATATGCTGCATGAATGTATTATATCCAAACTGTTTATTTTCTACTCAGTGGTAAATACTTAAAGGCATTGTAATCTAAGTAGAAAGTTCAATCCTGCAAAACTCCCTTTTTATCTTGTATTGCATATTTTACTACCCTCGTCTTCTTTGCTATTACTTTTCTTTTATGTCAATTGTATTCACTGGATGGAAAGTCATTTAAGAAGGTCAATTAAGATGTAGGGATCAGTGATAGCAGAATAACTTCTGGTCATTGCCCCAGACTACTCCTAAAAGTGCTACAAATATTTCTCAACTAATTTGGAGCTACTAATCTTCTTTGGTTATATTTAGCGTAGGAGAATAGTTTTACATACCAGGTTTAGCATTCAGATAATCCCTAGACTATAACCAAAAAGCTATAGTTCTAACCAAAAAATTATAGTAAACATGAGGAAATGTGACAAAAACCTATTAGAAGTTAAAGGAACTGTCTTTCCCTTTTAGTAACATTCCAACAGGTTCTATAGTCACTTTCTCGAAAATTGTTTCTTTCTGTGAATAAATACAGTCCTCACTACCTTCCATTTAACATGCCAAGATATCCAATGTTACATTCCCAATTTTCTGGATTCTTCATGGACATGAAATTCTGCTGCAACACTCCAGTAAAATGGGTTTACTCAATAGAAGTACTACACAAGGAAATTTTTTAAAAATTTCCGCTGGAATGAAACAGATCACTTTTTCCAGCTCTGCAGCCACTTCTTCAATTCAATAATTTCTAAACACAGTACATCAGGAGATGTATTTTAACTATATTATTAATAATAATAAAAACCCACACAATTTTAAAAATATATTATATACTGCAGAAATCCTGTTTCCCAAACTTGCCAGATTTGATGAGAGAACACCAAAACAGAGCTTTCTAGAAGGCAGAATGCAAAAAACCTCTGCCCAATGGCTGTCTAAGAACAGATATGTGCCCTGACACTTAGGAAATTCCCAAAAATGCGCCAATGGCTTTTGTAAGAGGAAACTTGGAATTCAGGCAGATAAACGATATGAAACATGATCAGCAATTAATATCATTTAGAATTAATATGAAGCACTCCAATATAGCTATCAATACAGATGCATTTATAATAGATTAAAAATTTGCTGTTTAAACAACCTTAAGTGTGTAATTTCAATGTTGGCTAATTTACTGTTTTTAAAAGCTGAACATGAATGTCCCACTTTTACTATGCAACCAATAAAGAATATAATTTTCTTGATAACACGAATTTTCTGTATAACTTTAAGAATAGCTGAGTGCTTTTTTGGATTTTTTTAAAATTTTTATTTTTTATGCTGGCAGCTGAAACTTAGTTCCAAAATAAAACATACTATATCTTTTTTTTTTTTTTCAATTATTTTCTGGAATGCAAACCACTTTGATAAATTTAAAATAATATCAAGAATTTTCTCTGCATTAAAAGAAGATATTAACAAGCATAATTCACTTATCTTGATTAACTGAAATACTTACACTTCTGTATTTGACAATATATTCCAGTATGGGGGCACCTCCATCATCTTGTTTAGTTATGCTAAGTTTAAAACTCTTGCCACTCTCTGGTTGTCCATGAATTGAAGGAGGGCTTGGCTCCCCTAAATAAGGGAAAAAAACAGTAAATAATAATAATAATAATAATAATAGTAATAATAATAATAATAATAATAATAATAATAATAATAATCAGCAGTGAGATAACTCTTAAATTACAGCTAGGAACTTGTCCATAATAATATTAATCAAAATCTTAAAATCAATATGACTATTCCAGGCACTACAAATCAGCCTTTATAAGAATGTTAAATACTGTGCTTGAAATGTGTTCCAATGTAAATTCTTCATACAAGGAAATAAAATTATGTGAAGTATGAAAGAAATATTTATTTCTTTGGGACCTTCTGACTTCCAAAACTTTTAAATGGAATTTCCTTTGAAAATCATTTTGTCATCAATTCAACAAGGCTGGTAACCTGCCAGTCACATTGAAGTTTAAAAGACACTCTCTTACAAGCAAGCATCCACAACTTAAGCGTAGCCTTTAATCCTATGTGAGATTTCTAAATTGCAACACAGTTTTTCAATTTAAAGTAAACTTACTCTCCAATAAATGTACCAAGTCAAATTAGAGTAAAAGTTATCTAAGAATAACAGCTTCTTAGAGAAGTCACTATCAAGAGTAAATGTAAAGAATAATATTTTCAAATCCAAAACCAAATGTCTTAGTTATAATAAGTCTTAAAAATGCAATCAAAGATTAATGGCCACTTTCAGACCCTTTCCTAGTCAAAAATTCACAGATTATCTTTTCTATTTGCAATGCCTATTACATTTTTTAGAAAGAGATCCTAAAAGAACATATACTGAAATGTCTTATCTTTAAAATATCTGTAAATGGGCATTAACCCAGAGAGATACTGTTAATTCAGAAATAACTGCATTGTGTTTAGTACTTATTAAAGTAAGATCACAACATACAATTTATCTAGCTATCAGATAACATGTATAACATTATCAGATATATGTGTATAATGTCTTTCAGTTTCTGTCATTCTTCCATCAAGCATACTGATAGAAGTAATAGGAAATTATTTTATCTGTCCTGGAATATATTTAGAATATGTATATGCTTCAATGAAAAAGAAATTTGAAAGCTGCCAAGTTACTGTTTTGGGATAGAAGAAATGTATAATGCAATATAATATAATATAATATAATATAATATAATATAATATAATATAATATAATATAATATAATGTAGTACAATACAATATAATAATAAATATAATGTAATATAATATAGTATCACAGAAATATTTTGTTTTCTTTGTAGTTACACTACCTTTATTGTTCGTTCCCTTAGAGCCAGCATTAGCTACACTGAGTGATGTCCTATTCCGGAAACAGTTCTGTTGCAACAGATTTCTGACAGACTGGTCTGGCAGTAGCTGCTGATGTATTTCAGCATATCTGTTTGATTACTGTACACTGCCATCTGGTAGTTCCTTTGCTTTTCTTCTCTCTATGTATTTAATTTATTTACTGTTGTTTCTATTTAAAGATAATTTGAGAAAAATATTTTTCATTTGCCCTTAATATTTTAATCTGAACCTCTGGCCTACAGTTAGTACAAATACAAAATTGGTTTCATAGAATTTCTCATTTGCATCAAGTCATAGTTAAAAATAATTTATTCTCATCATTTCTTCCATAGCTTAAGATTTGTATTTGAGGATTGATAATTCCAGAACAATAGTACCATAGTTTGGTGAAGAAATGTCTCCAGAAATGACCAATTCACTTCTCTTAGATGTGGAGAATACCCTGAGTGTTAATAATGAGAAAAATTCCTTATTCTAGTATCTCATGGTTTGTGCTCCATTATATCAAATAGAGGCTTTTCTGAATCTCAGAAATGTAAGATAATGGGATGAATTCTCCAATTTAAGTACACTCATACTTCTTGCAAGAATGGAATAAGAAAACATTATTTCTGAGAAACAATGTAAAAACCGATACAATACACCGGGGAGTGGATTATAAACCTGAAACATTATCTACAGTTGATAATAATTAAATCCAGACATGATGATGATGATGATGATGATGATGATGATGATGATGATAATAATAATAATAATAATTTAACAGCACAAGTTTTACTCACGGACAGGTAAGGTCTGAAAGATCTCAATTTTGCTATACTCTCCTTGCCCTTTTCCATTTACGGCAGCTACTTTGATTTCATAGGTTGTGTTTGGTTCCAAATTGCTCAGAACAACCATAGCTAAAGGAAAAAAAAAAAAAGAAATAAAATTTGATGAAGAAATAAATTTATAAAAAGAAAAGTAAGACAAATTCATAATTTGCCTTTTTCACTTGTAAATAATGAGCCTCATATTCTGACAGTATATATCACCTTTTGGTTTTATCACAGTACGTCACCTTTTTTGTTGAGCACTAATAGTCCCTTTTCTCATCTGCGTAAAATCATTGATGTGACTGAGCAAGTTATGCTTCTGGAGGAACAGTGAAGTCAGTGTTGGGCAACAATTAAGGACCTTGATGGGGAGCAATATCTTATGTTCAGATTGTGAGCACAGTGTATTGGGTTTTGGTAGCAAGGCTGCTGCAGGGGTGGCTTCTCTGAGAAGGTGCTGGAAGCTTCTCCCATGTCTGACAGTAGCCATCTGTGATCAAGTATTTAAGAAGGAAAAAGGTTATTGTGCAGATGTACTTGTGGCTAGAGAAGAGCAGGATGAGGATGTGAGAGGAAGAGCCCTGCAGACACCCAGGTCAGTGCAGAAGGA
Organism: Euphonia xanthogaster; assembly: GCA_034509185.1. NCBI lineage: Eukaryota > Metazoa > Chordata > Aves > Passeriformes > Fringillidae > Euphonia > Euphonia xanthogaster. Next base: position 13,293,754 of record JAYDZK010000001.1, on the reverse strand, counting down.
GGGGCAGGAGTTGCTCCAAAACTGAGATTTCCCTGCAGCCCATGGTGCAGCCCATGGAGATGCAGCTGTGCTCCTACAGCCCATGGGAGACCATGAGGATGCAGAGTTCCATCTGCAGCCCATGGAAGAGGTACACACCAGAGCAGATGGATGCTGAGAGAGGGCTTTGACCCTGTGGGAAGCCTGTGCTGGAGCAGGCTCCAGGCAGGGACCTGAACACCCATTCCAGGAGCCCATGATGGAGCAGGTTTCCTGGTAGGATTTGTGACCCTGTGGGGGAACAACACTGAAGCAGCCTATCCTTGAGGAATTGATCCTGGGCAAGAGTGACCCATGCTCCAGAAATTAATGGAGAACTGTTGTCCATAGGATGGACTCAGTTTGGTGCAGTTCATGGAGAACTGTCTCCCACGGGAGGGACCCTGCGCTGGAGAAGGGGCAGGACTCCACTCCCTGAGCAGCAGTGGGAACAACATGTGATGAACTCGTTTTATGACCAAGTGACCCACCTGGTGGATGCAGGAAAGGCTGTGGATGTTGTGTACCTGGATTTCAGGAAGACCTTTGACACTGTCTCCCACAGCAGACTCCTGGAAAAGCTGGCAG
>JAYDZK010000001.1:13264176-13286605 GCA_034509185.1 Euphonia xanthogaster | reverse complement strand
CTCTTCCGATCTACTGGGAAAGACATGAAGCACTGAAACAGGTTATTCCAAGACAAGAGGGTGAGGAATCTCCATCCCTGGGACTTGAGACTGAGTTAGACAAAACCACACCTGATCTGATCTGAGACCGGCAGTAGTCTTGATTCATGCAGAAGGTTGGACCAGATGAATACCAGATATTCCTGCCAGCCAAATTTTATGATTCTATAAATTAAAGGGGAATACTATCTTAGTTCTTGGAACATTTTGCCTTCTGCTATAAAATTATTGTACAAAAAAAATTCCTAATGGTAAGATTTTGCTTGGAGAAGCAGCCAGACACTTGAAAAGAACTATACTAAAAAGTTTAATGAAACAATAAATGAATGCAGTGAAATCAATGGGGATTTGGACTTCTACCAGATATTCCCTTCATGATGTGAAATAAAAGTATTGTTCAAAATGCTTTCTAACATATGACTAATGTTCTCAGCAGGGTTCATTGTTAAATATTTATGTCACTATAATTGCTGCAATTTTAGTAGTACAAATTATACTGCTAGATATAAAACCTGATTAAGTTAAACATTTTCATTAATCAAATTTACTTTCTGGAGAGACTAGTTTTAAAATTATCCTGTAAGAAAAAATATGAGGGCATTGAATACATTGAACTTACACTGGCAATATGAACACAGAAAGACAGCAGAATTAAGACATCTAAGTGAGTAATAGTTTATTGAGTGAACACAAAATACTACAAAATGTAGTAAAGGATTAACTGTTGTAATCTCAATGCAGAGGGGCAATCAATGCCCTTATTAAGATAATTCACACTGTCATTTATCCTAATGTTTTTTCTCTTTCTGAATACCCTTCAAGGCTGAAAAGAATAGTGAATGGGAGACAACCCAGAAAATAAAATGAGATCATTTATTAAAAGACTAAAATATGTTCATGGTTAGCTTGTAGGCAATGCTACTATGTATTCTCTGTTTTATATCAAAGTTTGGAATCTAACTTGGATTATTGAAGAAGGAAGTATACTTTGAGGGGGGAGGGAAGAGTTAGTTATGAATGTATACCTTCCTTTCCTCTACTCTTGCTGCACCTATATCACTTTGTTTCATTCCTCAATTGTATAAATCAAACTGCATCCTATGGCAGAAGCAGAAAATAGAATCTCTCACTCTCCCTTGAAGGGCAGAAAGAATTACTGGTATGTCAGTTTTTCCTGCCTTTTTTTTTTTTCAGCTGTTCCTACAGTGGAGTTCCTGTTGTGACTTCCACCCCATTTGAAATTTGCAACACAAAGTTGCAGTTGAAAATGGTCTCCTATATTCAAATCTCTATCCATGAATTCTTTGTTACTGAAAGATCCGGGCAGAAGGTGAGGTAGGCTTCTCCTGAATTCACAGCAGACAAAAGCTGCATCTTCTAAGCATGAGGCCCCACTAGTTCCTGTGCTGCACCTGGGATATGTTCTGTTGAATGTGAATGCACTAGGTCATGGTGTACTAAATCCACACAGTTTGTCATCTGAAGATCCTGGTGACTGATTTAATATATCAGGGTGAAACTCAGGTCTAAAGTAGCAACCTATCCCGAACTAGACACTGATTAGTTGGCTAAACATATTCTCTTTTAATCAAAAAACGAAAAAAAAAAAACAACCCATGTGGTGTTTGTGAGGGTCCTCAGAACAAGGTGAAGAGATGAGAATCTGACTCCATGTTCTTAGAAGGCTGAATTATAATTTTATTATATGATAGTATATTAAAGAATGCTATACTAAAACTATACTAAAGAAAGAGAAAGGATAGCTCAGAAGGCTAAAGAAGAATGATAATGAAAGCTCGTGACTGACCCCTCAGAGTCCGACACAGCTGATGGCGATTGGTTATTAATTAAAAACAATTCACACGTTTGGATAAACAATCTCCAGACCACATTCCAGAGCAGCAAAACATGGAGAAGCTGAGGCTTCTCATCTTCCCAGGAGAAGAAATCTTGGCGAAGATCAGAGTGACAACCCCACAAACAAACAAAAAACCCACGCAAACAAACAAAACCAAACCAAACCAAAACCCAAAGGAAAAAAAACAACAAAAAAATCCCAGAATCTCTTCAGTTGGAAAAGATCTCTGAGATGGAGTCCAAGCTCTGACTGATTGCAACTTTGTCAGCTGCCACATCCATTTGTTTCTTGCACAACTCCAGGGATGGCGACTCCATCACGACTCCCTGGGTAGTCCATTCCAAAATTAACAGCCCTTTGAATGAAATAAATTCTTTGTGATGTTCTGCCTGAACTTCCCCTGCTGCAGTTTAAGACTGTGTCCCCTTGGCCTGTCACTAATTGCCTGGGAGAGGAGACTGTCCCCCACCTGGCAACAACCTCCTTTCAGGGAGTTGTAGAGAAGGATAAATTCATCCCTGAGCCTCCCTTTCTCCAGATCAAACACCCCCAGCTCCCTCAGCTGCTCCTCACAGGACTCGTGCTCCAGACCCTTCCCCAGCTCTGTTGCCTTTCTCTGGACACACTCCAGCCCCTCAATGTCCTTCTGGCAGTGAGGAGCCCAAAAATGAACACAGGACTCCAGGTGTGGTCTCACCAGAGTCCACCCAGCACAGAGGACAATCCCTGCCCTGGTCCTGCTGCCACACTCTTGCTGATCCAGGCCAGGTGCCTTCTTGGCCACCTGGGCACAGCTGGCTCATGTTCAGTCATTGCTGACCAGCACCCCCAGGTCCTTTTCCTCTCAGCGGCTTTCCAGCCACTGCCTCAGCTTGCAGCACTGCAGGGGGCTGTTGTGGCCAAAATGCCTCCAAAGTCTAAGGAAATAATTGCTTTTAACAACTGCACCTACTTCCTATTGTCAGCAAAGTTCTGCAAAGCTATGAGACAATTTCTCTTTCCTATGAGGCATAACAACATATTTAGGATGTTTTGAGTAGCAAAATACAATTCACCAGTTTTCTTATGGTGTTACAAAACTGTACTGTGTTATTATATACAAATTAGATGTGGCTTTCCTTAACCAGATGGACCTAAACTACCCAATACTACAAATATATTAGCATTCTTTCAGTGAAAAAAAACAGATGTTGAGAATTCAGAAGTTCTTAATGGTAAGACAAAGGAATACCTGAGAGCACAGGGAATGAATATTTTAAATACTATGCTTAGAGAAGCAGAGAATTTCCCATAGGTAAATTCATATATGTTAGCAAGACTTGTCTCTCAATTAAGACTGCTATTTAAAATGCCAACATTTTAAATTTCACTTTAATTCTGCTTCCTAACAGTAATTAACAGAATATGTAAAATATGTATGACTTTGCTCACATAAGTTGCTGCAGCCTTGGAGCTGCCTAAGAAGCAGGTTCTGACACAGGACTTCTGTATTTCAGTCCTCTAAGCCATGCACTTTTCAAGTCTGGAGCACGCAAAGTGAAAAGAAAGTCTGCTTGCTCTGTTTCTCAATTCAGGAGCTGTCAGAAACCTAAGCATCACCACTTGAAAAAAGAATAAAGCAGCTCCTGATTTCTGCTATCTCCACAGAGGCCATTTTCATTATCACAAATGTGTCTTTCCTAACATTCCCTACTCTGTAAACAGAAAGCCCTCAAGGCTGACATGAATGATGATATCAAGAACTGTTCTTTTGCTTCTTACATGCAAGGATAATTTTCCTTCCTAACTTTCTTCCTCATCCCTATCCTACTCCTGTATACTATAATTTATTTCTTACCAATGAAAAAAGAAATGGGGAGGCAGAAAAAAGTCATAAAAAAGAGGTTAATTTAAAGATATTGTGAAATGTATATACAGATAGGGCTATGCTATTGTTCTGCTGCTCATTCTTGTATGTGGCTGAAGGAGAGCTCTATTCATAACCACTCTGTCTTTCAATGACCTTGAAAATACTTAAAGGATACTCTGTCATCCTGGAGCACATCTCTATTTTGTATTACAAAGTGAAGCAGAAGTTTATATACACATAAATATTCCATAAATGTACCTTATCTTTCTCTAAGTAGACAAGCAATGTACAATAAATGTGGATGAATACAATACACTTGAAAGGCAAATTTTGCAGCTGCACCATGTGTCTCATTTATCAGTTCTTCATACTCAATACTGCACTGCATCACTCTTTGCTTAACAAGATTTACCTTTACAAGCCACGTCAGCAAGACCTTTACATCAGATCAGCTGTTCACCATAAATTTACTTGAGAATGTGCCGTTATGAAAAGCCTGAAAGGTCTAAATAGGAAATAGACCAGAGTTATCACAACAGCACCAGGTGAAATACATTTGGAATGACTGATTATCCATTTAATTCCTTATTAAAATATTAACTACACACTCTTACAATCAAAGTATCTTCCATTTGTTCCTACAGATTTTTAAGTCTGTGTCTTGAGAAAACCATAAACCACATTGTGCAATGAGCTTTGGCTGGTTGACCAAATGCAATTACAAACACATAATTACCAGGAAAAAAAAAGTAGGTTCATATAGTGGTTATATCTGCATAAAACTCAGTTGCTTTTAGTTATGAACTCATGCTGTGCAGTAAATTGTCCGGATTCTCTTCACTTCTCATGACATTTTATTCACCTTTAAATGTGAAAAGTACATCTCATTCTCCTGATGTTTCAGGTCTGTAAAAAAACCTGAAATGTTTAAACATCGTTTTCCCTTTACACTTCTCACTTTCCAGTCTCTCTAATCCATCCACATAATTTAGTTTAAGACATTTATTTACAGTTCAACCTTTTCAACCACAAGAGACTTTTACAGCAAAGATTTGGATGGAGGCCAAAATTAGTATGAAGACAGAATTAAAGAGCTGAATAACTTTCTTGCATGCAGGCACGTACACAAAATGAATTGGATAAAAAGTGGTCTTTGTCCTCACATTTATTTGTAGCCTATAGTAGCTATAAAACTGCATAAGTTCTTTCATTTTTGTTTTTTTTTTATGACAACTTACCATTGAAAATTTTATTGGCAAATTGCATAATGCAATTTTATCCCAAGAAATAGGATTAAAAAAAAATTAAGCACTTTTTATTCATATTATTTGTATCAAGTCTTACAACACTATAGCTTAAAACTATATACATATATATATATATATATATGCAATTCCTGCCTTCTTGTAATTTCAAAGCAGGTTTTAAGCTGAGAAAACTGTTGTTGAATCAAACTAAATACTCAGCTTATTTTGAAAAAAAAACAAAACAGTTTAGGCTTATCAATAGCATCATTGGATATTAACAGATAAAAGGAATGATCCACAAAGTTTTTGAAAATATTAACATTTCTTGCCAACTAAAAATGAGCAATTTCTTAAATGAAAACACTAATTTTAGTCAATTTGACAATGATAATAAATATGACATAATAAAAAAGTTGGGTATAAAGCAACAACATATTTTTGGGGTGTAGCTTTATAGGGGTTTTTGATCCATGATTTTGCTGTTCTTAAACTGCCTGCCTAACATCTGACAAATGAAGAACCATATCCTAAAGCTCAATTCATGACACAGAATTTTTTTTCTGAATGGCATAAGCCATCATTTAACAGAGACAAAAACCTCTGAGTCTTCAGGTACCTCTAGATTTGTGGTGTACATACACAGTATTCCAGAAAGGCATAAACACTCTTCATGAATAGTAACTGTTTTTGTTGAACTGGATGTGATCACAATTCATGCCATAGCGAGTCAAATCTGCCAGATATGACAAGAAATTAAATGTCTCAAGATGTATTTTCTCCCGGGACAGGTTGATGAAGGCATTTTTCCTTCTGCTTTTGCAGCTTGCAGTAGAAATTAATGAATTCTGCCTTGAAGATTTTCAGCTCTGAAAGTAATTTTGAGTGCTGACTTAGCCCACTGAGCTATTTGCAATTTATTTCTGTTTGATCTACAAATTATACAGATATATTCTCCTTAATCATTAAACTCATTAAGAAAATTATTTAATTATATGGGATTTGTATCTCTCAGGAATCTATTTGAAAATCTTCCTGGTTTAATGGTTAAGTATTGTTACACTGGGAAGCTGTATCAGTAATCAGTGGGGTACATACTTTCATGCTTTAGTACAAAAGAAGCAGTAAATACAAAACCTGCAACCTAAGAGGTAATTCACATGAATTCTTACTAATCTGTCTATTAGATTTCCTCTCAATTTCAATAAGAGATAGTAATTGCTTTGTTTTATAATAGGAAAGAATATCTTCTGCCACAATGATGTTTCTGAAATCTCAGGGGAAATCTATGCAGAAATTCTTCCCTATGAGGACAGAGAGGCACTGGCACAAGTCTCCTAGAGAAGATGTGGACACCCCATCCCTGGAAGTGTTCAAGGATGGGGCTCCTAGCCCCATTCTGGATGGGGCTCTGAGCTACCTGGTCTAGTGGAAGGTGTCCCTGCCTGCGGCAGAGGGTTTGGAATGAGATGAGCTTTATAGTCCCTTCCAACCCAAACCAGCCTATAATTCTATGATTCAATAAAATTTTTAAGTCTTTTGGAAGAATGTTTGCTTATATGACGTCCACCAAAATGTTCTCCTTAAGGACAGAAAATGAAATTTAGTAGTTTTACTCAAAAAACTGATCTGCACAGACAAAAACAAAATCTCCCAAAACCCCACCCATCCGCCCCTCCCAAAAAAATCAAAACACCATTTCAGAGTTTGAAATGTTATCTATATCTATATCATCTATATCTATATCTATATAAAACGTAAAAGAGAAAATGGAATGACCTTTTTTTAATTTACTGGTTCATGTTTTGTTTTTACTAAGAACTTTTATTGTGAGTTGCCGACATTATTGCTGCCTTCTCATTGGTATAGCCAATTCAAAACTAAATAGCACAATACAGAAGGAGGGGACTTCAAGTTTTGATTACCTCATTAACATGGGCACGTACATAACTTCCTCTAACTTTAAGGACATGTGTAGTAAAAGAAGCAGCAGTACCAGGCAGAACACACAGCACAGTAATTTAAGAACAGGACTTGGGTAATAGAAAACACTTGTCTTCTATAATGCACCTTAAAACCCAGTTAAATGTATGTGAATAAAATAGTAGAGACAGGATCTGGCTTGAAAAAAACCCACTCATTTCACAAACAAACTGCTAAATATGGAATTTCTATCCACAGAGACATTTAGAACTCAGGGCAAAGCCCTAGCAAAACTTGAAATCTGGCCCTGCTGCAATCTGGGGGAGTTGGAGCTGATAAGGATCCTTTTGGGACCTTTAGGAATTTAGGAAGCTAAATTATTCTAGAATCTCATGAAGTACATGAAATGTAGTGTACTCAGATGAAAAAAAAAAGTAAACAAAACCTGCTGAGATTTGAATGTGAAATCACAAAGAATTAGTTATTTCAGATTTGAGTTATAAGTTGCTGAAACCCAGAGAGAAAAAACCTAAAGTTATGTTGAAAGCAAGTATTTGCATTAGTGCTTGTCACTGGATAACTCCTTGTTAGCTGAAACTGAAACCTTAAATTTATTGTTCTTCAATTTCCACATATTTAAGATGCTGTACAAGCTCAGGTGTTTTCCTTATGCTGTGTTTATTTTTCAGAAAAGTAATATAATGCTACTTGTTTACCTGTCAGGGGATTTCTTTTCTTCAAGAAAGAATAAATATTTCAACATTTCTAAGCTAGAAATATTTTTCATCCTTACATTTTACCTTAAAATGGAAAATTGTAAAAACATATTTCACTTCTTCTTGCCCATAGTCTGATTATGCTATCACAAGGCTTCAAAAATTATTGTCTCCTTCAATAAAATAGTCACTAAAGAAATATAAACATATGTTGATATGTTATCTTTGGTATATTTTGATATCACTGCATAAAATACATTTACAAGTAACACCTTTACTATTGAATAGTATTAAACTTTGCACATTACTTGCAAAGTTTCTGCTTTCTGCCATTCAAAGAAGAATCTCTAATATCAAAAAAACACTCTTGACCATTGAAATACAAAACACAGATACAGATTTAAAAAAAGCATCTTTTATTCCATGTTGATTTTCTATGCCTTTCTTTTTTCTACCTCACAGTTTGGAAATGTATGTATAAATTTAGCTTATGAATGAGAAGTGAGTGAAATGAATGAGAAGTCTTGCTTTAAGATGTCTTCCCAATTTATTAAGTGTTTATATGAAACATAAAGAATTGAATTTTAAAAATTAAAAATTAATCAATTTAAAATTTTGCCTAAAAATTCACAAGATCAATGCTTAGAAATAGGAAAATGAAATTCTGATCTGGAATCTGAAAATTTCCAAACATAAGTAGTTTAGAGGAAACAAAGGTGGGGTGTGTGTGTGGATGTGTGTGGGTGTGTGTATTGGCTCCACAAATCCCCAAATGTGTATCCCTCTTCTCTAAGACTGCCAACCATCCACCTATGCCAGAGATGAATTTCCACAGTAATCTGAATATGGGACTGTGTTTAATGTATTCCTCATGTTGTTCTATCACCAGCAAATTGAGTAGCACTAGAAATGCAGAGACTGCTTTTTCTTGGTATTTCACTCAGAAATATATATATAATGCTCTGAAAAAAAAATCTTTATCTGTCTACCTGTAAATTGAAGAGCAAAGGAAATAAAGTGTTTTGTATTCCTGTTGAAGACACTCAAATATTTTCAGAGAGTGCACATTTTTCAGGTTTCAAGCCCACTTACACAGTGGTTTGGATTCGTGTAAAAGCTAATTTTTACAAATGTATTTTACAAATTTTACAGTTTGTCACTGGTTTCTTTGTGCCTACAGAAGAAAGCCTGGTAAATGCTCTTCACCCATGGTTATCCACTTGCTGATGGTGGATGGGCACCTTCCCACACTCAGGGATTTGCCAGCTGTGGGGGTGAAAGGATGCAAACTCTCCTTGGAGATTCAATCTTGCCACTACTATCTTCATTTCTGCTGCTTCAGGATTAGTGGGTTTCTTTTCACTTCTGACAGAATCATAAATGTCTGGGCCCTGAGGGAACTGTTCCCTGCTCACCCACCTCCCCTTGGGACTCTGGTCCACAGAGAACTCCACTCTAAGGTTGGATTCGCTGGTAGCCTTCTACAAAACTATTTTCATATTTAGAGGAGCACCTAAAAAGTGCAGAAAAATCTCACTGCCATTTGCTCCCTGACCTCTTGCTGAATTATGAGAGTGTTGATTATGATTTTAAATCCCTTAATAGACTGAAATTGGTGTATCAGATGATTGCTTCACTTTCTGTGCTCTGCTTCAATAGCTGCAATCAGCACAGACTTTCAAATGAAATCTTCTTCATTATAAAAGACAAAGGGGAGAGAGAACAGGGAAATAGATATTCCTGGTTACAGCTCCAAGACTAGAATTTTCTCCTTACCTGAAAACAGCTCAAAGTAGTGAAGTTTGAGACAAAAGTCACCTTTAGAGGAATTTTTTGAAGAAAAGGAAAAATGAAGAGAATTGCAGACTGGATTTTCATAGAATCCACTTCATATTGCTTAATCATCCTGATTAAACTTATTTGTATTTACTGGATGATTGATTACAGAAGAATACCTAACAACTTTGATAAGCATCTATTGTGGTTTTCATACAAATAAAACTAATACAGTCTTAGTTGTAAAAGGTTTTATACATAGCTATTGGATCATAACCAAATGAAAATTAATGACTTGCTTGCATTAGGAGCAATTAGTCTCAAAAAAAAGTTTTTGAAACACCTATTAATCACCTATTAATGCTTTATTTATAAACTTGCTTCTGTAGCTAATTTCTGTGAGGCTTGTTTAATTTTAAAAAAGCATTTTTCATTAATTTTATCACTTTATGGTTGTTCTTTGTTACTACGTGAAGACAGCTACATTATTTCCTTAAGTCACAGTGGAGAGGGAGCAGAAGACAGTTTAGCCTTGAAAATCCCTGTATTGGAATTCTAACAGTCTTCCTGGTACAACATCTTCCTGCATGTAAGTTTTTCTGTCTCTTTCCCTTGATGGTGTTTTTGGAATTGGCACATTCTGTACATTGTGGCAAGAAAAGTCTGCAGTTTTACCCCTCCTGAGTTAAATCTGACTGATAAATAAACATCCTGTAAATTTCAGAATATTTTGTCACTTACTACTGGGAAAAAATCATGGCCCATGCATTATGTATGCACCACCACTTGAGATGTGCAAGCAGTTATCTGTCCCTGTGTAAACAGCATTAATATCTGAATCTTAGCCATAAACTGTCCCTAAATGTGAACAGATGGAAAAAGTGGTTTTGTTTCCATTAAGGAATATTGACTGAGTGTGGAAATTATGATGATCCAACTACAAATGGTAATACAGAAAAGTGACTGCATTCTAAACATCCTCCTCTTAGCTGAGATGACGTTGAGGCATGCTAGGAAAGTGGTTCTTCATTACTTAAGCACAATCAGAAACTGTCCCAAGACCATGTATTTGCTATTATCCTTTAATAAAATATCCTAAATGCCTCAAAAAGCTGAAAGAAAAAATCAAAACAAAACAAAACAAAGTAGCACCTTCACACTAATGAAGCCTCACACAAAGGAGCTTTTGCTTCTTTGAAAAATGTTTCGGGAATTGAAAATAGGGATTTTGGAGAGGGTATCTCAAGGTTATCTTAACATGACACTGCAAGTAGGGTAAAATATAAATTGAGAGAATTTTAAATGGATGTTTTAGAAAAATTGCTAAAACCCTCTGAATGCCCAAGGAACGTGCAAAGACTCAATATTCCAGAATTATTTCCATTTAAATTTAGCAGCATTTAATGTTTTAAAAAGAACACTAATTTTGTTTTTTGACATCTCTGTTTGCAAAAGCTTTTTCTGTTCTGGATTGTTATGTTTGTGCTTTGGTAACATGCTTTGGTTTTCTGGTTTGGCCCTATAGTACTTCCCAAATAGAACAGGTTTTCAACTTATTATAAAATATCTGCAGGGACTTACGATAAATTAAATCAGATCACTTTTGATTTCCCCATACAACTACATAATATAGCTTCCATAAGATTTATGAAAACAAGAAGTCTTTTGTTTAGTAAATGTTTGACAATCTGAAGTAGTTCTTGATTTCTAAAATAGTTCAGAGAGGAATTCAGAGAAATATAGGATATATAGTCTCAATCTTTCTATACAGGGGTATATCAGTAGAGATTTCAGAAACATAATGAATTAATTATGAAAGTAGCATTAATTTTTAATATTTCCCACTGTCCTTTCAATATTTATGTACTTACTACATGGTTCTTTATAGACAAAGATGGCTTTTCGGGATGTATTCATATTTTCTAGTTTTTTTCATTACTTGTAGTAATTTTTGGTAACACATGCTATTAAAAAATATCTTTAACATGTCCAAAATCGTAAGTGTGACCTATTTTTTCTTCGCAAGAAAACCTTTCAGCATACAATTAGGAGACAATGAAATGTGGAGGACAACACATGCTTGCAAGACTGTATACCCCCTGAAATTGTCCATGAGAAAAAGGAGAGTAAAGTATACAAAGGAGGATGTGGGGAAATAATAAGATAGTATCCAGGAAGTAATACAGCTCTCTGCCAAATAATGTTTAATATGAGTAGGAGTGGCAGCAGGGATCCTAAATGCTCACAATCTCCTTCATGGTCGTAACATTTGCATAAGGACTGCAGGTATTTGTACCTGTCACTCTACTCCAATTTTAGAACCATAGAATTTGAACAAGTCTTGGACCAAAATAATTCCAAGATCAATTCATGTTATACAGAAATCTCCAAAGTGAGCAACAACACTCAATGCTGAAAGAACGTTTCAAAAGGAAAGTGAATTTTTGAAGAAGGCAGCTCCAGTCAACTCTAGTAACAAGGGTCTGTGAAATTACACAACTTTCCTACTGTAATCAATTAATATTTTAATAAACTTCCCAACAACAGAAATAATACAAAATAAAGTTTTATAGGGAGCAAGGTGAATATGTTTTTTGCAAATTTAACACTGAGGACACGTGTTTCTTCTGGCTTTACAATGAAATTAATCAACTGTGTGACTGACTGATTGACTCTGCAGTCACTGGGTTTTTACTCATTTGAGTACCTTGCACCCTACTATGCAGACTGGTCACTTCAGGTTTTACTATTTGATACAGTTCATATCAGAAAACAATTATTGCAAATGCACTGAAGGAAGTAGCTGTGAGAATAAAAGTCTCTAACTTGATCTGGAACATTGAATGAAAAAAATGGAAGAAGTATTCCAATACTCATTAATGGGCCTGCCCTGCAAATAGAGGGCAGGCACATTCTTCTTTTGGTATTGAGAGAAATTCAAGCTTTACTGGAATAAATTTAATGTTACTATGATTTACATTATTACATTTGTACACATAGTTACTGCGTTGAGCTAAGAAAAACGAATTTTTTTTGTATTACAGTATGCAAAAGGGAAAGAGAGAACACACATTCGATTTGGAACATTTTGTCTCCCATGACTCTGCTGATCACTGCAAAACCATTTACCACCTCAAGTGGTAATTAAGCAAAAGTATTAAGCAAAAAACTGCTGAGGCTGCCTTAAGTAGCATTGAAAATACAAAAAGCATATTTGGATACAAGAGTTAAGATTACTCTGTATGAACTCCCCAACTCATCAGAGGACTCTTGTCTGTTTGGGGAGGCTTATGCTTTTTTCTGCCAAGAGACATGTAAGTAAATGCCCTTTTAGAAGGGATTAAATGTTTATTGAACAAACATGTTATGCTTTTGAAACAGGTATCTTGAATATTAACAGATATGTAGAAAGTTACAAAGTAGCTCACAATAAGTAATTAGTGCCCAGGATTAAATATTATATAACAGCTTACTTAAAATTATTCATTTAGCTGCATACATAATGCACATTCTCAAATGCAATGTCATTTCTACTCTCTTTGAAATGTATAGCCTCAAAAGCTGGCTTTTGGCTGGACATGAAAAATGGATAACAATTGTAATTAAAAAAAAAAATGAACAGTTTACAAAGTTGCAGGACTATTTCTAACTGGTGTAGAGAGGTCTGCACTAATACAGAGATGCAGCTACTGGAGTAATACAAATAAAAAACCAGTTAAGAAATACTTACAGTATTTTCCTTGGACATTCTTCTCAGTTAAAATGCTTCCATTTATTTTTTGTATACTTACTCTGAACTCCATGGGAGCGAACTATTTTCCAGGTTTCCGAGGCTACCTCTTTCACATCCACTTGGTAGTGGTGAATGGGCACACCTCCATGTGAGTCTGGCTTATTGAAGGAAACCTTGGCAGTGGTTTGGGACAGCTCTAAAACTCGTACTCCATACGGACTTGATGGCACATCTGCAAAAGCACAAACACAGTTTAAAAATCAGCAACAACCAGGCAGACCTAAGCAGCCCAAATCTGCCCACAAAAGTCTCCTTAGAGTCTTCAAGGGAGAAAAAAATAATATTGAACATGGTGCAGTAACATTTGAGTTAGAGTAACAACTTAAGCTTTCTAATATAGAGCTGTAAGAAAACCACATTAATTTCCTTGCATGCTAAATTACTGCAAAAACATTTTCCATTTTTTCCTTGCTTTTATAATATGATCTTTCTTAATAGCTAGTTTTATCATATAAAAATGTAAGAGATCAGACCGTTGACGGTATAATTATGTAAAAGAGAATAACAAACTTTATATCAAATTTAACAAAACAAACAGTTACAGCTAATTAGATCATTCAGAGTCTAAATTCTTTTAAATAAGCTTATGACAAAGAACCTTATAAATAATTTTGCCATTTTATGGAATTCTGAAACACAGCTGAATAAATGAATCTCTTTTTCTTTTTTCAAAGACTGGATTTCAAGTTACTAAGAAAATACATTAATGGAAGGTTATCCTCTGTTCAGCTCAAGAACTAATTTACAAATTAGGTGGAAAGAAATATTTTCTCTAAAATCAAAAGCAAGAGTATATCTTTCAAGGTAGAAAAGATTTATGAAAATAAAGCAGCTGTTTGTAGGTGTTGAAATTCTACATATGAAACAAAAGCAAAAAAACCCAGTCAGTCCATCTTTAAGAGTATAAATATTATATTATTTTTACAATTTGTGATCAAATACAAGTCAAAAGACTAGTTTTTCTAATTGTCTTCCATTTTAAAGAATTATAATTATAAAAAGTGATACTGAAAATTATAGGAAAAATTTAATTCTGTGGACAGAATACCAGGGTTTTGAAGCACCATTAAAAATTTGTTTTCTGATCCATCTGAAAATTATTTGCATACCTTCTTCTAGATTTGACATTGCTTTTGTCTCCATGTTATGAAAGATATTTTTGTAAGGACATGTCAGAATTTGAGCCAAAGCCTGTAATTCAGTTAGTGGGTAATGAACCATTTACATAAAATATTGTCTGTGTTCAAAGGCTGTCAGACAGTGGTGAATAAAAAGAAATCAGTCTGAGTTTCACCCAGCATTGGTACTTGAATGAAAATGAGACAAAAATTTGTACAAAATATTAAAGAATAGATTTAATGACATATTCAGTCACAAATTCTCAGGAAAAGGACACTGCCAAATCTGGTCTAAACATGCTGATTTCTATAACCTCTTAATTATCAGAAACTTAATTTTTTTTTTCAGAAGAACATCTCTGTCAGTTGTCAGACTTGAGTGTCTTTATGCAAATATCACACCTCTTACAGCTGGCATTTCTGATTCCAGGTCTCCTGAAACCTCCAATACTTGCAGTTCATTGGGTTAAAACCAGCATAGATTTTATTTATATGGATAAGAAAGTTGTAACATCTCTAACTTAAAGATGCAACTATTTGAATACATTACATTATAGATTTTAGTAGAATTCAAGTCTCAGCTTGAGGGATTCAAATAGTTTTCTATTCCAGAAAACAATTATCAGGATATGGGATTTTGCAAGAAATTTTCACATTCCTTAGAAAGGGAATGACGATCTGTGATCAGATAGAACAAGACCAAATGTGACTAGTCTGCTATGAATCCATGAAAACACAGACCTGGTTTTTGGATCTCTTTCTAAATGGGTCAAAAAGCTGGGGGTCTTTAGAAAAAAGAAATTATGTCCAAAAAATATACAGACTGTTTTTTTCTGTGACCACATAGAAAGAAGAATGAATTATATGAGTTGGTCGTTAAGCCAGTATTCACCCCAAAATCAAAAGAGGATGAGGATTAGAACCAAATTGTGACTAATCCTTCAGATTCTCCTTAGAGCTGAGAGAAACACTTATTTTTTCCCCCTATATAGTCATTAAGTACATAAGCACCACTCTGTGTACAGATGCCTTTTCTCCTGAGCTCAAATGGCAGTTCTGAGAAGAGTGGGAAAAATAAAGTGTAAGAATCCCAGCCAAGCAATCCAGAACAGCCATACCTAAGCAGAATGGCACTGAATGAGCCACGTGGACACCATCACTTGGGAAGATGAATATCAATATTCAGTACTAAAGATGAATGCTGTTTGGATTCAATTACAAGGTAAAAGATGCTGTGGATACCTACAGTATTAAAATAGGCTTTAAACTTATTAAAACTCTTTTTCTCTCATTAGAAGTGTTCAAAATAAAGCAAACAAAACCAGGGGATGAATGAATACCTAATTTCATTCATACTACTTTTATGTTAGTTTTTGGATTATATTTTTAAAGAGCCAATTCCCTGGTGTTTCTGGCTGCATCAAAACAATTTTTTGGTCTATAGTATAAATCAAAAATCTGTTATTTACAAATATTAAGGAGACCTCTCTTCCTTGTGTGTTAATGCCTGTATGTGTCTAACCATAATAAGCATGGCACAGGGAAGATTAAATCCTTCAGGAAGAGCCTTATGTTTGCTACTGCAGATTCTAGTATAATTTCTGCCAGAGGAAGATATGATTCCAGTTGCTAATAACCATGAAATGAAGCTCCTTTGAAAACCCAGTACGATATTTTGCGTAACTAGCACAATGCAATGTGTTTAGAACTCACTGAAGTGTAAAATACATCCACAATACTATTTTAAATATGCGTCTCACATTCCAAGCCACCCACACATGGAGGTAAATTTTATGCAGTTTTCAAAGTTGAACTATATCTATTTTAAGGAAGAGTGAATCACTGAAGAAAATATAGATTAGACACATTCCTGGTGAAAACCAAAACCAAATACTAGAAACACCATCAAGATATATTAAAATACCTACTATCTATTTCCAACTAGGCAGAGCCTTAACCTTTTTCCCTAATGAAGATCAATAACAACACAATGAATTGAATCTAATTCTGTGGTTCTCTAATGAGTATGAATTTGATCATGCAAGGTATACAGCTTTCTGGTCCTCATCCAGCTAAACATTCCTGCATTTGAGCTGTCCCCTGTCAGTTGCAATTACTTGGAGCATTGCTGTGATTTTCATGTTAGAATTGCAAGGCTTTTGGATCAATGTTTAGCAGGAGGGAAAAATAATTTGCAATACTGTATACTGTGAAGTCTGTGCCTGGAAGGATAGAGCTGTAGATTTTTCTTGTTCTTTTTCATTCTAAAACCAACAAAATGAATCTTAGAGGAGGTTAGCTACAGGCAGCGATCACTAATTCATATACTCTTGTAGATATAAGTTAAAGGACTAAATAGTGGAAAAAGGAGGGGATTTATTTTCTATGATTTAAAGATCACCTAGTGATAGCAAAGATTCCAGAATACTTCCTTGGAAGTTCCGCTGCTCTATTTTTTTGTCATTATTCTGCTGTCAAAAAAAAGAGAAAATTCATCACAAATTCAGCCTTTAAATTAAAGGCATAAAACATCCCAGCAAGTGTCAGACATTTTTTCAACTCCATCTTCTTTCCACAACATTTATTTCTCCGTCCAAAATGTGACTATATTTATGTACGATATTAAAAAACTGTGAGGAGCCAATTTAGTTTTGATTTCAGTCTCAATACTGGTTGTCAGAGGTGTGTGGGAGAGGGGGTGCACATATGCCACTTGCTGGAGGCAGCCAGGGAATGGAGGAAAGCTTTTTCTCTGAGGAGACTTTGCCTGGTCCTCATTTCACACCTGACACGGGGCAGGCAGTCAGCAGGAGACCACCAAGGACGCTGTAGTCCCCAGAGAGGTTTCTCCAATCAGATGGTGAATCTCCAGCACTAGACTGCAGTGGAAGGTTGGATTGGGCCAGTGGTCTCCTGTCAGCAGGAGAGACTTTGGGAGGAGACAGGGGGAAGAAAAGCTATGGCTCAACAAGCTCCTGGGGGTTTTTAGAGACTTGTCTTTTGGCCAGGGGCTTTTCGGCTTTGGGCTTGGTGACTGGGGCTTTTTGTGTCTTGTTTTTTGGGGATTTTTGAGTCTGGGAACCTTTTGGATCTTGTTTTTTTTTTTTGCTTTGGCTACAGTCTTTTGATGTGTACTTCTTGCCCTGGCCTCAGCCTGCCTTTTGGCTCTCCTGCCCTTGATGACTCTTGCTCACCCTCGTGTCTGTCCTGCCTCCCTGCGTCCCTGATCAAAGCCCTGCCTGCTTTGCCTGCTTTGCCCCCACGTCCCTGCCTGTGGTGCTAATGCCTGCTTTGTGTCTCTGCCTCCCCCCTCTCTCTCTCTCACTCTCTCTTCCCCCTGCCTCACCTTCATTCTTTTCCATTTTCCTTCCTCCTGTCTTTTCTAGCCCTCTTTAGTGGGCCAGCTCTGTTTTTTGTTTGTTTGTCGGTACCAACAAACAATATTAGGTACAATGTTGTCTTGGTTGACTTAATTTCATTCCAGACCATCTATTTTTAAAAGAACTCCTTGCAGTTCCCCACCCTGGAACACGACAAGAATCAAATAAAATCAAATAATATCCCCAAACAATAGGTGTAAAATTGCACCTCATCTATTTTGTACTCAGCACATAACACTGGTTTGCACAAATGGACTTTGTGATACAATGGCCTAAAAAGAATTGGTTTGGTTCCAAAAACAGTTCTATCACAGCTGATAGAGAAGTATACATAGAATTACGAGTTCATATTTGCCTCCACTGATGCGTAAAGTCTCCTACAATTATGACCAAACTTGTTCAATAAATGACCACTTTTTATCACTGGGGATTTTCTTTTCAAGATAGTTTTTGATAGCTTTATGGAAGAAAATAACTCCCTCTCAGAGTTTAGCAGCCCTGGCATAAACAGAGAAAAGGAAGTGGTTCTCTGAGAGTGGGTAGTGGGCTCAGGGATTGATCTTCCAGTCAGCTCTTGTCTCCTGTCTCCTGTCAGTATGTTCCTACTGCAGTTCTCCAGCTTTTCCTCTTTCTGTACATCTGGCATATATACTGACTGAAAATAACCATGTCTAAATGCTGAAACCGAATAGCACCAGGACCTTGGCAAGGAAAGAAATGAGGCTGGTGACTAGACTGCTGGAGTCAAAAATCTCTATGAAAAAGCTTGTACATCCTTAGAATGGGAAACCCCCTAAATATTA
This sequence comes from Euphonia xanthogaster, assembly GCA_034509185.1. Taxonomy (NCBI): domain Eukaryota; kingdom Metazoa; phylum Chordata; class Aves; order Passeriformes; family Fringillidae; genus Euphonia; species Euphonia xanthogaster. The sequence goes on along the minus strand of JAYDZK010000001.1, from coordinate 13,268,106 downwards.
GATCTACATATATTTCTTTTCCCAAATCTCTGAGAATTCTGGAAAAATAAGCATTTGGTCAGTAAACCGAATTTGGTTAATAAGACCAGAGCTAGCAAATAAATACATAAATAATAAACTAAAATAAGACATATTCACACAAAGCAAAACACTGCTGCTATATTGATAGTTTCATACCTATTCTAATTGAAAGTATGTTGCTGTTTGGTTAATTTTTAAATAAAAATCCTTTAGCTGATGCTGCTATTATGTGAATGGCAAGTTTTAGAACAGCAAGCTAGACTTCAGGTCTTTTTGGAGACAAATGGGCTTTTGGCAGAATATCATTTTCTTTTCCATTATGCTATTCTCCAAGGAAAATTAAGTCCTACTACTTTGATTTTATTTTACCTGCATGGAAATGCAAATACTTGGTGAAAAAAGCAACATCCATTAAGTACCAGCAAAGTGCCAGCATCAAAACTACAGACAAGTAAATTTCTGAATTTGATTTTGTAGTCTTTGTCAGTTGTCAGTCAGCCTTTTCATATTTTGGGCATGACTTTATTCCATAAAAAAGATTACAGGGTGCATTTTCTGTGAAGCTTAATTATGGTCTTTCCCTTTTGCTTTTGGTATTACTTCCCATATTCACTGACTATCTGTGTGCACAGGATGCTTAAAGAATACCAAATTCAATAAAGAGGTGTAGGAGTTCTGAGTATCTAATGACATTATTGACTTTTTGGTTTTTAATTCCCTGTAATATTCCTGTAGAAAGGAAAAAGATAAATCATACATGTCTAGCAGATGTAGCATCATCTCCCATTTGCCCCCATCACTGCAATTTCTCAAGGCCAGGCTGGGCAGGACGTTGAGCACCCTGGTCTAGTGAAAACTGTTCCTGCACTCAGCAGGATTTTACAGCTGATGTCATCCCAGAGTACAAGGAAGAAGTGGAAAGGAAAGTCTAAGAAGAGTAAGGCTATGAGATCCTTAGAGGTGAATCACATTTGACTTTTTAGGGCTCTAGATTCATCCCAGCTATTCATCCAGCTATGTATAAAATCTACATTAATATTTTAAAAAAAGATAAACCTTCAAAATTCTCATTTAGCTCTTTGTAACAACATTAAAATTTACCATTTTAAGCTATTAATTTACCTATTCCAATGACATGATCCTAAATTACTGACGTCCATGTGTTTTCCTACTTACATACACAAAACATTTCAAATAATTATACTGAGATCTCAACAAAACAGAAGAATGCTTTTCTAGCTCATACTGGCCCCCTGCATAGTGATATTTCACATAAACTATGCATAAACTAGATTTGGACAAATCTAGGAATATCTGTGCTCACCTCAGCCCCTGAGACCATTGGGGCAACCTGCCAAGCTGACCTAGCTTGCCAAAATTTAAGCCTGACTTAGATTAAAACCAGAGTGTAAGCTAAGTTCTAAAATACAAGTTGTGGTTGTTGTCCTGACATGAAGCAACTAATTCGCAGTGGCAACAAGTGACTGTGGTTCTTTTCACATTCCATACGTTACACACATAATATTTTAAAAGCTCAGGTAATGGAAAAGGAGGTCACCCATGTGTTATTTCTGCAAGTTCATCACCACAACAGTCAGGTCATGGGAACATCTGATTAAGGCTTCAACAAAACTCTGAAGTTTCTAAGAAGGCCGTCATGTTCCAGAATGACACCTCAAATACTCTGCAGCTTATCAGTTGTTTTGAAAGGGTTAAATGGAATTCAGTCTGATTCAGTAACTCTGTATAATATGAGTGAACAGTCATGGTTTTTCTGTCAAACAAATATGGCTGTAAATTACACATCAATTCTGAAATAAATCTTCCTTCATGAAATCATCAATAAGTAATTTCTTAAGGAAGGCAACAGGAATAAAGACAATAGAATTTTGACAGTATGATAACTTTCTGAGGAGCATTAAATTAATAAAAAAAGGTAATTTGATTGTGCTGAAATCCAGCAAATCAGAAAATTGAATGAAACATGAAGGAACAAGTATTTCTGCAGAATTAAAAGAGAAAACTATTTAGCAAAATGATCATTATTTGTGATCAAATTTACCTTAGCACCATACTTTACTCAATACTGTCTCCCAGCTAGGAATTGTATTTTTTTTCCCCTGGCATAGCCTTTGCAAAAGTATTCTATGCCCCAGTATTTGTATTTATAATCAAAGCCAGAAGGCAAGGCAGACTTCATTGAAATGCATGAAATTATTTAATAGGCCTTAATATGGGAAATATCAATCATTAGGCCTTCCTAATTAACCAGAGTGAAGCAACCAAGGTAATAAAACTCAGTAGAAAGCTGCATTTGACATCTTATACCTGTATCCATTACAGTGGTTTTATGCTCCGTATCCCTGATCCTTTTCCATTTCTAGCTGATGCCAGTTTACGTGCAAAACTTGTAACATTGAATTACATGTTTGGGGTTTTATCCAAAAACAAAGTCTATTTAGAGGCAAATGTTAAAAATATCAATCTTGCAGGATATTGAATATTATGCATTACACTACTGTAAGTACTGCATAGCAGGTAATGCATAGCAGTGCACAGTGACACTCCAAATCCAGTTTTTCCAGCCCTGTGCATTATCACTACTAATAAACCTGTTTTTCTTTTTTTCCCTATTTTTAGCATTTAATATCATTTTCTAGAATATCCCCATATAGCTCATGCTTTGCATGATCTCTTGACATAACTCTATTTATCCTCACTCCCCTTTTTATGTTGATAACTACAATACGTAGTTTTTAAGTCTTCATCGAGTTTCCTGAAGAATTGCTTGGGAAAAAATATAAGCAAAACATTGCAGAAGTAGAAAATATTAATCTGTTGAAAAAACTGGCATTGGTAATATTTCTGATATAGTTATATTAAAAAACAAAGAAAACTATTGTAGCTTATTTGTTTTCCTTGAATTTCCAGGGGTGCTCATGAGCGAATTTTCTGAAGTAAAATGACAAAATATCCTGTGTTTTTTCAACTAACTTTTCAATGCTAATATTCTTTATTACAATGGCTTAATTAATAAAATATAAAAGCAGGGGATATATACATAGCTCAAATACTCATCATGTAGTATCATGTGTTGTGATGAGATGTTGTTCTGCAAATCTAAGGAAAAAAAATCATTCTGGAGAATATCTGTTAAAATGCACTCCCAAGCGTATACACATTTATGAAAAAACAGCACACAGTGGCAACCACAACATTTTCTATCATTTTCTCTCCTGAGAGGTAAGACCCCAGAGGGATGCAAGTTGGGATTTTCCTTTCTTTCCTGTGATTTACGTTCATGGCTTCAAGAAAAGCTTTTTTTCTCGGTGGTCAAATGTAGCTGTCGAAGGAAGGTAAGATCACATCACAGCTAACACCCCAAAAAAGTTGTAAAATGAAGGGTAAGGGATCTTCTAAGTGATGTAAAATTGTGTGTCATAGAAATGTGAACCCCACATTTTCCTATTTTAGGAAGCTCAGCACTTTTCATGGCTCTTCAAAACCAAAGGATATATTATAGTAGAAATATGTTCTAGAATCCTACAGAGATGATGAGAAAAACTTTTAAAACTGTGTACAAAGTCCAAGGAGACTATTAATAAATAATGGGGTTTTATAACTCCTGAGACACCAAAAGAAAATAATTGCCCTATGGAGCGAAAATTCTCAAATAATAGCAGCAGGCCAAGTCAGAGAGCTTCCCTGTGAGTGGATGTGCATGCTTCAGCAATGCTCCCCTAAAAGTCTTCTTGGTAGGAGTGTAAAGTGTTTTTTTAATACAAAAAAAACCCAAATAAACAAACAAACAAAACCAAAACAACAACAACAAAAATAAACCAAAACCAAACCAAACGCCCAACAAACCAAACCAAAACAAAAATATCAAACAAACAAACAAACAAACAA
>JAYDZK010000001.1:13193015-13264076 GCA_034509185.1 Euphonia xanthogaster | reverse complement strand
AACAAAAAAAAACAACCAAACAAACAAAAAACCAAACCCCCCCCCCCCCCCAAAAAAAAAAACCTTGACGAAAACTTGCGACTTGCAACTTCCAAGTGATTAAGCATCACTTGGAATATGTCCTAATGAGAAAGAAAAAAAATAAATTATATATAGTGATAGTCCATTCCACAAGAAAATATAATTGAAAGCACTGGTAGGAAACTCTCATTTGGTCTCAGCTTATAGTTATTTCTGCGAAAGAACAAACATACACTCAGATTTTTCTATTTGCCTAAACAACAATAGAAGGACATAAAAATTGTCATTCTATAACAATAAGGTGTAGAATATCTCAGAGCTTAAATTATTTCAATCTAATCTAGCACTCCAGTCAAATTCTACTTCTAAATAAGTGAAAGTGCAAATGGAGATAGATAGAAATTCTTTGCTGATGTATTTCAGCCTTTTGTCATTCTTGTTTTATCAAGAAAATATAAGGGGGGAAAATGAAAAAAAGAAATTCTAATTCCTTCTTACTTTTTACTGCCTGCAAGCCATATGTCTCTGCTGAAGTAATAAAAGTACATTGTTATAAATGTAGGATATAGTAAGAGCAAGGTAAAAAAGGTTAGAATAATTTTTTTCAAGTTTCAGAAGGCCTTGAAATTAAATCAAAAGAAGATTCATATTCTGAGGGAACTGGTTTATTTCACTTCATATTGCAGCTCAGTTCTTAGACAATTAAATTATCTGCAAACAGTTCAGGGAATAAAATAGAGTGGATAGTGCATCTGAACTAAATGTTGATTAAATTTGGAAAAAATATTTAAAGAAAAGGAAACAAAATTTTAACTTACCAGCTTGACCAAGTGTATACTCTTGATATCTTGTTCCTATTCTGTTTGTGGCTGTACAATTATACCGTCCAAAATCACTGTCAGATGTGGGAGCAATCTTCAAAATGAATACACTTTGTAAATATAAGTTGCTTATTAAATATCTATATTTTTTAAATAAGAAATTAATGTATGTTCTCCTTAACCAACATGCAGATGTGTTGTTATTTCAACATATCTAGTATGTTCTCCAAACACAGACCTAAACACACATTTTTTCATGTTTGACCTTCCCTTCTCAACTTCAAACAAAGAAATTTGATAATAGAAAATAGTGACATTGTTCATCTTTAAATTTCACCTTTAAACAATAATTTAAAAAACCAAAAACCAAAAAACAAAACCCCCCCACCCAAAAAAAAAACAACCCTTTTTTTTTTGTAGACACCAAGCACAAGGCAGTCACTTTAATTTTCAGTCTTAGCTTGATATTTTTGTTTTATATCTATTTAAGTTTTTTTTTTAACTTCCAAGAAATGCAAATTATATTTTTGTTGGGTGTAGGTGGAAAACTGAGCATAAGCCATTCAAACAGGATTTATTTTCTAACTACTCATAAGAAATGTGTAGATAGAGATCAGTTCATATACAGTTGTTTGTTATTTTGCTCCTTTTCCAGGAGTGTTACCTCTTAAATTGTAGGTTTTAGCCTCAAATATACTCTACACTACTCACAGTGCTGCCAAACTGAGGACTAAATTATGTTCTGCCACCACACTGATTTCCATGTGAAGTCTTACCTCCAGAATCAGCTTTCTTCCTGTACTGTAGGTCTTCAAATGAGTTGTATTTTTTACAGGTAAAACTAATTTTCCTCTTTTCCACTGAACTGAGGCAGATGGATTTGCTAGCACTTCACAGCTTATATTGATGGGATTGCCTTCCCAAGAGTAATACATGGTTTGATTTGACAGGAATGTCGGAGCATCTGGAAAAAGGAAGTCATGCACAAGTTTATTAACTGGTTTAGTAAAACAAGATGGAAACCCATGCCCAAGCCTTCATGTTCAATGAAAAATTTCAATTGACTCTTGTGTCAGTTTACTACAGAACATGGGAGTTTCAGTATTCAACCATGAGTTCATTGGGCTTTTGTCTTGGTAAGTTTCTCCTCTCCTAAATTTCCTCTCAGGTTTCAGCTGAACTTCTTGGGAAAGAGAATACCTGTCAAATATATTTAACTTTAGGCAATTACAGGCCCTTGAAAGACACTCTCAGAAATGAGGAAGAGTGTTTCCTCTTGAGGATGACAGACAAATTTTTCAGCCAGATCCTCATATGACAAAGGGAGGTGACCAAAAAACACATTGTCTGTTCATGCGCTGATTTTGTAGTGTCTTCTTTTGCTATGGAGAAATTACATTCACTCCTCAAATTTTCTTGTGCTATAGCTTCACCCATTTCTGGCTGCAACTTTATTATACTTCATGAAATATTTTTAAGAGATATGTTTATTTGTGGAAATAAAACTTTAAAAAATAGCAAAAGAATACCAAAAAATGTTACAATGTATTTTACCTACTGCAGAAAATATATTGTGTGTACATTGTTTAGGACAATCTTTGTATCAGTTCATTATGAAATTATCAAGCTATAACCATGGAAAAAGTTGGTGTGTTTTTCTTAGAAACATTACTGGTTTGTAGGAAATGTCTGCATTAAACATATACCAAACACTGAGTCTGACACAGAGGAAATTGTTGGTTTGCAAACTAAATGTGATCTTCAGACCACAGTGCCACGAAGTGACAAGACTTATTTCTTCTAATCACTGTTTCTCTGGAAAGCAGGAAGTTTAGTGATCTCTATAAAATGAGAGGGAGTAGCCTTTCCCCTCCTTTTCTTACGTCTTGGGTGAATAGTGGGGTTTTTCTAGCAAATGTTTATTTGTGTTATTTCCTAATTTCATCATTACTATCTTTTAACAGTACTAAAAAAAATCTTTATTTACAGAAACTTCCTTAATGCTTTAATTCCAAAAGGGAATTATCAGCTACAGCTGTTGCAATGGTATCTCTTTTTAATATCTAAGATACATATACATATGTATGCATACATATATATTTGTGTGTGTGTGTATATATATGTATATATATGTTTTGATAAGTAGCTCTTAAATGTTTTCATATATGTCTCTGGAAAATCTATTCTAGTCCTCTCTAATACAGCTTAGTCTTAGGCACGAAAGTTCCTAATAAGTGTATCAGAGACCAGACCTGAGCATCATTAGTATGAAGTAAAATTTAGCTTAAGGAATGGTTAAAAACAACTGGGTTTTTTTCTTCTTTTTTTCTTCTTTTTTTTTTTCCCTGAAGTGCACATTTTCAACTTCTTCCTGTTTGCCTCTGTCAAAAAGCATAGCTTTTTGATGACATATGCTGCTGCTGCATCTAGGCATACAGAGTCTGAGCAAAAAGAATTATTATCAATAGAGGTTTTAAAGCACAGATCAAAGCTGCTACATTGCTCAAAGCCAGCAGCATTTCCTTTAATAACTGTTCAGCCCTTATTTTTGTAGAAAAACAAGCATTTTCAACTAAATAAGTAAAGCTTGCCTGGCTATGAATTTTTTTACGAGACAAAGGAGATCATCTTTCTGCTCCAAGAGTTTTAATAGGTAATTCTAGCAATCCTGTTTTTCACAGACCTTTAAACACGCCATATTTCAGCAGCTAAACAATTTAATGCAAAGAACAGACTATCAAAGAGTCTTCAGAGTGTGACATCTTACACTACTGGAGAATATGAAGAAAAAAGCGAACTGCATAAGAATGCTTTATGGTTAGCTATGGTCAAGAATCTCAGAAAACCAAGCTCAGAGCCTTGGCTTTTCCTCTGGAAATGAACTTTATGGTGGGAATCACTTGTAGAAGAACTGCACAAACTTATTTCTGCATGTTCAATAGATGGATCAATACCATGCTCAACAAATAGATTGGAAATCTCATTAGAGTCTTCATGAAGTTGTTTGACAAATTTTTTGTAAGCACTGTCTTCCAATCTGCAATTTCTCACAATAAGTTCACTCCATTTATGAACACTGGCATGAATGTTGAAGATTAAAAGACACTCTGAATCTGAGAAATCCTCCTTCCTAAACAACATTATGTGGTTTGATGCTCAATACACATGTGGCAAACTCATATCCTCTTTTAAGACTTACAAGTGAAAAAGTAATGTACACTTCTATACTGCAGATAAAAGCATTTAAGAGAATAGGGACTTCCAATTCCAACTTCTCTCTCTTATAAAGGCAGATTTTGGATGCCCATTGTATATAATTTTTTATATTTTAAAAGTATAGGTGAGTTATTGACTGCCATTTTTACAAAACTACATGGAATTAACAGTAATAAACACAATAAACCACAAATAGGACTAAAAGTCTGTAAAATAAAGATATATCCTGAAGTAAACAACTCACAACTGTAAAGCATTTCCCTCAAAAAAGAGCTTTGTAATTTCTGTCTCAAAAACCAGTAAAAAAATGCTTTGCAGCCATTTCCCCAGCAGTCAAGAGCGCCAATATACAAAAAGAAGAGGACTGTGCTAATGACTTGAAATGGAGAGATTATCTTAAAACAGATGATTTTTGATTTCCCAGTCAGGAGCAGATTAAGATTCCTGGAGTGATGTTTTACAAAAAAAGAATATAATTCTGGCAATAATTTTCTTTTTACAGTACAAATAAAAGCTAATTCACATTTCTTATGAAACGAAAAGATTCATCTGGAAGGGAATAATTTGTTTATAAAAAGAACTTGTTTTTTCTTGTATGGTCTTCATCACTAATTGCTGTTTAGTATGCTTTAATGGTTACAGAATTAGTATTTATCAAACATAAACACACATTATGTTTAATATAAAAAAATCACGAAAAACAACAAACTTTGAAGCCAAGTGTTCAAAAACATAAGTCCTGCTATATTATATGTCTACAAAACCTGATCCCACCAGTTTTATAATATACCTAACAAACAAATTACATTAAAGACCAGAATATTTATCAAAAAATTCTATCAATTGAAAATGAAGTAAAACCAAGTAGAAATGAAGGTGGTTCTATGAAAAGATGGTTCTGTGAAAAGATCTTTAAACACAATATATTTATTGTTTAAAAAAACCCAAAAGATTCAATGGAAATCAGTTAGAAAATTAGAAACATTAAAAATAATAATGTTTTCTGTTTAGCTTCTATGTAACTGAGAATTAATTTACACCTGAAAAACTTCAATGCAGGGTGCAAATGAACTGTTTCTTTTAAGCTTTTTTACATAAAGTAAAAAGTTAAGATGACATACTAGAGTTCTGAACAGGTAAGTAGAAGTAGGAGCTTGAATACACTCCATTAAAATAAATCCACCCTGATGGTATTTCTTATATCTGACCTTTCAGCATTTTATTGAAAACAAAACAAGACAAATCCCCCAAAGCTGCAAAAAAATTACAAAATTTAGCATTTATATTATTTAATAGATGTGTACAGTATCATATAATAGCTCAGGTTGGAAAGGACCTTAAAGATCCCCCAGCTCCAAACTCCCCTGCCATGGGCAGGGACACTTCCCACTATCCCAGGTTGCTCAGAGCCCCATCCAGCCCGGCTTTTAACACTTCCAGGGATGGGCATCTACAACTTCTGTGGGCAACCTGTGCCAGGGTCTCATCACCCTCATATCTAAAAAATGTTCTCCCTAAAATCTAATTTCTGGTAACTCTTTCTGTTTAAAACCATTATCCTTATGCTATCACTACAGATGAAATCTCTCTCTTTTGCACATGGAAAGGCTGCAAATGTCTCCTGGGAGCCTTCTCTTCTCCAGGCTTATCAACATCAACCCTCCCAGGCTGTCTCCACAGCTGAGCTGCTCCAGCACTCTCACCACCTTCATGGCCCTCACCTGGACCTGCTCCAGCAAGTCCGTGTCTTTCCTGTATTTGACCTCCCGGAGCTGGATGCAGCATTGCAGGTAGGGGTCTCACAAAAGGTGGGTAGAGGGGTAGAATCCCTTCTCTTGACCTGCTGTCCACGGGGCTCTGGATGCAGCCAGGATGTGATAAAGTCCATAAGGTTTTACAATTCAGCTATGAAAAATCCAATATTATTTTGGAGAGATTAGGCAGTCCAAATGAAAAAGGTGCCTTGAAGGAACAAAGACTATATCACAAAGATATAAAACTAAACCAAGCTATTCTATGGGTGCAGGATTCTGTAAGAAATTATCAATTTAGAATGACATTTTAGAGTAGTTAATGTTATGGTGCCATTATCAGCTAAACTCAAGCTGATCATTTTGCCAAGCAAGAGAGAAACTGACAGGTTGGCACTCCAATTAGAATGAGTTCTGGATAACCTGTGTAAGAAGATTATTTAAGAGAAGCAAATGCTGACCTGAAAACTGTCTCTAGCATTTGGATATCCTTGTTAGTTGCAATGTCCAGGAACAGTGATTCAAGATCAGACAAATACATCATCTGCCTTGTCCAGAAAGTAATTAAATTAAGGATGACAAAGATCCAGCTCTGGTGTATGTTTGGTGTCATACACAAAATTAGATACAGCAAATTACCTGGTTCAGTACATGTGTCCAGACAACTATAATGGAAAACTAGTGTGCAGAATCAGATTTGCACTTCTTAATTTAAGAACATAGGTTTTCAAAATATGGTTATTTGTTCCCCTGGAACATGTAATAAAAATATGTGACAGATTGTCAGGTCTAAGACTCTGAGACATTTCCTACAGTATATTATTGGAAGCCTCACTGTAAAATGATTAATGTTGGCATAAGTTTCCCATCATCAAGGACTTTAATAAACCACATCCTCTGGCAAATCCAGTACTCTCCTTGCCATCGATTCTGTAAAAGTGCCTCAATTTTTTGTAACTCTGCCACAATTTAGTTAACAGCCATCTATCTTTCTCTCGTACTTTCTCCCTCATACCTTTTTCAATAGTTAATATTTTAAAATTATAAGCTCTTCCTTGGATACAAAGTAGAAGGATCTCCACAGACAAGTACAATAACTGTCACATATTCATTTGCAAGAAGAAATAATATTAAAAAGACTTCAAAAATGTGGTTAGGTGACTATATTTTAATCTATAATAATTCTTAAAAGGAAGACAAGAATTGGAAAACTTCAGCTACTTACTGCTACTATCACAATCATGTGGCTGTAAGGAAAAATATCCAAGGCCCACATAAGAAGTTCCCAAATAGAAAAGCTGATGAAATGCATCACATATTGATTTTAAAATGCCATGATTATTAGCTATAACCAGAGGGGTCTTTTTTTTTCTGGAATCCAACCCATGATTTCAAAACTTTTGAAAGCTACATGTTTCTTTCAGAGCGAGTGCAGAAAACACCACACTTATTGTTAGACTTCCTTTCCCCTGCCCTATTCTCTTGATTCCTCTCAAAATTCATTACAATATGACATTGATATTCAATAGTGTGATGCACTATTGACTGATTCTACCTTTATGAAGAGTAAGAGCCCCCTCCTACTGACAAGCAGTACTAGTTCCTGGAAACCATAGTTAGGGTATTATTTTTAATATTAAAACACTATACTAATTGTTCCATTTCCATTTTTCACTAGATGAAAAGCATGTTGATAATTGCACATTAAATAATGTTGGGCAATGAATGCATGTATGGCTCAGGTGCTTGGTGCTGGCAGAGTTGCAGAAATTCAATGTACCTATTTTTCTTTTAATTTCATTTGACATTAAAGAATTGTATTTGCTTTTACTTTAAAAACCCCTAAAACCCACAAAAGCCAAACTAAAGCCCAAGAAATTTTAATTTCATAGAAATGTCTGCTTTGAAATGATATATCTCTCCAAAATGACCTAAACAAGTTTTAATTAGAAGGAGAAATTCTAAAGAAAACATACCTAGGAAAAATAGCAAAATAAGCCACTAGTGATGTATAAAATAAACTGTTTGCATATGTCTATTAATAATTTTTTACGCCTGTGAATCACCAACACTGGCCATCAGATCTAGGACAGGAAGATTCCCCTACAGATCCTTCACACAAGCAGCAATTTTTATTTTAGTAATAAAATTATCAGGTGTTGCCTGTTGTTAACACATTGTTCTCAAATGATGCCAATTTGTACCAAATTTTCGATTGTTACATGTATTCCAGGACAGAGTTACTGGAATAATTTAGTATGGCCTGACTTCTCCATCAAATATTGGATTAAATTATTGTCTTGTAGGCAGAAGTGAAAAACTGGAATGTTTTCCTCAAACCAAGATCCTAGCCCCATCTTTCTTCCTGTCCTATATATCACATTTCCAGGACAAAATCCAGGCTTTACCTTCCATATTTTCCTACTTGTCACCATCACCTCCACAGTATGCCTCCTTATTGATGTCATCCCTCCATTCCCTAATGGCTGTGTCTCTCTCATACATTCCCAAATCATAATAGTTGCTGTATGGAGCAAGCACTCTTAGCCTTTTCATCCCTTACTTAATTTTTACATACTGTGCTGTCTAGAAAACAACAAACAAAATCTCTAAAAGTTTGTTTTGTTTAAGTTTCAAATATCAGTGCCACACTCATCACATAATTATTTTCTTCATTATACTCAGATGCCATGACTCTGCTTTGATGGATCTGTCTTGGAGGTATAAGACGGCCACAATGAATTTTTTTCATTCACAGATTATTACTGTGTAATATGAATTACTTTTTATATAGTATGAAAATACTTGTGAAACCATTTAAAATTTATAATATTCATTATTAACGTAAATATTTTAATTTCACAAGGTAGAACCATGCTCTAGGAGGCATCAGAAAATTCTTCCTCAGTTTTTTTCTTTTTTTTCTATCTTTACGTTTCACAATTGCATATGTGAAAATTTATGACAGTAAGAAGCAATGTTGAGGCATATATATTCATTAATAACTGAATTATTAGAAACAAAAATAAAACCAGTTTATTCTTTCAAAATTGTCTTCTATTAAGAAAAAAGTAGCTAAAATGTTATTAAAAATCTGCTTTAAATGTAAGCAAATTAATTGCAAGATTAACCAAAACATATAGTAGAGAGCTCTGTTCAGGTAAAAATTTATGTTAAATTTCTAATACGAATACTGTGTTTAAAATGGATTAACATATATTTAAGCAAAATGTTTTTAGGATGAAATTTTTGTTTCAAAGTATGTTTACACCCTTTTGGGCCAAATAATAGGTAGATTTATTATATAGATGAATAATTTCTCCATTTTACCACACTGTTGCAACATCAGAAAAAGACAATGGATGCATTCAACTCTGCTTCACTCTGGGAAGTTTGGTGAAGTGGTTTTGGAAAGTGACTGTATGTGATAAACCTCGTATTTTGCACAGAATTCAACTTTCTTATCCCCTTGAAGTCAAGACAGTGGTAAACTTCCTTTTGTGCAAGTGCACAAGTGCAAAGAAGAAAAATGGTAAATCTTACAACTGACATTCATAATATGTCAAAATGATCACACCTATTTTATGATGTTAAAGGTTGACCTTTTCCATCTTTGCTTTCTCATTTTAGCCTATAAATTTGACAGGAAGAAACGTAACTAAAGCCAATAGCATTTTATTAGAAGAGATGGATATTTTTTTCTATACTATCACAATATTTTGTTTCTCTTGATTGTTTTTCCTGTAATTTGTTTCTTTCCCAGGCTATATGTTTGCATTTATCAGTGTTGTCTTCTGGCTGTGAGGACAGGATAGATCTGGGTCCTCATGACTGATGGATGAAGGGAAGGTGAAAAGAAGACAAAGTCAGGTTTTTGCACTGGTGTCCAGTGACAGGAAAGAGGCAATGCCATTCTGTCATCCTGTGACTAGTGATGGGACGTTGCTGCACCGATTTCTTTTAACAGAAACCAAATACAAATTATTAAATGTTTGATTTTATGATGATTTATGATAGCAGTAGGCAGCTGGAACCTTTTGTGACATTATCACAACATCAAGGTTTCCCAGAGAATTGTGGATGATCTATGGAAGTGTTTGAGGCTAGTTTGGAGGAGCTCTGAGCAACTTGGTCTAGTGAAAGTTGTCCCAGCCCATGGTACAAGGGTTGGTACTGGATGAACTTTCAGATCACTCCAAACCAAACTGTTCTGTGATTCTGTGATAACATTTGTGACATCTTGTATACAGTAGCAGCATTTTCACCAATTGAAAACCTTTCTTCCTTGAATACAAATACACTTTGTAGCTCAATCTGTTGAATCCACTTTTAAGTAATGTTGTATACTTTTTTTCAAAGATATAAAATCAAATTGCATGAATCCAAAACATCCCACTCAACTGCAGTGCAATACAGCTAACACACAACAAAGCAGAAGAATAATCAGTTAATGAAACCAAGTTTGATACTGCAACAGTAATGCTGTTGGTTTCAAATTGTGGTAGGCTAAAAAAAAACCAAACACAAAGGAAAAGACTGTTATTGATAAGCAAGGCAATTGTATAACAAATACTGCACAGTTTTCTTTACAGGTGAAGACTATACTGCACATGTTGCATGATTATTTTTGTTTTTACCACTCCAAGCTGGTACTTAACTAATACAGAACATTACTATAAAAATCATGTTTGGATGAAGAGCAATATTAAGAAAACACTCATATTCCTGGAAGATACTAAAAATTATTTAAATGCATTTTTTCAGAAATTGCTTTTTAAGAAATCCTTTTTATCAACTACTCACATGGCTTATCTCATACAAAAATGTACCACACTACTCAATGTAATATATTTGTCATAGATGATTCTATCTCAAAACATTACTGTTTGAGCACTGTGAGGAAATAGGCATTTTTGGACCATTCAGCATACCTAATGGCTGCAGCATCAGTACTGAAATGAAGAGGTTTAACAAAAATAGTGATGTGAAAACTGGTAATTCCAGCTAAAAAGGCCTCTTAATCAGGATGCTTCCTGGATAGTGTATGGGAAAACAGAATTTTCCAAAGGATTTAGCTCAATGCCTTTCTCTGGTAAAAGGAGTACTGTCCAAAGGAATTTGCACCTGGTGATACACAGCAGTCAGAAACAGTAGCATCTTACATAATGTGTGCACCTGGGAGGACAAAATTAAGTGAGGGCTGTGAAAACTTCCGACAGGTTAATGACAGGGAAAACTGTAAGGGCACATAGAGAGTCTTTCAAAGATCACAAGTGTTGTTCATTACTCCTTGTTTAAAGCTTTTCCAACTTAGTAATGATGTAGGGGCACCCTACATCACTAATAATAACACCGTGGTGAAAGATGATCCAGCACACTGAATGTGTAAAAATTAAGATTTTTCTTCAGTGCTAATTATGCAGTGAAAAATTTGTAAAATCTAAGACCTAATGTGTTCTCTCATCACAATTTTTCTTTTAGCCAGGTATGTATTACGCTTTTAAAGACAAAAAAAAAAAAATACCACATGAAAATGTTAGTTTTGTATAGCAAAACTAACTTTGAGAGACACCTGATATTATAAGCAAAATCACGTTATAATTCACTAGGGTTTATATATTTAAATTCCTCAGGCTGTCTTGAAAACTTCATTAAGCATATGGCCTGCTTAATCTTCTGTATGTATTTCTCTAATATTTTTAATTTTAAAAAAAGTTACGGTCTCTACGATAAATATGTAGATAATAACTATAGACACATCTTAATACCCAATACATATAATATATTCCACCATCCATATAATATATTCCACTTTTCAATTGATTACTTATTATTACTCTCATCCAATACACACTAGGCTTCATACTTAAAACCAAATTTTTCAGTTAATGAAATCCATTAATAAAAATTTTTTAAAAATGGTATTTTATTTTGATGTAATTTTTATTTACCATTCATACTTTATATGAGGAAAATTAAACATAACTAAACACAAAGATTACTTGGTAGGAAGAAATATTTAAAAATACCCCGTGGTTCCCTGCAATTCATGTCTTCAGAGCATTTCCTTCCGATAAAAGTCAGGGTTAACTGTTCCCAGTTGGTATCAAACCTGATAATCTCTTCCTGCCCTAGAGAACTGCTCTTATCACCAGGAGCAACCCCAACGGAGAACAAGGATGAAGCAGGGAAATTCTGTGCAATTCTACTGCCAGTTTACATCTCTGAGAGGGGTCAGTAAGTGAAAGGATGAGAAAGTGACACCAGAGCACTGAGTGCCATCATTTGGCCTGTTTGCCTGAGGTGACATTTAAGGATGGGATGGAAGCAGTTTCCTCTCCTGACTACACAAACTGTCAAATACAATAACACATAAAGAAAAAATGCTGTAGTTTTGTTACTAACTTACAGAAAGGCACAGATGCATTGTTTACTTCCACCTAGAAACTAGAGGACAATATCAAAAATTAAGTTCTGCTTATCTATTTATATTTTAAATTTAAAATAGTTATTTGGGGTTTATATGAGAATATTATTAAAATAATTCAAATTTCTGTTAACATGGCTTAACTGCAAGACTGAGCCATACCTGAATAAATTCTTTTCAAAAATAGTTTGGAAGAGAACAAAACCAAACTAATTGAAGAGGAAAATGTAAGTATTTTGCAGGGTTTAATGCAATTTTTAAAATGAAAATTTGGGAGAAAAAGAATATAAAAGCCCTGATAGCACTGTTTGTAGCTGCAATTAGTAAGCTGAAGAAATGCCATTTGGAAAATATAATAAGGAGAATCAAAACTATTCAATACAGACTTCAAGGAATAGCCCCATTTTTAATAGTTTGCTGCAAAAATAAAAATTAGTTGTTTAGTTTTTGAACCTGAATCTTTTGCTGAAATTCCCAAGCCTGCAACTTATGAAGTCCCAGAATTGGAATGACAGATAAGCATGACAACTGCTTCATATTGGAAGATACTGGGGAAAGGACTGTCAGATCTTAGGACAACCCAGCATTGGGTGGAAATGGGGGCAAGGATGCTTAAAGGTTCTTCAAAAGGGCTGTTCTGTTCCAGAAGTTTATGGTAGAGGAAGTTTATGATGGGAGATGAGGCTGCAAAGAGGCACTTCCTCCTGGGGACATTATTTTTAAGAACAGGAGAATTCTTTACCATTAAACAAGTGCTTTCTTTCCTGGGCAAGACAAATAAGATGTATTTGAAGCTCATATACCAGTTCAAAGTTATTTGTAAAGGAATGCAAAAAAATTCTCTAACTCATTAATCAGAATATGAGACAGATCTATATTATATCACCCCAGAAACACTTGCTTTGTATCATAGAACTTATGAATTAAAGGAATTGAGGAAAATTGTATTTCTGTCAGTCAAACAATGCCTGTGCTGGAAAAAAATACATTTGGGTTAAAGCTCGCTATCAGTTGAGTATTTAAAAATTAAAACTCCAGTTTTAGAAATATCATGATGAAAATCTTCTGTTATATGTTACAAGTAACCCTTACAATGTGGGATTTCTCTGATGGTAGAATAATATTTCTATGTTCTTCACAAACTGTGTTTCCTCAGAGGATTTTGGAATGTAGAAAATTTTATGCTGTATCAAAAACTGTGTCTACCAAGGCATAAATTCAGACTTTAAGTTATTCCATTTTCTCATATACCATATTTGATTGTTCCCACACATATTCAAAATTCATTCTGCCATATCATAAAAAGACTGCTACTTTTAAATTCTTTCCACATCATCTAAAACTTTCACCCTGAAAGGTGTCTTTGGTTATAATAATGTATTTTATCAATGCAGAGGTTTTATTATGCCCTCTGGTATGAATTCTGTATTGCTAAGAAAACTTTAAATTTCAATTGTCCATGTTTCATAACATGTGGTGCAACATATCTCTCTCCTCTGAATTCAAAGTATACTAATATTTAATTCTAAAGCATAGAGGCAACACAACCAGAATCAAACCATGTATTTCATATCATTATGTGGAGAGTTGGCAGAATTTTAAAGAAACTTCACTTTTTTGCATTTTTATCTGTTTTTTCCCCTTTATATACATATAAAAAGTTATCATTGCATGCATTAGAGAAAACAAATACAGTAAATTGGAATTTATTTCTTCAGTTTTCTGGCTTGGCAAATCTCTCCATTCCTAACACCTAGAAATTCTTTTGATCATTCCTCATTTTTCTTTCAGATTTATATTCTATGCCACAATGCAATGCTTCCCTGCTAAAAAAGAGCACACAACTCAATAGTGAAAGAACTTTCAGAACTCCCCAGGAAATCACTCCGTGGTCTGAAATCATTACTTTTATTTCTGTGCCACAGAATCCTATTCCAGCTTTTATCTTCCCACTGGAAAGAATTTTTCTGTTTGAAGACTCAGTTCAAACAGGCTCATGCAAACTCTACTGGAGATGTAAAATAATTGTATCTAGAAATTTCTAGATAAATGAAGCAACAATGAAATAAAAAAAGGACTTTTTTGCTTGTTTTCATATTTTGAAGACCTTTGCTCGTGAATTTGAAGAAAAAATTGAACAAGCAATTACCCAATGAATTTTTTTTTTTATATTTCAGATTTATATCCTCTGATTGGTTTCTCAAGCATGAGACTCTTCTAAGCAAAAATAATCTCCTTTTCTCCTGGATAAAATGCAAGAGCTTGGAGTAAAGACAATCTCTAAAAGAGAGTGTTACAAACATGATAACCCCAGGGGGGTTATAATAGTGGCTAGACACCTCTTAGGGATTAGTAAATCAGAGGACTCAGAAACAAAAAAGAATCTTTGTTGAATCTTAGAAGGTGAAGTTCAAGACTTAGGTGCTGCTCAAATCAGTCCTTACTTTATCCCGCTGAACACTTTTCATTCCCAGCAGTCTCAGCTTGTCCAGAGATTTGAAGTTATTAAGCTTAGCCTTAAGTTACACTGGCTTATGATTTCAGAAGAAATCCTGTCCTACATAAGTCACCAACACACCAGCAAGAGTCTTGTTAACTTCAGAAAAGACAGAATTCTTCCAAAGAGGAATGAGCTACAGGACATGCTTTCTTCATTTATGCGAGCTTAATCATGAATTACCACGAAAAAAATGACCTTCCATTAAGAATGTACTTTTTTTTTTTTTCTTTTAAAACAGATTTAAAAGAGAAAACAAAATATTAGAACTTACATTCAATATCAAGGTACATGCTCTTTTGGTGCCCACCAATTCTACTTGCCGCTTCACAGTCATATCTCCCTGAATCTGACAACTTCACATCTTTAATATGCAGTGACGACTTCCCATGCTGCCCTTTGACTTCTATACGGCCATCTGGGCTCTGTTTACATTGATTCAGGAAAAAAGAAGGTTTTATATGTTTATATATGTATATCAATGTAGAATTTATAGTTATTAAACACTACTGATAAGAATGACTGAAAGCATCTCTTCACCTATGGTGAAGTTATTACTGACAGCTAAGCAACTTCTAAATTGTCCAAATAAATTAAAAAAAAAAATAGAAAAAACATGTTCTCCTTCTAGGCAGTATAATAAAAGAAGTAAGTACATGCTTAAAGGAACATTGTCAAGGGAAACCACAATATGTATCAAATTATAACAGCAATAGTGAACTACATACTCAAAACTTCTTTACGATCTCACTCACTGTGTTATGATGCTGTTAAGAAAAATGCATAGATACAACACTATATCTTAGATTACACACAGCATAATCTCTGGTCCTTACAACTGCAGCTGTGAGGCTGAACAGAAGTATTGCCTCAGAAAATGAGCAAAACCCGGAATCTCAAAACTGTTAGAAAAAACTTGAACTATAAATGCAACCACAATTTCTGGATTTCAGTTACTTTTCATTATATGGAAAAAGCATGAAAAAATGAATGCTGCCTTTCAATTTTCTAGAACATAATTTTATAAAAAACCCAGTCATCCATAATGACTCTCCTGGCCCCACCCCATTCCTCCCCACAATTTTTTTTTTAATTTAATGGGTATACAAATATTAGGTAAAACTAAACAAAATAAAGAAGAAGTCCTCTTCTTGATGCTTCAAACTTTATGAAATATTATGCCTGAGGAAAAAGAAGTTGTTTTCTTCTGCTCTTTACTTAAAGCATCATAGAATACTTTGGGCTCGAAAGGACCTTAAAACTCATCTCATTCCATCCCCCCCTTCCACTTCACCTTCTACTAGTTCAGTTTGCCCAGAGCCCCATCCAACCAGATCTTAAACTTTGCCAGCGATGGGAAAGCCACAGCTTCTCTGGGCAACCTTTGGGATATCTGTTGTACTTGGTCATCTCTCACTATTTTGTTTAAGGGAAAAAAGCTCCAAACATGATTAAAAATACTGATGTTAACCTACCTTCATTATTGTAGGGTGGAAAAGGGATGAAACCCCAGTAATTATTTCAGTGCATGATGTTACACTTGAAGCAGATTTTTATGTTCAATTCTATAATACACACATCCAAGTTTACTGCATATTACACTCAATACTCACCAAGTGGCAGCTGATGTTTAAGTGGTTGAGCTTTTAACTCATTGCAACTGATCTTTGACTTAATAAAGGAAATATGTCACAATTTAGACCTTAAAATATTTGATGTAAAGCAGTCAAATGAAGCATGTTGTTTATCATGATTACTAAAGAAAGAAAAGTATCCCAGTCCTATGTAAGAATCCAAGCAGACTGAATTCTGTTTCCTGTGAAAACAACTCATCATGGGTATATAAATTAAAGTTCTTGAATTCTAACCCAGGAGACAAAATAAACCACTTTGAATTGGCTTTAATTTGCTAGAAATTAGCAACTTAGACCACTTAGCTATCAATTTTAATACTGAAAATTCTTTTTCCACAATATGCTCAAAAAAGGAAAATAAAAGTTATGATGTTGCTAGAAAACATGTTACAGTAGTGAACATCATGGCTTTTGGAAGGAATTCCTTGGCTAATTAAAACACAATTTCTTCAAAAAAACTTGTATTCTAATTTCTGACACAATGCTATATAAATAAGCTTTTATATATATGTAAACCATATATATAAATGCTTATTTATATAGCATTATATCTATTGTTTATATGTATGTAAAGCAAGTACATTCTATGACATAGTTAATACCAGTTATGAGTATTTTCTTCTTTATTTAAATATTAAGCATGTAATACCATGGTCAAACTACATTATTCCTGCCTAAAATGTACATATACTTCAGAAATCTAATATCTGATTTTTTCTTGATGAAAAATATTTGCTTAAGAACTTACATTTAAAATGGTGAAACAACCTGTGACAATGAATCATAGATAAAAGAGTAAATACTTTATTAGGGATTCATTATTTCAATACTAATCCCAAATACTTTAATTCACTAATACATATTTCACTGTAAGTAATTCCATATATCCCTAAGCACATATATGAGTACTAACAGGTGTAATACAAGAAAATAATAATGAAAACAAGCACGAAGATCCTTAAATTAAATAAGTTTCACAGTAATTTCTCAAACTCCTCTTAGTTAATTTAATTATTTTCTAATACTGATGGAAAAAAATTTTGACTCTACTCAGTATAACTTTCCTGTGTTCTCACATTCTCTTATTCAAATGTAGATGATGGAATAGATTTATAGGTAAGACAAAACCCAAGATATAAATACTAATAAATACTCTGAATAATAGGAGATTTTCATATATCATTTATTCTTATAATCAAATATATGGTAAGAAACATTTCAAGACGGATTTACTAGGTTCAAAGCCCATAAAACAAATAAAACAATGGTAGGCAAGGAAATTTCACTAGAATTATAATAAAAATATGCATTTACTAAATAATATTTCTACTTCTTTTAGGTTCACGTGTTAAAATTGCATACTAAATCAAGCAAAATTTCTAAAATATGTTCTGCTTCATTGCTTATAATGCATGTTATACTGTGGCTTTTGAATAAACAGTTTAAAAAGTCTTGTTCCCTGAGTCTGTTCTGCAGACGGATTGGTGTACAAATCCATCATTTATTTCTTTTACAAAGATACTGCAATACCTGGTTAAAAATATACTGATAGAAAGAAAGAAACACATGAAAGAAAACAGAAGTGTAAATGCAGATCAAGAAAATTCCATTAGAAACAATGAAAAACAACTAATTAAAGAAATAAATAAATGAAAGGAAATGTTTTGATGCAGGAGGATTCCCAGAATATGAGGGATTTTGTGAGAGGATTCCCAGAATATGAGGGAGATTACCACATGCAAATCAAAATGCTAGTTAGTATGGCGAAGTTTCACAAGGACTTCAAAAACACTGGTGAGGCTCTATTATTTTTCTTTATGGTATAAATCAGACAAGTGAGATCTGGGTAAATGATTGAAGGACATGTGATGACGCAAAAAAAAACCCACGTAACAGTGCAGTTGGATATGAAAAAGAGCAATGAAGAAACTGGGACAAAAATCAAATATGCAGTGTAACCTGGAGCAAAAACAGAAGATACGCTATTTATATTTTTCTGTTATTGTAAAGGACATCATTAAAACCAGGATAAACTGACAAGCAGAACTTTCTAACCATTGGTAACGCCTTTCTGGGGTTAATTTCTCTCCTGCACTAATTATGGAGAGCACACATTAGCACTGTCGGGCACCATAACACACCAAAACATGAAGAGAAAGAGACACAGGTATGGGAACACTACACCTGCCCAGTAATCCTTAGGAGAAATCCCCACCAGGAAGAAAGCTTTGGAGCTGCCAATGGGCCAAAGCCAAAATACAGATATAATCTCTATAAATTAACAATGTTAGTAACTCTGAAGCCTGCCTGAAATAACAATGGATACCCACTAAATTGGGACATTATTTTTTTTTTTTCCCCAAATGTTATAGCATGAGAGATGCAGAATCTTTATTTTCATTTTATTGCTTAATAGTGATGAAGAGCATAAAAGGGACAGAACAAACCCCTAGACAATCAGAATAGTCTCTATGGCCCATCACTCATGATTTGTGCTTGTTCACTGAATTACTCAGTATCTCCTCCCACCATGGAGAAAGAAAAAACACTGAGGTCTCAAAAACTTGAAGTTAAGACATGACCATACAGATTTACATATTCTTTGGAAATAAAAATTATGTTAACAGATGCTTACACTCTTAGACATTGGAAAAATGATGAAGTCTTCAGAAGTTACATTTTCACAGCATTTTAGAATTCATAATAAAATCTAAGAAATAAATATTTGTCGTGGTTAATGCTCATTGGAGAATTTCATAAAAATTATAAATAAAAGTGCAGTTTTTGAGGCTTTGGTCGTGGAGTTTTTTCTTCTCCCATATCTTTATCACCAGCACAAAACTAAGATGCAAACGAAAAATCTTCAGCAGAGACTTTGAACAATGTTTTACTTAGGTAAAGTCACTTTGGGATTTTATCCCCATAAAAAGCACATTCCCTCATTAGGAAGCAAGAAAGCCCTTTTATTTTGAATACTGATAGCAATCTAGTTCCCTGCCATTGTTAAAGGAAACTCTTCTGTCCAGGTCTGCAAGTAAAACTATCCAAAATGCCACCACATAAAAAGTATCTTCTGGGGAAAAAAAAAAAGGTGAAAATTTCCTGCACTTCCAATATTTTTACTTATAATATGTAGTTAAACACAAATGATTTCTATGCTAATTAAAAAATGAGAGGTGTTGCATAATTTGAGATTAGTCTTGCAGGTTCTGTAAAAGTACATATATATTTTGGTTTTGATACAATTTATGCCTAGTATACATGTTATTTTATTTCTTGACTTCTTCTGTCACGATCATGCTTTCTGAATGTCTTGCATAATTTGTAGTTCCACATGTGAATATTCCCAAAGGCCTGACCAGCTGATGCTGACCTGACTGGTCTATGCTAAGCTTCAAAGACAAGAACCAGAGCTCCCAAGGCAGTACCAGAACAATGATAACTCTGAATTTCAAGGACTCCACTTGCAGAGTGGATGGCAATGTGATGAGACAACAACATCCACATGGAGACAAGGATAGCTTCTGAACAGAATAAATTATTCAGGAACCGTGGATTTTTCAATCTGTAAAATTCCACTGCCATTTTAGTAAAATCAGTTTAATTTTTCAGGAGAAGAGAGTTGGTTGATTACGGTGCTCAGAAATTGTTGTTTGTTTACAAACTGTAGAAAGGTGCGCTTGGACAGAGGTGGATGGTGTGGTTAGTGGATGAGTTTGATTTATCAGCCATTGCTCCAACTCCCACTGAGAAAAAAGTAGAACCAAAGGAGGTGAAGTTTTAGGGCTGCCAAAACTTGCATTTTGAGTTGGCTGAAAACAAGAATGGAAGGTAAGAACACTTGCAGAAATTGGTGACTCACTTGTAGCTGGGTTTTAGTAATATGCTTGAATGGTGAGGG
The DNA here is from genome assembly GCA_034509185.1 of Euphonia xanthogaster. Classification (NCBI taxonomy): domain Eukaryota; kingdom Metazoa; phylum Chordata; class Aves; order Passeriformes; family Fringillidae; genus Euphonia; species Euphonia xanthogaster. Next base: position 13,243,808 of record JAYDZK010000001.1, on the reverse strand, counting down.
CAGCTGGCTTCCTTCCTTGAGTTTACCACTTGGCTGTCAAAGTACTCCTTCAACCCCTGAAGTCCAAGTGCAAGACTGCAAGCAAAGCAATCCCTTCATTTAAAATCTAGACAAGTTCAAATACCTTTATTTGTTTTTATTTAAATGTTTAAAGCTTATTAACGAGCAAAGTGCCAGAACTGTCCATATTTAAAATGCTACAGGTGAGTTTTGCCTGTCAAGTTTACCAAATATATCTTCTGACACCTTGTGTACCTTTAATATTATTTTGGAGGTGCGCTGCATATATTAACCACAGAAAAGATGAAGAGATAGTGGCTTAGAAGTGAGACTGCGCTTTTCTTTTGCAAAACATGGAGCAATCATCTACTCAAAAACAGTCGCTGTAAGAACATGTAACTTGAGTAAAATCTGCAGGTGTTTTAAATTTCCAGCAAAGGATCTCTTTCAGATGTACACGGTTGAAGATCCTCATACTGCAGGGAGGAGGATTGAAAAAATCATAGTTCTTCCTTCTTTGGATCAAATTGTTAAAATTTTCCAACTCATTGTTTTGTCTTGGTTATGTTTCCTGTACACATTACTGAATTTTCAAGGAGAAAACAAATATTGATTAGCAGAATAATCTTTGGAATTTCACAAATAACAATTTTTAGGAATTTTGCTGATTTCAGGTTGTTTTCGCATCCACATGAGAGGTAACTTGAGATCATATACTTCAGGCTGATGCTTCTTATATGTGAGATTTAAGCAGATCTTAATTGCCCATGAAAATATTTCTTGAAGCAGCATGAAAGATAAGAGCTTCTGCAACCTGACATGCTGATACTAAATGATGATAAAATTCCAGAAGTCTATGAAATGTACGTGACCAGCAATTCCTAGTCTGAAAATCTACCTTTGATGATGAGAGAAAGGGCTGTTAGTCACAACAGCCATCATCGTGTAGAAGCTGATGGAAGCTCCCTTCTGGGTTATGGATGGTATATTCACAATATTCCCCATTCTCTTCAGGAAAATGTATTCTATCCATGCACCTGTTGGAGACAGCAGAAAATTCCAGAGTATTGCTATGTGCATATGCCTTAATGTCCAGTGAATCAGAATAATGCTACAGCAGTGTCTTGGACTTCAGTGATTTTTATAGGAGAACTTGTGATATTTTAAAACTTCAGCTTGTTAATTATACATGTCAGCATGCTGCCAATTCCTGAATTTCTAGGAATATGCTTTTCCACAAAGAAGAAAATATTGAAGCACCTATTGGTTGTAGATCTATAGTGTAGCACCAGGGAAGTCACAAGAACACCTAATGTTGAAGAAAAAATACTGTTGTTTTGATTTTCTGTTCAGCTGCAGACACACCCGTTACTTTTATAGATTTCAGATTGTAAATGGCAGCAGGTTCTATGCAGGTTGTTAGCTGCATGTAAAGTCTCAGGAAAAAATGTGTTCTTGAATGCTTCGTACAACTTTTTGAAATTAGGAACTGATATTTCATTGATTCATGCTGGCATTTCTTTCAAAGTTTAGTCATTATGCAAAGAGATGACACATGAAATCCTGACACCAAACACATAATAAGACATGAAATGGAAAACTGAACTCCTCTCCTTCATTGGTTTTTACTAAACAATGAATATGTAAGAAAAATATTTAAGAGAGAAAAATGATGAGCATCCACTCAAGATTACTTCTGCTGAAGATGCAAATCCTAGATGTAAATCACAAATCTTAATGATGCAGATCACAAGAAAGAAATGGTTGATGATTTTTAATGGCAAAAATATTAGCATCATATCAAATAAACTTGTACAGTAGAACAAGCATTAGTGTTGCCCATGATAAATGACAACAGTAACCACAAATGAATGTTTATAAATATAACAGAAATACTGCAAGTCAAATAATTGCATATGTACTTTGTAATTAGAAATCCTGTTTTACTCATAAATACAATATTTAATGGATTTATTCCTAAGAATTTTGCTGAACTGAATCTACTCCAACACTGCTATGATGCCTTTAAAATAGGTGACTCAAATGGATTCAGGCCAGCAAAATTCTCAGGAAGAAGACCTTTAAGTACAATGTTTTATTCAATACAGACCTCACAGAAAATAGCCACTAAAAACGATTTTACTATACAATTCTTAGTTTAGACAATCAAATATTACTGTAACTTGGGACTGAAGGTGGTTGTTCTTTAATTTTAGTGACCAGCAAGTGAAAACATGGGGAAAACTTAAAAAGGAAAGAAATAAAAAAAAACAACCTGTGGCTGGGCACACATGAAGACAAATCATGTCAACTTACTGCATTACAAAATGGACAAAAATAACTTGAAGCTGACCCAAGGCAGGGTGATGAATTGTCAATCCTTTTCTACATTTTTTTATATCTTTAAAGAAAAACAAGCACTGTCAGACAGTATCTGGGAGATTAAAAGAAGGAAAGGAAAAGTAGGAAAATTTTGTATAACAATTTTTGCTATAGTGTTATTTTCCCCCTGTATTACTTAGAAATTTTGAATTAAAATGCTCAAGTCATTATAACTGAACAAAGAATAATTGCTTGTTTTTTTTTTTGTTTAGACTTGGACTGATAACAAATTCTTAGATATATACAGGTTGTATACCCCTCCTGCCCACAAAACTTTGCTGTAATATATGACAACCTTTAAAATTACTACTACTACTACTACTACTACTACAAGAATTTCAAACAGAGCTTAATTCATGTGTATATACATTCATTTCATTTTCACAGATTTCATATTCAACCTTTAACACAGTCTAGCTTTAGTTGCAGGGATAACTGATGTAGTGAGGGTATGTAGAAAAAGAAAGAAAAGAGAAAAAAATTAAAAAGGTAAACTAAACACAAATCATAATTTGAGTTTCTGGGTTGTTCAGTAGCAGCTTGAGATCCCTCCCAGTTTACCATAAAGTTGATGCATATTTTACTAAAATGCTTTTGGCTGGACAGCAGATAAGAAGTCTGCCTGGAAACTGGGCTGTGACAGAGACCTGCAGGGGCACATGTAAGCAACAAGGCTCCCTTAGGAGAAGGAAAGTCATGGAAGGCCAGAAAGGGGAACAGCTTGAGTCACAAGGTGAAGAGAATTGTCAGCAGGAAATTCCTAACCTCACAGATCACAAAGTCTTTGCTCACAAATACTGATAACTCTGAAGGATTTTTTTCAGCTGAAGAAACAAAAGGAAATTACTGCAGCAGCAAGCAAAAGGAGAATGTGAGGTAAACTGGACATAACTGAAAGGGCTTATGTTTTCAAATAATTTTATTTAATTGATGTCCTGAATACAGTTCTCAGTTTCTCTATTTACATGTCTATATTCATAAATATGGATATTAATAAAAGCTTATGATGGATATATCAGTTAAATTAGATATTTGCTATTACAGAAAAATGTGCTACTAGAGTTTGAAATAAGTTGGGAAGCAGAGATTGCAACCCATATGTTATTCTCCTGGAGAAACTCTCATTGAGAACAAAACTTTTAAGCCAGTCTGTTTCTTCTTTTCAGTCAGCTTGCAGGATTCCTGACTCAGCTGTACACATTAGGAAATGGAATATATTATTAAATTATCAGAAGTTATGTATTAGTACATCATTGAAGAAATAGATCTCTAATAACACATTAACTGAAGAGAGTATGTGGATAAATTAATGACAGCTGAAATATTAGTCACAGTTCTAGAATTCTCTGGTATGCAGGTAATTGGGAGAGAAGACTGGGACCTGGAGGAAAGTAATGTTTTCTGTGTGAGGAAGAAAAGGAGAAGGAAGACTGAGTAAAAAGTGTCAGAAACAGCCCTTTATCCAAGTTATGTAACCCTGAGGAACTTATTGTTATGTATAGGCTGCCTATAGGACATATTAAAGCATGTTAGATGATCATCTTGCAGTAAAGATTTGTACATGCTATTAATTAATTGAATTTTGCCACAAATGTTACAACTTCATTTGCACAAACAGGAATTTATAGAAAGAAAAAAAAAAAAAACAAAACATTTTATTGCTAACAACACTATTTATGCAACACTTAGAAATTTCTATAACACGGGTTGAGACCATGCATAGATGGGAGTTCTTTTGACCATGAAGCAAAACTCAGACCTATTTCCCACTTATGAAGTCCTAAGAAATATGGTTTGCTGTATTTTATAAGCTGTCAGTAAGAGGTGGTGCAAACAGTCTTCACTTTTCCCAGTGTACAGAAATTAGACTTTTGCATTATGGTTTAAATGAAGTTTCATAGTCTCCTAACTAGCAAGACATTCACTGATAAATCATCATCGTCCTGTTAAAGTGTCATAATTTCACTGTCTTTGAAATCTAGGAACTGGTATTAGTAGGAAAAATACTTTCAGAGTAGATACACATGGAGAGATTGCACAATGAGAATGTGACAGGAGAATATATATATTTTTAATAAGCATACTAAGGACATCAATCAATTATCAAGAACTAATTATTACACAGAGCTTAGATAAAAGAAACAAGCAAGGGATTGAAAAATTGAATACAGGCCTTTGCTTTCATCCCGGCTTTGCCAAAAGTTCCGAAAACTTAAATTCTCCTAATATATACAGGTACTCAGCCTTTCAGGTCAGGAGAACTGCAGACATTTTAATAACATAAAACACATTTTTGCCAATGTTGCACTTCTGATTTTGCCACTGATTAGGCTCGCTCTCAATGTAAGCAGGATGTAGAAAATGCAACACTTCTTAAGTGTCTGGAGAAGATCCTGCAGTACATCAGGGAGTAATGGCTCCAGCTGACTCCAGTCTCTAAAGCATGGATATATTACCTAGAGACTCACCAGGTGTATATTCTCTATTTCACCAGACAAGCTACAGCTATCTGGAACTTCTTAAACCATTAGCAAATAACACAAGTGATACTTAGGCTGAAGCTCATGGAACAACTGTTTGTGTTGTAGAAGAAACGAGTGAATATTCCAATCCAAGCTGTGCTGGTATTGTAGAAAATATAAGTCCATGAAAAGTTCCATAATAATTTCATTCTTCATTAGTGTAACAGACCTAGTATCATCACTGATATCTAAATGGCAAAAACTAGAATTGCATGGGAAATAAATGTCATTTCCAAGCCTTTAGAGCTTTACTTCAGCCAGTACATGCAGCACTAAAACCTACAGAAAGTACCCAAAGCATATCTATTTGGTACCTAGGTAGTACAGAAGCAAATGGATTAAATAGAAAACATTTTTAAAATTTTAAATATAAATTAGGTGTAAAAAAGAGCATCCATCCATTTACAGAACAGATAACAAATCTAGACTTAATTTATGGTATCCCATTAAAGAACTGCTTATATTATACATGTTCTTAAATCAATGAATTTCCCTATGCTTTTTTAAGCTTTTAATACAGAAGAGTTAATAAATTTTACATTTTCATGCCCTTTTGTCTCCTTTAAACAATCAAAAACTTTGTTTCTGCTTACTTAATTCTTTCCCAGCAGAAAGTGACCATAAAGTTTTACTGAAAGGAAAAATGTACAGAAATGAGAGAATTCTGAGCTGGTGTAATACCAGTACAGAAAGCCATGCAGACAACACAAATCCCTCTCTGTGTACGTACAGGCGCTTGGGCTTACCCTGAATAACAGATCATTTACCTTCTATCCCAAGAGAGGAACAAATCTGAAGGCCCCTCTGGTCATGTGGCTAATATTTAGTACTGAGTTGTCAATACAATCAATATCTCAAAATAATTACTAGCTTAATTTTTGGCTTGATTTACACATCACTGCAGGTACTGTAACCTAAAAGACTGTGTGGAGATCAGAAAACTGATGGAGCTACTTGAGAACTTGAAAATTTCTACATTGGCTCACAGTTTTCCTATTTCCTCAGGTCACACAGGAAAGCTGCTCTTTCCTTCTAACTGAATACAATCCTACTCCTGCAAAATCAATCTTCTTGCTCAAATACCGTCACCTCCCAAAACTAGAGATAGATGAAGGAACACCAAAAAGTATTCAGATTTCCATGGATCAGATGGCTCCTGAAATTTTACTCTTCAGTGCTCATATATGGCCCTTTATTTGCTTATGTCACAGGGTATGAGACTATATATCTCAACAGCATTAATTATCTAACATATATAAGCGATCCTCTTGGTCGAGTTCATTTATTTACCTTCTTTCAGTCACAATATTCTTGCTCTCTAACTTCATAGTCTTAATATGTGAAGCCCAGTAAAATTCATTTGGGGCTTAAAAACAAAAGAGAAAAGAACTTTGAAGCCTGATTGAATCATAGCAGTGTTTCAATTGCATCATCAAACACAATTGTGACTGGCTACATAAATTGTTCTGGATTTCAGGCCTGTGCCAATATTGCAACAACAAAAACATTCATATGATATTGTAAGTAGGAGCTTTTCCCTAGGTTATAACCTGTTTCAGCACAATACGTAGGTGAAACAGGTTATAACAATTTTCTCCAATACAGCAAAGAGATTGGCATTGTGTATTTCCCAGCTATTCAAAGGAGAATTATTCACAAAAAGTAGAATTTGAATAGCTCAAAAAAAAAAAAAAGATATTTCCTGGAATTAATTAAAGTACCCTAGATACATCTCTGTTTTCTGTGATTCATTTCAAATAAAGACCTGATCCTTGATGAGCAAGAATTTAATAGGGCTCACATTTCAAAAAGAAGGACAACATATTTCACTGACACTGTAAGACTACTTCTTTTTGTGCTGGGAAAATCAACATAAACAGGGAGTAAAAAAAAGATTTTTTTTTATTAACATTTGTAATAGCTGAAGTGAAGTTAATAGGCTCAGGAAAAAACAGACTTGACCTTTCAAAGAAAAAAGATTACCTTTGTCTATTGCCTGATCAGGAAAACTATTAAAAACTCTACAAGCTCCATTCTACAAATATTCATGATTTGCATGCAAATACAAAGTGAATTAAACTTGGAAAATAAATTAATTATTACCCTGAACTCTGCAATATTTAGAAACAATGACACAGAAAATTTCACGGGGAGAACCAGGCTATTGTTGTAATGGAAGAAAGTAGAATTCAAACTGTTTCTGCAGTGTTCATTATAAAATTAAAAATCACAGGTTGGGTTTTCCTTTGTGGTACAAGGAGAATAGTAGAAGATATTTCAGAGACATCCAGTGAATCTGTATGAAATAGAGTAGTAGCACAATAATAGAGTATAAAATCCTACCCTAAATCCAACACGTAAGTTGCAACTGGGACCTCTCTGTATTGGCTCCTTTCATTCATTTTATGTGTTTAGATCATAAATTCCTCAGGGTATGCAGCATATGCCTCTTTGGACACATGCTGCATACAGTGGAGCCACTGTCTCATATCAAGCCCCATCTGCTATTGTGATTTGTATTCCAAAACAGGGCTTGAAATGCAAATTGCAAATAACATTGATCAGCATCCATATTTCTGCTAGAATTAGATGCTATGAAAGTGGGGCACTAAACTCTGTCCTCACACTTGTGCAGTACACACAGGAATCAGTGACAATTTTGTACCAGCAATCAGGATGTGCTGTCCTTCAGGGATGTGTGTAGAGATGTACGTGCATGCCCAAAATCCATTTCATAACTGATTATGCCAAATTGAATCCAATTGCTATCTTTCCTCCTGTTCTAAAAAAAGCAGCTCTTCTCCTGCCTCCTCTTTTCACAGGGAAAAGGGCCAGGCCTGCAGGATGCACAGTGGTCTGTGGGAATGTGCCATTTGAAATCCCAGCTGGAAGGGGAACGGCCAGGTTGGCACATGAGTGCAAGGACAGGCAGTGCAGGGGAGTTGGGGACTGGAAGGACACAGGCAGAGTGCGTGCACCAAGCAGAGAGCTTCAGCTTGACATTGAAACAGCAGGTGAAGCTGTGGCCTTGGACCAAGCCTCCTCTTCCATTTTTACACCATTAATGGTGAGACAAACTCAGTCCAGCACGCACTGCCATTCGTTTATTCAACCTTACCCACCCCCCATGTATTTATGGGCTATACAGCCACAGAAGGATTACAGAGGCCATCTAATGTGACCTCCTGGAAAACTTTTCATTTAACTTTCAAGAGGAGTCAGAGGAAAGGGAAAGACCCCTTCATTTCAAATTTTTCATGAAAGAGAGACCACACACTGTGTGCTAGATTGTTCTAAGAGCTAAATGATAAAAGGACACAGGAAAAGGCTTCTTTGCTTCTGGTTTGAAGTCACTTGGCTTCAACTTTCAAATACACACTTCTGAGGTACTGAAAATCCTTTATCAAAGCTGTATTTGCCAAAGAGATAATTATAGAGCTCATACTCATTAATATTATCCTCCTTAAGCCCAGCTGGGTTACTTCTTTGATCTATGACTTTGGTGCATATATTCCATTCTTTTGGACACAATAAATTCAAAACTCAGGAAAGTCTATGTCCCAGTTATAAGATCTATCATTGGATAGAAAACATTTTGAATCCATGCAGGCTCAGAATGATCTCACATTTAGCAGTCTTCCTAATCCACATGAGGTATGTTTACATTTTAGTAAAATAAGAACCATATGATTGAGAAGCTACATTTTAAATTTAAAAAAGGTAAAATTACAAAAATAAGAACAAAACTTTATGTATTCTTTTAATGATCATTGTGTTAATATTATTGCTTGAGCAGTTTTTCCATCCTCTGTGCAAAAAATCATCCCCTAAAGATACTCTTAATTCAACAGAAATGATGAATAAGGTGCAATTGATATCAAGAAAAAATTGACCCGAAAAATTCAAAATATGAATACATTGAATAAAGAAAATAATTGTTATGCTTATGCATCATTAATGTTGCTGCATGACAATGGGATATTTTTTTAAAAGTTATCACATATAAGTAATATTTTCAATTTAATATTATGTTCTATCTTGCTCTGCCTTGATTTCTTCAATTCACCTTTTCCTTCTCTTTCTGTGCGTAAAACACTGCTGTACTATTTAACAACTATTCAATAATTTAATCACTGCCAGTTTTGTTCCCTATTCACCTAATTTGGTAGGAAAACACAAGCCAGGCTTTTGGCAACCCAGACCAGGAGGACCGTGGGGCAAATATAGCAGCATATTTTATAGGTCAAGGACATATTCAGTATTTCAGAACATTTATGCAAGATTCAGCAAAAACTCTCCCATGAGCAATACACAGAGTTATTTCTTTGGCAAGAACAAAGGAAAGCACATAACTGTATTTATTCTCATTCTTTTTATCTTCCACATAGAGTCTGTCAGCACAGCAGTAGGAAGTGAATTTAGATTTTCAGTTGGTTATCACTATTACTGAGTTGAACTACATTTCAGAGAATATTCCAGCAACACGTCAGTTTAACCACCTGCAGCTGGAATTAAGAATATAAGACTGTCTTATACCAGCACTGGATAAATTTCAAGTTTCAACTGCACCAACATTTAGAGCTTTTTCTGCTATTTTCTCTCATTTTCAATATCCTTTATTGAAAGTTATTTTGGGAACATTTCAAACATAAGTGAGTGGCTAACATTTATAACCTTTGAACAAAGCAGTCTTTGCAAGTCAGAATGATGACCTTTAACTTGAAATATTTAAAGAAGAGAAAAACTGCTTTGTCTTAATGCAAAGCTATTAGAAAAAATAATATATAAATACTGCTATATTGCTCCAAAGTGGAAATCACAGAACAGGAAAATGGTAGACAGAGCCTCCCATAAACTGCCTCAATTCCAGGAAAGGTCAAGTCAGAGACTAGACCAGATCTTCTCCTTTAGAACACAAAAAATGAAAGTACATAATTCCTTAACATACAGCAATTACCTATGAACTAAGAGACTTACTATCTAATTCCAATCATGGCGTGATTGCTATCTAGGTTTTCACCTGTGTGTGTTTTTTAAGCAACAGCTATGAATATGCAAGAAGAAAGTATTTTACTACATAATTACCTAGATTAAAAATTATTAATTAGTTACCCAGGAAGATGGTATCTCTTACTTCAACCACTACAGAGAAATTCTGTGGTCTATGTCAGGAAATGAAGAAGAAAATACTTGCTCAAATATTTGAATAATTATTAAAAAGGGGAAAAGAAGAAGAACTCTGTAGAAACACAGCTTTCTATAAGCATGGTCAGGAATTTCATTGCACCATTCCCTTTTCATTTCACCATTCCACCTAATTACAGCTCCTTTTTCCACACTAACTGACTTTCTCCACTGTCATACAGCAATCTTTCTCTACTCAACCTACTTTTGTTATAAAATATTAAAATGGGGAGACAAAATGGGAAAATAGGCTCAGTTTGTCTTCAGTGACAGGAAAAAATTGGAAGAAAAAAGGGGAAGGGTGAAATAAAGAACTATGGAGTATTCAGATTTTTTAAATTTAAAATATCTTTAAGCTCCACTGTATTTTGAGGATTACTGGACAGAATCCAAATATTCTGAAGAAGGGCTATGTGTAGCCATAATAATCAAGATGAAATTGAAACCACTAGTAGGGATTATGTATGACAATTTAAGCTACAAAGATGAATTGCCTTTAAGTATTTGATTGCTGTTTTCTTTTTTTAAATTTAAAATTTAGAATGTCATGTCTCTCTTACTGCCTTAGAAAATAGTGATTCCTTCTAATTCCAGAGGAATCTAGAATTAATCTGTCTCTAAATTAATTTTCTGCTTACAAGGAGAAGATTAGGCAGACAATGCATATTTAGACATTTTAAATATTAGAGGTAGATTTACCTTGTCACCTTCAGAGAAAGTCATTCCATCAATGGCCCTTTTCCAAGTAATCTCTGGAACAGGTTCTCCTTCTGCTTCACAGATGAGGGTTGCTTTCCCATTCTCAAATGTGGTTTCATTTTTAAGTTGTATTATTTGAGGCTGCACTGTTAAAAATACAAATTGCATTACTGATCCTGCACAAATAATGTAATATCAAAATCTATCTTTAAAACCACCCTTTTTTGGTCAAACAGCTCAGCTTTTTTTTTTTTTTTTTAATGTTATTATCTATAAAAGCAATTAACTTTTCTGACCTCCAGTTGCACAGCAACCATTTCTGTATGCCCTATGAGCTGGACATCCTGCCTCCTTGGTGGGGTAGAGTGGGATGGGTCCTGGCTGGTCTGGCTTTGTGGCTGTGTTTATGTGCTTTTTTTCCTCTTAGGAACAAGCTGCCCAGGAGCTGTGGAGTCTCCCTCCCTGGAGATAACCAAAACCCAGCCAGATTTGTCCCAAGTTATCTACTCTGTCTGACTCTGGTTTAGATGGTCTCCAGAGGTAATTTCCTACCTCAGGCATTCTTTGATTCCATGATAAACGGTGTTTGTCTTCAAATGCACATTATTCAGAAAAAAATAAGAATTATTACCATTTTTTGACTTTGATCTTTAGCAATGTTTCACTGGCTTACATGAATTACAGAGTTTAACAAAATCCCCCGGCAAAACCAACATTTCACTGGTATTAACACTATGGAGAATTGAAGAGTCCTCTGTTACAGAGGTGTTCATTCTTACTTACCAAGTAAACTGGTGATAAGGTACATTTTAAAAAGTCCACATATTGTTTTCCTTCTTCAAATCATTACACTTTACAGCCTCAATTACATATCAGCTACATCTTTCAATCTATACTGTACCTTATCAGGTTATTTATACATACAATACAATTTCTGGTTTCATGTGAATACTTTTACATAGAGGATTTATCTGTACAATAAGTCTGTATTAGTACTGTGCATAGAATATTACTCTCTTCCATGACATTCAAGTATCTTCATTAATTTTTTTTGTCCTGTATATTACCTCGTATATAATGATTAATAAGTTTCTCTGAAACTATTCCCCTTACACACTGAAGAAGACACTCATCCCCCTGAAAAACCCAACATGTAATCCTGTAATAAGATTCAATGTGTTTACACCCAAAAGCAGAGAATAAAATTTACATGAGTTAATCAAAATTGGGCAGCTCTTAAGATGAACTTCATCAGCTTTAAGTACATTTGTTGAAAGCAATGTATTTTCTAAGCAGTTTCTCTGAGCTTCACTTTTGAGGAAGCACTACTATGGTGTATTCCTTATGAAACAGAAAATAAAGAGATGTAATCTGTCTTCTAATGGGGTTACTAAAGTGTGTGCTATGGAGAACAGCAATATTGCCTTATGTTCATGGATTAAAATGGGAAAGATACTTGTTCAGGTTGGAATGGGCACCAGGAGAGCTTCTTGACCAACCCCCTCATCAACACAGCCTCAACAGACCCTGTTCAGGTCAGACTGCTCAGGGATTTGTCAAGCACTATTTTGAAAAATTTCATGAACAGAGAGGAGACAACCTCTCCTTAGCCAATTGCAGCGCCTGGCTGTCCTGGTGAGGGGTGTTTTCCTTATGTCCAGTCTCCTGTATCATTTTATGACTCCTCAGTTATAAGTATTGTCTCACAGATGCTACATTCAGCATCACCAAGAAGAATTAGAAAAGCAGGCTCAAACTTGCTATCTGCAGGCACATCACCTACTTTTTTATCCATTCCCTCCACACAGTTCCTGGTCTCACTTCTCATTTTTTTTCTCCATATTCCTTTTGTTGCTTCTCTGCTGTCTGTCCACCCTCGACTATTAGGAATAAACTATTGTGTGTTTACTGCATAGAGATGAGAAACAAGTAGCATTTTACCTAAGAAAGAAATGAACTAATATCCTGCTTTATTAATATATAATCTATGGTAAATGAGATAATGTGATGAAAGAAAACACCCTGAGTGATCAGGAATTCTTGAAATGTCAACTGGATGCAGATTTATTGGATGCAGTAGAAGGTAGCAAGCAAATCATTACATCAGGATATCAATTTGACCAAGAAAATTTAAAACTCCTCTCTGGTACAAAAAGGGATGTCGGTGGAAAGACCTAAAAACCCACCAGAATTAGAGACAAAAGATAATTATGGTAAACCCCCAAATAACTTTAACTATTACTCTCACTTTCAGGATCATTCAAATGCCCAAGAAGCATTTCACCTGGGCACTCAAGTGCTCTATTTCTATAGCCATATCACCTGGCTACAAAATAAACTGTTCTATCCTTTCATTACATTGATATATCATCCTTCCTGGAAAAAAAGGAATGAGCTATAACAAACATAAACCTTTTTATTTTATTTTTTTAAGAGGGATCATACATAGTATTTCATGCCAAAAATTCTCAAAAGTTATAGTTATTTCCATCAAAATGAGTTCCCCATCTGGACAACACGACAAACAATGTAATTTGCTCAAGATGATGCACGTTTCAAAACACAAAAATAATTCTTAACCATAGACTTATTCTGAATTCCTTTAAGACCTTCTTCAAATGGATCACTACAAGACAAAAAGTTTTAGCTTGACATTTTAGACAAGAGTACCTGACATTTAAAGGAATAAGCACTGATTAATCATCAAATACATCTAGCTGACAGTTATTACTCGGAAGAAGAGAGCTCATATGGGGGATATTATTTAATTAATTCATTTTTGTAGGTCACAAGTCATAACTTACTATTGACTTGAAGTTTTTACACTGTTTGAATACTTTTCAATGACATTTTGGACATTGGAAAATATTAAAATACATTTGTGTACATGTAAATAAAACTATTTGAAAATGCCAAAACTAGTATTGACAGAAATGCTGGAACAGTCATTTTCCCCACCCTTCTGCCTCCAATTTTTAACTGTTCTTTCTAAATTGATAAGGTCATTCTCAAACTGATTCAATATTTGCTTTTTGTATTTTAGAAATTATGAAGCAAATAAAAACACAGAGCCTTGGAATGCAAATTCAGGAAGCCTTCAGGGTTTTGCTGCTTTCTTCAGACAAAAATAGTGGAATACAGATGTTGTGATGTAGTTGAAACATTTGTAAGCTAAATGACCTGGCTCAAATGAAAGAATGCTTGAATATAGAAAGGAGCTAAACCTCATTAAAATTATTTAAGGTAAGGAACTATTATTATTAGACGTGCATTGTTAAATATGAACAGAGTGATGATGCCAAATAAAGAAACAACATTTACTGATTGCAAAGTTTGTTTTCTGAGCCAGGAAGGTTGGTTTTAAGTTTCCTAACATTTCTTCAGTAAACAAGTTTCTCTCAGATTCCTTCCTTGGACTATTCTGGCTTTGTCTCATTGCTGTGTATGTCATAAGCTTATGATGAACATGGATAGCAGTCTGAGGCTTTTGCTTACAGCCAAGAAAGTACACAATTTATTGAATTCACAGACTTCTACCCATACCTTTAACAAAGAGTTTCATCAAGCCTTGAAAGCAACACATATACAAAGCTTGAGATAGTCCTGCTTATGTTTCACCAAAAGAATTATTTTAAACAGTTTGATATTGATACAAACTTGCTTGTACTGGTGAGAGGCCTGTATGGCTGCCTGATGAATCACTTGAATAATATATCCCAGGAGGAATTATCCCTTCCTGCTGTTCCCCTGCACAGACACATTTGAATCAGGTGGCAAAACTGCAACGCCATCCTCCTGGAAACTCCTGGTACAATCTGAGCTTAGTAAACAAGCTAGAGCCCAGCATGGAATTATCAAAGATAGAGGTTTCAGAAATCTGATTCCTTATATGATAATGATTCACACACATACCAGTATGAAATGCTGACCTGACTTAGCACACCATGAACTGAGTCTCTCTCTTTGGATGGTATTATTGAAACATGGTAAAATGCTATTACTGCTTCACACTCAGAAGGGTTTAAAACTTGTCTCTGGGACAACTGTCATCACTGTCTTTACAGATTGGATATTTTTTATTTTAAAAAGTAGAAGTATTCAAAAAAAGTGAGGAAGTAATAAGGAGGAAAAAGGAATGCAGAAATTGCATTAACTTCTTATGATGCCTCAGGTTTTAGCTTTTATATTTTTCAGATTCCTTGCTGCTTTAGTGTGTAGTTCTGAGCTTCATATTAGGGGATAGTAAGCCGTTCACAGAGTAGGTAGACAAAACAATCCCTTCTCTAGGGGGGACCAAGGACAAATGATCCAAATTTCAGGCCCAAGAGCATAAACAATGTGGACTGAAGAGAGAAAAACAAGAAGGATGGGACTTCAGGGGCTAAAGCTGTAATTGGACAATTAATTCCAATATGATAATGAACCAGAACTTATAAAAGTGTGGGACCTCTGGATCAGTATCCATTTTGTGACTATTTTGAGTTCATCTTGAGTGCAGCCCTGGCTGGGCTCTTGTACTGCCCAAGGTGAATCCATTGAGGCCTTCTAATAAATCCCTTTTTTATTCTTTAACTCCCACCTGGTCTCTGTTCCAGGTCAGCCTGCACAAGGCATCACTAACATTACACCTGTAAGTGTTGAGCTGTACTTTGTGAAGCTGCAGTTGGTGAACTTTATGATATCTGGAAGGAGCAGGCACAGATAGCTCCATACACAGATCCATGGCACTCTCCTTCTAGAGGTATCCGTGAATTTAAATGAAAAGCTTCCATGCATGTATTGAATAGCATCTCATGACCAACAAAACAAATCACAAAAACCATATTACAACACATAAAAATTTACTTACTAAGCCCAAAAGAAAATTATTAAGGTGTGCTCCAGGCACTATAAAAAGGAATGCAGCATTAAGACTGAAAATAAGGGAAAAATTTAGGCAACTTGTCACCCCAATCTCAGAAGCACAAGACAGCCTTTTTGGTTCTAAGATGAATGGATTTTGAAGGACTAAATTAACATAAAAGTTTTGAATTTTAGCATTTGAAATAAACAAAAGAGGGATAAGATAGGAGAGGTCCATCATATTTCCTCCTCTCTGTCAGATGACAACAAATATATTAATAGCAGCATATATTTTCTCAATAATCAATAAAAATACATTTTGAATGTAAAAACCTTAAAAAACCTTTCCACTTAACAACATTCAGATTATAATTTAAAAGGCATCTAGCAAATAAAAATAATATGTGTTTAAACTATGCATTAAGTACAAAGTGTCTTTTGTAATGCTTTTGGAGGTATCCCCTCATTTGATTTTCATGAAGTCATTTGTCAGAACCCACTGACATGCCAATGAAATACTTTTACAATAAAATATTACTCAGACTGCCCTCTCACTGATAATGGAGGTAAAACACCTATATAATAGAGAACTTCAAATTAACTTATGCTAGGACTCCCTTATTTTTTTATTTTTATTGATTCTGATTAAAGAAAGAGGTTTTTTTCTTTCCAGGAAAATAAATTATTAAACATATAGATGTAGCTTTCTGTGACCTAAGTACAGAAAAGAGAATACTTGTTGACAACCTCAACACGAAGTATCATCAAATTGTATAACCACGTGTTTGAGTGATAAAGAAGTAGAAATAAGCAACTAGAGCAACCAAAATGAAAACCCTGGGAATATAAACACTATTCATATTAAGCAGAAATATGTCTTTAATTAAAGCTAATTTTCTTTCATTTAGTCTGATTATATTTTTTATTCTAACATAAATTAAGACTACTGCCACCACCTTGGAGAAGGAAGGATGAAGAAATGAATGTTTACTTTGGAGAAAGTAAGATGTAGGAAGCTTCAATGTATTGAATTTATTGATTGTTCTTAAATCAACTGCTTGTTCTTATGTTATTTTTGGAATTTTTTGGGGGTTGTCCATAGATGCAAAAATGTGGCATTTCATAATTAAAAATTATAATTTAGATGTATCTAAACACACACATTTATAAATATGGATAGTTACTACTAGAAAAAAAATAAAGTGGAACAGTATGAGTGAAAGTGATAGCTATCAAACAGAAACAAATACAGAGAACATTTTTAAAGAATTGAAGGATGAATACCTATGGTTTCAAGCTGTTCAGTAGTAAACATAAATTAATTTGAATTAAAAAACTTAGCACAAGTTCTAAGAATTAATAGATAAGATCTTTTAGGTAGTAATTGCTAATGATACCAAAAAAAGCTATAGCAGGTAAGAGGAGGACAGACAGAGATAATCAAATCATATCAACAAAGACTGAGAGAAACAGTTTTTTTTCTCTTTTTTTAGAACAAAGCACTAATACAGA
This sequence comes from Euphonia xanthogaster, assembly GCA_034509185.1. Taxonomy (NCBI): domain Eukaryota; kingdom Metazoa; phylum Chordata; class Aves; order Passeriformes; family Fringillidae; genus Euphonia; species Euphonia xanthogaster. The sequence continues at coordinate 13,226,667 of JAYDZK010000001.1, read as the reverse complement.
TGAACTGGGGAAGGCAGGGTACATGCCTATAGGTTTCCACACATAAATCAGAGCTGTAGAAAAACTGTCAGAGTAAGCATTTTTTATCAGAATAAAAAAGAGTTTTCAGCATTGATACTAAAAAACACCCAAAGTTAAACTGAAGAATCTAGGTCATGCATGGAAACGAAATATGTAGCTATTACATGACACTGAAATGAGCATGTCTGTTCCAAAGTCCTCTGTTCTAGAAAGTTTAAATAGTGAATTCTATAATGTTACTATTATTTTTATTGCATTATGGTTATATTACTGTTATTATGAGTTTTAACACTGCCAGGGCCATGTTGTAGAAACAGTAGTCGTTGCCCTAAGGAGTTTGCATTGTAAATTAAAATTAAAGATAGCAGACATATAAGCTAATGAAGTGAGAGAGAAAAATGCAATTTAATAGGTCAATTTAACATAAACAAGTTGTTTGTGTACTATTTAGCTATAATAACCAGCCATCTGCCTTGCCATTTTCAGACTGACAATTCTTTAACACATTTATTGGGAAAAAAATAAGTACTTGTTGGCTGTATATATGACTGTATATAATCTGCGTGAAAGAGATAAAAGTGAAATTTATTGTAGGAGATATTAAAATCCATTACAAATTAGCTATAACCTCTTAGGACAGAGATGTGGGAGACACTCCAGAGAATTCTGTGGAAACTTGAACATACGAAATGATTTTCCATGCAGGAAAGAAAATACCTAAGAAATGTAGGAGTTTAGGATGTGTAGGTTCATAATGGATTTAACCAACTCATAGTATCCATTAAAACAGAAGGATTTTGCTTTCCATGGAGTCCCCAGAAAAGTGGTTGCTAAAAGATGAAAATATATATACAGGAAATCCTCACTCTAAGTCTGTCTCCTTTTCCCTATCCCATTCATTAAAAAGTTTCCTTGCTCTAGGCAAGTAAGTAAACCAAGTAAATTTCAGGAACACTTAAAATTGCTTTTGTAACATACACAATTATTTCTGAAAATATGACTGAAATTTCCCTAAATTAAAATCATAATTAGAAAGTAATTTCTATTAATTCCATTTTTTTTTTGAAAGTTTGGAAATAAAGTTGAATGAAATGTTTCAGTTTTCCAAACCAAGATGCTGTACTTTTTGAGGCTGGGATAAAATTTAAGATTTTATTTCATCTTCTTTCCTTTGAAAAGAAATTGAGAATAACTCTCAAGTACCTCAGAACAACAGCCCAATGGTTAGGCAATGCACCTGGAGTACAGAGCTGGAGACAACACAGCATCAAGAGTTTCTCAAAGAGGAGACAGTGGGTGTATGTGAACACAGCCATGTCCACCTGACACCATGGCTTCAGCCTCGGGCTCCCAGGCCCCAAATGCCAGCATTATGCAGCCCAGCATATACCCTCTTCAATGTCACTTATCAGATTACTGTTTCCTGTTAGAACTCTTTCACTTTCATAAATTGTTATTAGCTTTAGCTAGGAATTAGTGCTAAACAGTAAATAATTGATTTTGTTTTTAAACAGGAATTCATTTCCTCTGTCCTAAGTATGGCATTTAACCGTTCAAATAGAAATTATCTTTCCCTATAACACAAGCTATATTTAATGTAAAGACCCCAACACATTCATTTTTGTAGGTTTTTCATGTGTAAGTTACAGCCTTTTTCTTTTGCACAGTGATTCTGATGGATGTTTCTACATTCTCATGAATACCCATTCTCACTAGGTTATATCTCAGCAAAACTTCAAATAAATTATCAGTTCTGTGTAAAGGAGGGAATCATTAGCACAGCTGGGGTGGGGGAACATAGAAAGAGAAACAAGGGTTTTGAGGTTATTACTTTTATCCTTTGAAACTCAGCACACACAACATTGTTGTGACTACATCTGCAATTGTATACTTAAAAAAATAGATGTCAAGAAAGATAAATGAAAAAAAAAAAGTTAGGAAAATCTCTGCATGGCATTGCCTTACTGAAAACCCTCACTGCTTAGAAGTCAAGGTAACCTGCTTTCCTCCCTTTCAAAACTTCCCCCTTTCACCTCTTGGTTTTCTTGCAAGCAGTCAACTTCTAAATTAAAACCAGAGTGAATTAACAATTTAACACTCCACTGTATTGTGCATGTGAGTAGCAGAAAAGCAAATGCTGAAGATAACCTTTTCAAAATGAAATACAGGTGTAAAGGTTTAAGCAGCCAACAGGGACAAAAGAAGTTGTAAAATCATACAGAAAGCACTTTGCTGCATCAGTAGGCACCTTGCAGAAATGCTATTAATCTGAAATTGTGAATTAACACCTATTTCCTTACTGTTTACGTTTTAAAAGGAAAGATGGACCATATTATGCAGTACTTACCAAAAACTTGAAGGACTGTCTGTTTTTTGTCATTTCCTGCTTTGTTTTTAGCATTACAGATATAAGGACCCGCATCAATATTTTTTATATCTCTTATTGTTAGCTGTGTATTGCTTCCTCTCAGGACATATTTTTCATTTTCTTCAATAAGTTTACCATTCCTAAAAAAAAAAAAAAGGTATAAATCAGCCACTAAGTTCCAGTAACAATGTGCTATAGAAGCATCAATAGGCTTAAAATAATATTTGAGGGAAGAGACTACTATCACACCAGCCTCAAAAATCACAATTTAATTGTCAGGTTTATATATATAAATTTTGATGCATATATATATATATATATATATGCATCAAAATACTATAATACCTTTATTCTTAAATGTTCAATATTGACCTAATGTTAGAAAAATGGTTCTGAATAGGATTCTTACATATGGCTTACACTCAAGGAAGGGCATAAGGAAATTGGTTATATATTGTATGTGAGAAACTATTAAAAGCAGATTTCTCGAGTGTAACTGCTGCAGTTCACAGTAGTAACAATGTAGCAACTTATAAAAAATTAAATTACATTCACATAGAGCCTATTGGCACATCAAGAACCCATCCAAATTATTTCCTCTCAGTTGTTGTTGGCTAGCCACAACTTAGCAAGCAGGCATGTCTCCAGATGTTAGAATGAGCTGTGACCAGATGGTACAGAAATAATAAAATCTGCAAGCAATTCTGAGGGCTGATTGAAGCTTGACCAGTCCATTTGAGCACCTTGGCTCACACACAGCTGCTTTTTCAAGAGGGCATTACTCAAACATTCTATTCTATTCAATATTCCTAGTTTAGGACATATTTTTCAATATTTGAACAAAAATTATTTCCATTTTATTCTCATATAAGGATAACTATATATTTTTCATATTTTCCTAAATAATATTTTCTCTAAATTGAGGATATTGCTTTTTTCTTGGGAAAATAAAAACTCTTAGCAGGAGTACCCCGTTAGCTATATAGTTTGCACTTAGTAATAACACCTTTTTGTAAATAATTCTAATCCATTTAGTTAAAAACATCAAGACCTTATTATGATACTTGTTTATTTCCTTTCCAAAGAAAATCACAGAAACTGTTTTACAGAACAGGAAAGGCCTAATTTTCCATATTAGGTAGTCTCACAGAAAACCAAACTGAACCAAAACCAGAACAAACAGAAAAGTCACCCAAACCCACTACACAACAACAAACAAAGAAACAAACAACCAAAAAAAATCCCAAACATCAAAAACCCCCTAGTGATTTCTATTAGGAGACAAAAGTATGCATTCAAGGTTAGAAGCAATTTCCAGGTACCTGTTTTCACAATCATTGATACCTATAGCAGTTTCTCAGCAGAAATGCGATTATGAGTATTTCACTGGACCCTCTAGTGAGCAGAGAGATTCATATTGATGCTGATCTTGGATTACAGGAAAACATGAATAGGATACTTAAAGTGGATTATTTGTTTTGTAAGATAATTCTAAATCCTGTCAGCAAAGACCAGGAAATTGATCCAGCTAAACTTTAGCAGTGTAAATTATCTCCACAGCTATAAACGATGTTTTCAGTAGGACTATTCACATGAGTAAAGATTTCCAGTTCGTGACCTGTAGTTACATCAGGATCGTTATCTTTCACTCCTGGCTAATTTAATTCCATTAGTGTATTGCCTTTCTGAAGGTTATGCTTTACATTAATGTAATATCAGCTTCAACAGAGATACCAGTTCAATGGAGAATTAATTAGATTCTCTTAGTCCATGAAATATCAACAAAATATATACATATACAACAATATATGAAAAAGAGCAGCAACTAAACTTTAATGATCTTTCTTCTTGACATAGAATTTCAAAGTGACTAATTTTTATAAGTGCACTAAAGGATTTTTGGAGAAAAATTGACATATTAGTTCAGGTGCATCCATTTTAAATTGATCAAAATTAAATATCATCAGCACCTGGAAACAAAAATGGTCAACATAAATAGCTCAACTTCACCACATTAGCTAGTGTCTAAAAGAGCTAAAAGCTTAAGACTACTGTTTTGTCCAGTATCTTGCTTACAGTCAACACACAGAGATATGAGTCCCTTCAATAGTAATGTCATCTGATTTTAAAAATAGAGATGTTTTTCATGGCCTATCAGATCTGTTAAAATCAGTTCATTGGAAATCAAAAAGGAAACAAGAGTAGTAAAAAATGAGATAATTTAGTTTTTAATTGACTCAAATAGCAGTGGACTGTAAGACTCCCTTTGAACAGATCCAGATTCTGCAGGCCTTAATAAAGAAACTTCATCAGACTGAATGAGCAAATAACTGGTGTGAGAGCCCATTTTAAAAGGCAACAAAGACAGAAGAACAAGGAAATGTGTACAACACAAGTCCTCAGTCTTGATGAACCACCTTAACAAGCATGGATACACTTTTTAAACAGTGAAGTCAAAATCCTGCAGCAGAATGGAGTAAAAAATTATTTACCACCCTTTTTATCAGTACTTTTTCACAGCTCTCCAGGAGACTGAATATACTTCAGAATGTATTGCAATGAGACATCAGGAAAAGCTATAATTATGATTTTCTGTTAGAATATCTAACACCATCTCTCTGAGGCCATTAGCTGTAGCTAGCTATTCAGAGAATTCCAAAAACAAGCTTCCATCACATCACTTTATTACACCTGCCCATTTTAAAAATGTTTAACCTGAGACAAATTAAATAAAATAACTGAACTCACATAGATAAAAGGTGAGGTTGGGTTTAAAACTGAACACAATTCCCTTAATTTGCTGTGACCAATAATTATAATCTTTACAAAATCACTAGTAAAACTTTATTAAATTCATTTGTTTATTAAAACTGAAACACAATAAAAGTGAGCTTAGTACCAACTTACTTTCAACATCAAAAAGCACACTAAATAGGACAAAATAGGGACTAATTTGCTATTAATTCTAAAAAACATAGTTGATCAGGTTTTCCTATGCTCAGTATAATTTCTAAAAAAACCCTGTCTGAACGATTGTAGAAAACCAAGGGCTTTATCTTGACATACTTTTTAAATAAGACCAAGGACAGGAGAAGAGACCAGCTGATTATGAAATCGTGGTCCTCAAAATGGGCCTGAAAATTTCAGGACAGAGATTTCAGAAATTTGATGCAGAAATTTAGGACTGGAATACCATTTAGTACTGTTTGCTTTCTCTAAAAATAGAAGGAATTATCTTCCCTCATTTTTTGCCCCTGATTGCACATCAATAATAATATCTTGTCTCAGGGATAAATGTTCTTTTTGGTGTATCATCATTTTACAAAATCTCAGTGTCAGCAAATAAAAAAAAAAAAAAACAAAACAAGAATATTTTCTACTGACAAGAATTTACACCCAAATCAGTTGAAATTAAATGAGAATCAAAGGGGGAAAAAAAACATCAAAAGGGAAGGGAGGGACATTAGCCAATACTCCTCATCATGAGATAGTTCCTGAGAGAGGAACGGAACAGAAGTTTGCACATGTATGATTCAATATCCAGTCCACAAGCCTGAAAAGCTTCTGGAAAATCATTACAAAAGATATTTAATGAATGGTTTAAAAAATTAGCTCCTCAAGGGCTGTCCAACCAAAGGGAAATCCTTCAGTGGGCTCTGATCAGTGTACACAGAAATAAGTGTCTCTCCAAGACACCTGGCTTGTGTGTGTGCTATGGTATTTATAAAACATAAAAAAAAAATCCCACAACTGTTAATGGAGATATCCACAAGCGTGGAAATTGATGCAATCTTCCTTAATATATATCACAGTGCTTGTTGTTATACACCAAAACCATTTAGGACAGCAGATTTCAGGCAACTCTTACGAATTTTGGTCAGGTAGGAGAGACATTTTAAAAAGTACTTCAAAGACATCAAATAAAAATAATATGATTTGAATTTAATATCAGTTCTTTTATTTGGGCTATACATATTTTGGGTTTATTTTTCCTTCTCTTTACTAAATTTTGAATTTTAAGCCACATTAAAGAATTAACTTTGCATTCTATTTATTTACATCTCCTGGGTTTCAAATTGCATGAGAGAAAAATTCAACTTCACAACCGACCCATGGCATAACAAGATTAAGATATCAAAGGAGAGAAACTTAATCTAACATTGTTCAAATGTTCCAAAGGAGGTGAAGAATTGATGAAAATCACTTCTATGCCCATTTTGAAAATGGGATGACCTTTTAATCCACTTGAAATAATATAAGTAGATGCAAATTATTCAGCTCTAAAATAGAGATGCACACGGGTTTGAGGTATTGAGATACTTTAAATTCCAGGAATGATGCATATCTTTGCTGAAATTGAAAGAACACAGAGTAAATAGATATTTAAATTTTTACAAATGTTATATGGTAAGTGCTCCCAACTGACATAGCTATACTATGCTCATGTCATTGATATAATGAAAAAAACACACATGAGATTTAAAAGCAATTCCATTTTCAAAGTATTTTATATAGATAAAATTATATCAAGTAACACTGAAACTTATTCAATGACACATTCCTGGACCCTACAAGTCTCTAAATTCTTACCTCTTTCTGAATCTCACTGAAATAGAGAGTTAAAGTTAAAATCTATTTTTAGAAATGTGGAAAGTGTTACCTTTTTTTTTTTTATTAGTATGGCTGACCTTTACTAGATACTTATGTATTGCATAAATGCATATCCGTGCATTTATGTGCAGAAGTCATTGTTAGATTTTTCTTGTACTGTTTTTGAGATATGGACTTATTTCCTTTTCACTCATGCATGAAGAAATAATGACAATATGGTATTTTTGTTACTTTTTACATTTACCTCACTTGCTGGCAACCTGAGTGCAATTGAATTTGTGTGAGTCCATTCACACATTAATGCTTAATCCAGCCTTAGCAGTTAGAATAGAAATGGACAGAAAATTATCTTAAAATTCAGTGGAGAAATTAAGGTTGCACAGCTTAATGGACTATGGCAGAAGACTGGGACACATTAAAACAATGTGCTCTGATGTGGAGACAGCGACTGAACTCACCTGTACCAAGTGATCTCAGGTGGAGGTGATCCAGTGGCTCTGCAGAACAGAGTTATTGCCTCTCCTCGATCTGCCGTGGCATTGAAGGATTTCTGTAGTAGGATGATTGCAGGGGGGACTGCAAAAGAAATCATCATGTCCAATGAATGAAAAATAAAATATTTTAGGTGTTCCTGGAGAAATTTTAAATGGAGGATTCTTTTCTAATTTGGGAATTTAGGGCTACAATTAGGGATCAAGTTACCATGGGAATCATTCTTAGCAGTATTTCTTCACTTTTCTTAAATACAAGATTTTTAATATTATCAGGACATTTATAACTTTTTGTTTTAATAGAATAAATTTTGGAAGTCTTTTTCAGCAGTTCTTCAATTTTCTTACAGAACATTCTAAGATGACTGAAGTTCCACCTAACATGTACAAGACAATACACACATAAAACTGTGCCCTGATGTTAGACAGTGTTTCTAAAAGAGGGATCAGTATACAGGAGTCTCAACTATGCATATTCAATCCTTTTACTGAGCTCCAGCATACTTCTCAGGCAGGAATATCAGCAGTTTCCAAAGGGCAAATGTGATGCAATGGATGCACCAATGTAATTTGCATCATATTTGTATTTCCAATAATTTAATTTTGTTCTAATAGTTAAAAATGCTTTGTGTTCTTGATGGGATTAAGTCATTATAAAAAAACAACATTTATAACATTATTAATAATAAAAAATAATAACATTGTTTAAATGTTATAAAATCATAACAGTTTGCAAAGAACCTCTATCTAACCAAAAAAAAAAAAGCAATAATATTTGAGACAGAACAACTCACAGGATGATATTTAACATATCTGTTTGCATATCTCCTTCTATTAATTACCATGCAAATATAAAGTGTTCAAGGCCAGATTAGATGGAGGTCTGAAGAACGGGGTACAGCAGATGTCCCTGCCCACGGCAGGTGTTTGAAACTAGATGGTCTTTAAAGTCCCTCCAATCCAAATTATTCTATGATTCTATGAAACATACAAATAAAAACAAACCAAGCAGATTGGATGGAACTTGATTTGTGGAGAAGAATGAATGCCACAGAAAGTGAGAGGAAAGGGAAAAGATCAGAGCTTCACAAAATAGAGGTCAGCTAGCAAGAACATCCTGGGAGATGACAGAGTGACTCAGTTATCCTTTTTATCTTTACTCTTTACTAGTAAAAAGATGAAACAGGCAACCCCAATGAATTTGTTTTTAGTGTTCCATTGCATTCCACCAGATTCTTCTCACCCACTCTTGAAAACCAACTGTTGTGGCTCTCTACCAAATATTTCAGAAGCCTTTTCACTTCTGAATCTTAAATATATCAAACTAATATAAAATCGTGTACCAGAATTATCAATGATAAGTAATTGTGTGTTTTTATGTACTTTTCACACTTTTTAATGGTGTGTTTCATAGTGTTTCACAGATCACTTCTTTCCTATCTGAAATTGCACGGGCCATTACTCAGCACACAAATCCTTCTGCTGTGCAACTGGAATTTATCTGTCTCCAATAAATAAAAAAAAAAAAATAACACCCCACAATGCTACTTAGAAAGCTTTTAATGCATTTTAGCTATTTTGCAGTGCATTCTCATGTCTGGGCCTTGAAAACAGTTGGGAACATGAGGGGATATTTCTTTGCTAGTAGTAGCAGGATCTCCACTGTTCACCACTAAGAACTACAGGACTACAGGGCTGTTCAATGCATCACTTAAGTAATTACTAAGTGCTTCAATCTTCCAAGAGATACTGCAATGACAATGAAATGAAATATTACTTTCTCTTTTGAAAAGTAGAATTTTATTTTGCTCATAATTTTTCAAGGAATAAATCTATTTTCATGCTTGTATGTACATAGGTTGTATCTAAAGTGTAAAGCTACAAGAGGAAAAGCAAAATGAAGGTATGCTGGTAAGTCTCTCTCATTTCATATTTAAAGCAGAGTGGCAAAACTCAGTCCTGTACAACTGTGTAAATAGCTCTTTTTCATTAACTTCACTGAGATCAGGATGACTATTTAATTTATGGAACTTCTCAGATAGTAAAAAGTAAATCTAAGTAGTACATTAGGGAAAAATAAAAAAAAAAGAAAAAAAAGAACAGGGAAAACCAAAGAGAGACAAAATAAAAGAAACTTTTGTTTACAGGAGGACTTGAATTTTTTCATTCATCTTTGTATCAACCATTTGTAATAATGGAAAATCGTGACATTCAGATCTCACTGTAAATACAACTAGAAAAGAAATTCTACAAAAATTTTAGCATTGAAAGTAGAAAAGAAACATAAACATTAGATTTTTAAGAGATAATCCAGCTGTCAACTTCTTACCCATTATAACCCGCCAAGGATTTCCATACATTAGAAACTACCCTGCTATCAAACTTTGTTTCAACATTTAATTATTTTTGAGTAAATTTGCAAACTGTTCATATGCAAACTTTAATTAAAGAAAATGAACTACTATAATTAACATGGTATGCCAGATTTCATAAAGTACCCTTAAGCTCTTTTGTTACAGTTTATTCTGCTTTGGAGACCTTATATACTTCTATCCCGGTTTAGTTGAAACCTGGACAACTTTTTCATTGGACTTGATGCTCCTTGTGGGTCCCTTCCAATTCACCTCATTCTGTGATTCTTATTATAGAAATATTTTTAGCATAGATCTTGCATATTCCTGTAGATTCTACAGTGACTATAACAAGATTAGTAAAGAAACAGTAAAGCTCTAAAGTTGAATAACTTCTACATAGAAATACTTTCATGATAATATTTTCTTTTTATTGCAAGCTTAGATTATCCTCCAAAGTATTTTTTATTTCTTTTGGAAAAGGAGATGCAGTGGAAATACTTGTAGCCTTTGGTGGCCTATAGACTGATCCTTCTCTGGTTTTATTTGTTGTTGCTTTTTGTTTGGTTTTTTTTTGTTTTTGTTTTTGTTTTGTTTTGTTTTTTTCTTCTTGTTTTTGAATCCAGTTCATTTATAGGCTTTTTTTTCTTTCACCAAAAAACACTACAATTTTTATTTCCTGCATTTTAATATTACCCTAAAAGCTTTTTTGGATCAAATTTTATCCCTTCAACTTCATGTAGGCAAACCTATTTATTACTATAAATGAAGCAGGAAATAGCTCTTAATTGATGTCACTCTACATGACCAGCCATGTCATAATCACTTATTTGGCAGCTCCTTCTCCTCCCAAGACTGAAGTTTAGAGATGAGTGTTAAATTTCTTGCCTAGAGTCATAATAAATATAACATGGACCAGATTTTTTCTTTTTTAATTCAGCAAAAAATGATGTGAAGTCAGACCATGGTTCGCAAACCAATGTTTTAGGCTAAACACAGACTGTCTCAGCTCAACTGCATATAAATAGAGATGAAAGGTAATCAGAAGGTGGATTCATATCCCTGTACATAAATAGAAGCAGAGGAAAATCTCATTTGGCATTTTAAATGCTACCAGATGCACTGCTGGAATTATACATAACCAAGAGTGGTGGTAAAGCAGCACCAGAATGTACCACCCACAACAATCCAGAGAATTCTGCCTCGGATGTTGCTGCTTGACAGTGTGGACTAAGAAATACCTGCGGCAGAGTCTGCTGTTCCTGCTGAAACCAGCTGTGACCTCACCTTACACAGCGACTTGTGTTTACTGGGGTTTGCTGGGAAAGACCAGTCAAGGGCAAAGCATTTAAAGCTCTGAACCTAAGACACACTGTGGAAGAATTTCACTGAAAAGCTGACATTAAACAGACTGCAGAGATAAAAAATGCCCTTTATGAACGGTGTCCTTTCCAGGCAATATATGAAGAGAAAGTTCCCCTTCACCAGGTCAATTCAGAGTTTAGGAGAGGTTGAGTTAAATGCTCCCTCTTGTCTCAATTCATTCGTTTTCCTTCTTAGAGGTTTATTAAAAACTAATAAATGGTATAATGCAAATTTTCAGGTAACTCCTCACATATTTTGTTCCTCACAAAAATAAAATTTGATAAAATCTGTAATTAATACTGTAAATAAAATGTATCTGTGACTTTTGGGACAGCTCATAAAGTACATTACACAGTGAAGGTGAAAAATTATGAAAAATCAAGTGTGGTTTTTTTAAGAGTAAATGACAAAACACTGATAAAACGACTGAACTGAACTACTACAATCTGAAATTCAAGTCTTGAAATAATTATTGTACTGTAAATGATGAATAATAATGATCCATGCTTTACATATTTATATTTACTGATATTATGAAATGTAATGAATTCTTTTTACACAGTATAGTAGATTTTTTTTTCAATGCTAAGGAATTACATTTATAGGAAACCAATACTAAACAGATGTGACAATTATATTAACCAGTGTAATAAGGGTTTTTTAGAAGCTGATACACATTGAAATAGGCCAAAATAATCAAATAAAGCAAGAAGTCAATTCATCAACTTTACTCCTTACCATTCACAATAACTATTATGTCCCGAAAGTCAATTTCTCCTCTTGCTTCCACTCTTCCTTCACATCTGTAAACTCCTTCATCACTTTTATTGATTTTAAGAATTTGGAGATTATTGTTTGCTAATATCGCAAATCGATCTGAAAGAAAATAAGAGATCAAGTGGCATAAAGTCAATCAAGACAACATGAGGAACACTAACTTATATGAATAATATTTAAGTACTTTCTCTGTACAATCAGAACATTCATTGACAAAACATCCATACATTAAAAAAGAAAATGTAGGCTGAGAAATTTGGGGTTTCTTTATTCCAAAACACATTGAATTTCCTAGAATTCAATCCGGATTGTCCATCCATCATTTCCTACTTTCTCCAAGGAGTAATCAACAGTAAGTTTAATAACAATTTATTGCAAAATGAGTGGAATACTTGTGAGCATTTACACAGAATAACAAAAAGATTAAACGGAAAAAAAAAAAGACTCAAAAATTAAATTGAGCAATTTTTTATAAAATAAGCAACAAAAAAGCTATTTCTCTCTCTATCTAGACTATCTGTCTTTGTGCCCATTCTACAGCCCAATGTTAAATGATTTTCAGCTTGCTTGCCCTCCTTCCCTCTTCCTGTTCCTTTCTTCATTCACTCTTGGTCAATGATATATTTCACCACCTTCTAACACTTCACAGAAATGGCAACAAAGACATAACCCAAAAAAAGAAAGCACTCTATCTTCTGCAAAGGCCAGCATAAACTGAAATTCAGTAGACATTTTGAGGAGCTGAAGGACACTGTAAAATCAGGCTCTGAAAGAAAACCATGTATACATTTTTCTGCACATGCAGCGGCAAAATTATAATCTTCAGGACTAAACTAGATCTGAATTTAATTTTTCTTCTCCTGTCTCTCTGAACTAGTGTATTGGGTTTATGTGTTGATCTGTTAGCCTCAAGGATCAGATATCCCCTTTGTAATCCATGGAAGACCCTATGCTACAGCAAATTCATCCTGAGCTGCAAGCCAGAGAAAGGATCCACATTGGAAATGTTACAGGCTGACAAAAGGCCCCATTCCCCAATCTCCCTGCATTCCTTGGGGTGGGCGAGGTAGAGGAGTCAGTAAGGAAAGAGTAAAGTCTGGGAAAAAGGAGAGGGGAGATATTGCTTTAATTTTGTCCTTGTGTTTCACCATTCAACACTATTTAACTTAATTAATTTCCCCCTCAGTCAAACCCATTTTGCTAATGCCGGTGAGCATTCTCCCTGTCTTAATCTCAACACACTTTTTGTCTCATTTTCTCCCACAATCTTCTTGTCTTTAGTTTTTTTGGCAAGACTTTGGAAGGGGGGATACAAAAGTGGCTTCTTTGAGAAGCTTCTAGAAGTTTCACCCATGTCTTAGAGAGCCATTGCCACCAGGCTCTAAGAAGGACCTGCCCCTGGCCAAGGTCATCAGCAGCTTTGGGACAACTGATTTAAGAAAGGGAAAACTAATGTGCAACAGCAATTGCAGCCAGGGGAGGAGTGAGAAGACTTGAGCAGAACAACCCTGCAGACACCCAGGTCAGCGAAGAAGGAGGAAGAGAAGGTGCCAGAGCAGAGATTCCCTGGCAGGCCATGGCGCACACAATAGAGAGGCAGCTGTGCCCCTGCAGCCCATCAGGTCCACAAGGCAGCAGAGATCCTCCTGTAGCCCCTGGATGACCTGGTCAGACCAGGTGGATGCCTGAAGGAGACTGTGACCCTGTGGGAAACCTGTTCTGGAGCAGGCTCCTTGTCAGGACCTGTGAATCCATGGAGAGAGGAACCCGTGCCAAAGCAGGTTTTGTGCCAGGACTGGGATGTCCATACTGGAGTGGCTCTTGAAGAACTGCAGGCTTTTGGAAGGATTGCTGAAGTTCATGGAGGTGTCTCTACGCCAGAGCAGGGGAATAGTATGAAGAGTCCTCCCCTGAGGAGGAAGGAACAGCAGGAGACATTGTTTGGAGTCGCGTTACCTGAGAAAAAAGAAGGTGTGGGGGAATGGTGCAATTTAAGACTTTTCGCACTATCCTACCCTGATTATGTTGTAAATTATATTTTCCTCGAGTCAAAACTGTTTTGCCCATGATGGCAATTGGCAAGTGATTTCTCCACGTCCTTATCTTGATCCACGAGCCTTTTATTATATTCTTCCTCTCCTGTCCAGTTTCAGAGGAGGTGACTGAGTAGCTTTGGTGACAACTGGAACTTGGTCCAGCCAAGGTCAACTTCTTGAGGAGGTAAGTGAGAGAAAGGCTGAGTATGTGCCTGGAAGCTCAGCAAGATAAACCCACCAAAACTAGTCAATATTAATGCACTCTTCTGAGGAGAATGACTTCCTGCAATTCACTGAATGTGGGTTTTGAAGAACATGAGCCCCTCTCATTCAGCTGTTGTTCTCGTTCTGTTTTGCACCTTTCAATATTGGAGGATGATGAAATTTAGCATTTAACTTTCATTTTTAACTAGCAAACAAATGACTTCTGTATTAGTAGCAAGAATTCTACCATAAAATGAAGAGAGAAATGAAAAAAAAAAGAAAATCATGCTTCACCTGATAGAAGTTTACAGAACATTAACATCATCAACATATTTACGCTAATTATGTCTGGTTTGGTAAAGTCCTGCTTGAATATTAATGCCATTTCATACACTACCATAAACACAATATATATTTGCTTATTCTGCTCCTACACAATTACCTACACAGAACCATGACTCCAAATGTTTCGAAATGGGGAGATCCAGCCCCTCTTCAAATTTTTAAGCATTGGTAAACCTTTTTTGGAGTTGTTTTTTTTTTTTTTTTATCGTAGATATGCAATGTGTGAGATGAACAGAAAGGCTGGAGATTATCTCCATTTTTATAAAACACTGAAAAAATGAGGGTTCACTTAGTATCAGGAAGCAAAACCTAAATGTTGGCTGGATAGCTTTTCAACTTTCATTGTAGAAAAAAGGATACATCAGCAGATATGCCCATGAGTATACCAGAAGTTCACTGTGCTATGGATATCTTGATAAAATAGTGCCCTTTACTAAACAGATTTGAGTTGGTGAATCTGGAAGTAGCTGGGCATTACACGACTCCAGATCATCACAGCATTTTCAGGACTCGATCCCCTCAGCTCAACTTCAAACGCCTGATTTAGAACAGTCAGTCGCATGACCTCCCCCTTCAGTCATATCACATGTTAAGTGGTGCAGCTGACAAGAAGGGCTTCTGTCTTTCCAGTGCCACTCAACCCAGTCTGGAGGAATTTTTGGCTCATGGTTTGCAAATTTTGCTGCGTATGTCCCAGGTTTTGAGACAGAATGTCCAATAAAATAGTAGGACACTACTAAAGAGCTGTTGAATAAAATATTTAAACTTTTGGAAAATGTTGAAGACCAAGACTTTTGTTAAACCTTTTTCACATACAACTGGCCATGCTTTTGTAATATCTTCTAAACACAAAATAAACACAGCATGTTAACCATCTTAAAGCAAGCAATACATTTGCATGTTAGTTAATACAAATGTATTTTAATGGCCTGCATGGGCTCTGCAGGGCAATAGCACCACATCTCCAGTACTGCAATCAGAACTGGACAAGCTACTGATTTGAAGTGGAAAAGAAATATCAGAGACTATGCTGCACTGAGGAAGCAGCAGGATTGCATTGCAACAGCTTGCCCAATATGATCTGGAGGGTGAATCTGGCTCATTAGAAGCCTGCCTTAAGTCATCTTTCAGAATAAAAGAGAATTTTATCACCCACTGTAGATTTTGAAACTGGAATTGTAATATAAACCAGAGTCATTTTTATTTCACTAGGCATGAAAAAACTTCTTAACTGTAAGACAGTGGGCATGCTGGTTTTCACTTGTCTTGTAAACCCACATAAACAAAACCCACAAAGTTTACAGTGTCCTATTTTTATGTGATTTACAACTGCAACCTCCCAAACATGACTGGAATTGTATTTGGATGCTGTTCTAGATCAGAATATAAGGGAAGTATTCTACTATTTCACTTAAAACTTGTTTCTATTATTGTAACTTTTTATAGCACTGTGAAAGAAAATGGTTAAAAAAATAGAAGTGTATGCATTAAAATTTTAAAAACTCCATTTTCAAATTGCATGATTTTGAAGGAGAAAGGAAATGCTGCTTCATCTGCTTCGCTAATCCTACAGGTTGACTGAAAACCAGAATGGCAATAGAAAATTTGAGAGAGATCTTTGGGGCAGTTCTACTTTTTCAAGCTCTATCATCCTCAAATGAATTTTTCTTAGATTGATAATTCTTGTTTTATTTCCAGCATTCTTATTTTTGAAAATTTTCTATGTTTAATTATATATATATTTATATAAATAAATTGCAACTATTTTTTTCTAAGTGTAGAAAGTTGCTGTTGCCTTTTAGTCTCCATGTCTAGATGACAGAAGAAATAAGATATACTAAATAAGAAAGAAGTCTAATTAAAGCTTTCTTTCCCAATGGAGAGGAACCTAAGACTGAGTCCAGGAATATCAATCGAGCTTTTTCTCTTCTCCCTAATAACTGTTCCACATTTAATTATTTGACTTCATAAAGCCTCCACAAACTTTTCATTTTCATTTTGAAATAAAGAAAAACAATAAATTTTGAAAGAATAAGGATTTGAAATATGTACTACTACTCTGAGTTTCATTAAATGCAAAGAGAAAAACTGCCGGGAAGTTAGAAAACCTGATTAATTAACAGTGTTAGTTCCTTTTCCAGAAAATGTAAAAAAGTCCTGTTTTGGCAATGACGACTATTGAGAAAGCATTGAAAAAAATTATTCAAAGTTTTTGTGGGGGTAAGTAGAAAAAAATACTATTTGCCTAGGTAATTGCCTCTCTAGAGACTTAGAACTTGCATGTGGGGAAGGTGAGATTTATCTTAAGCCAAGCTTTATCAGTCCAGCCTCAGCAGACAACCTATATCCCATTTACTTGTAACTCAGAGGGTAACAAGCAAACTCTCACAATAATGCAAAATGCCTCTCCACCTGGAATTCTCTGAGCAACTGGACAACTATCCCAAAGTCAGGGCTGTGCAGGGTCAGTATCACAGCTTGGCCTGCAGTGAGGTTTATCTCTGCATGTTTTAAACATGTTCAACTCCTACAGACAAGGCACACCAGGAAGACATCCTGTGAGGGAGCTCCCAGCAATCTTTTGGGCATTTGGACACTCATGTTACAAGCAGGTAAAATTCCCAATTGGAAAAAAATCTGTGTACAAACCACTGTACTCAGATTCTCTACAGATCACAGAATCTGGTAAAATTACATTTAAGCTGTCAGGCTAATCAAAATCCCCCACTAAAATCCACAACAAAGTTCACTAGGACTTTAAAAAGACCTTTTTTCAAAAGACTGTTTTAATATTAATTGGAATGTATAACTTAAAGAGTTACCAAAATACTAACTGTCAGCAATAGTTGTGACTTCCTCATTCCGATACAACCAGCTGACAATGGGAGCAGGTGAACTCGTGACACGGCACACAACTTCTGCATCTTCTCCCTGCCTGAACTCTTGTGGAGACGCTATGTCCCGAAAAGTGAGCTTTTCTGAAAAGGAAAAAAAAAAAAAAAGGAAACACAATACAGTAAGAGTCTTAACATAGCATTGAAATGATATTCAATAACAAGATAAACACCAATATTAAATCTACTTATTGTGATAGTACAGAATTATTTCCATAACGTAATTTTCCCACATAAGACTCAAATCATCCTGGACTCTGCCTGTAGAAATTACTGTACAATCCTTTTGTATTATGCAAAATTTTGTTTATTTATATACATTCTACAGGTTTTATAAACATATTTTCATTGTTTTCAATGTTCCAGAACACAGTTTTAAAACATCACGTCTTAGAGATTTATATATTCATGTAGATAGTTTATTTACTCTCTTGTGGGTTTTATTCCTCATTATTCTGGTATTTAATTAAAACCTCATGTTTTTATTCTAATAATTCTTCCATAAAAAACATTGAAATGTGGAAAATTCTCACGAGAAAAGTGGAATTTTTGCCTCACTGTGAAAAACAGCAGCTGAGTAAATTACAACATTAAAAGGCCAGTGAGAAACTATTAGGTCTATTATGACTATTATGTCATAAGAAATTGTATAATAATTTCTAGGAACTAACAAGATTGTTTTAGGTCTGCTGAGGCTTTTAATTTTTCCAAGCTCAAAGAACCAAATGATATTTGATTTTCCACATATGTCAAATAAACCCAGTATTTTCAGAAGTCCAAGATGATATTAATCCATGATCTCATATAAAATCTAATGCAGTTGACTAACACATACAAAAACAAAAAAAAAAAATCTGGAAGATTTCTTGCACACAGAATAAACAAACCAACCTATGTTCTCTCAGGTCAAAGATGGTTAATAACATTTCAGAGTAAAATCTGGGGAGCTTATGCCAGAGATGCAGCTTCATCTCTGCTTTTTTGTATTGATATGAGTGCAGGCTCAAATAATCCACACACTTCCCACAGCAGAGGGGAAGTTTTGTTGCTACACCTCTCATACATATTTGTATGAAGTCAGAAAAAAACCTCTCACAGGCATCTGAGAGTGCGAAAAACCAGGCCCTAAGAGTACCAACAAGCCATCCTGCTTTTTTCTTACATCACAAATGTGAATAAGGAAATTTTACATGTCTGTTCCCACAAACTTTAACATTACTTGTGTACATTTGCAGGTTTGTCTGACCTCAGAATTATTAAAATTAACACATGCAAATGCTTCAAAAGATTTCTACTTTTCTCAGCATTCTGCTAATGGAGTAACAGACAGTTTTATGCATACAAATGAATTCCTGAAAAATTGAAAACCTTTGATTTGTGAGCCTTTAAGCCACTATGTAACCACTTCTAACTGCTACCACCCTTTTGTTGGTTGTTTTATCAGAAGATTTTTTTTAATCTTCTTTTTTTAATCTATATCTTTTGTTATCTGAGTTATCTGTACCTCTCAGAAGAAGTGCTTTACCATTCTACTCTGTATTTTTTTTGTCTCATTGTAATTCCTTCACATTTAAAAACCTGTTCTCCAATGAATTTAGACCCTAACTCAGCTGATGGGCTGCTGGCATATGCCCCATCTTCCACCAACAAAGACCTTGCCTCACATCTTCACTGTGCTTGTTTAATGCACAGCTTTTAGGTATTTTTGATTGATCTAAAGAATCTGATACAATGTAGTTATTCAACACTGAGGAAAAAGCTACTCAAATCTCTCAGAGAATGTCATACTACAATAGAATGCATTTATTTTTCAAATACACTCCTCAACTCATTGCTTGCAATTGAAATCCATTTTGGTTATTTATCACGCTGAGCTTCAAATGCTTATGTCAAAACTCATTCATAAGGCTCAGAATAGTAAAAGATAGAGCTTAAAATATTAATTCAGTAAAAAATCCACTTTTTAAATGTCATATATTGCACTTCCTGCACTTTTATTTGTGCACTTATTTGTAATATTTTTTAATTTTTAAACTGTCCACACACCTGCAATATGAATTATACTGATCTATTTTTTTTCCTCCTATTTTCTAATTTCTTTGAGGGGCAGAGAGTACACCCTCATAAGAGGGCATTCTAAATACAGGAGGAAAGCAATCTACAATACTTATAAGTGGCCTTCCAGTTAATTCAAATCTTTGTCATAATGTCTACTAACTAAACTGCACAAGATGTAATTATTTGGAAGATAAAGTTCAGAGCTTGGGTTGGTATTTTGAGAGGCTTTACTTTCTCTATGCGAGTGTCTTTTAAAACAGAGTCTCTTATTTGTTAATTGATGGTATTTTACTTACGATAAATCTCCAAAACTACAGTAGCTTCTTGAGTTTGTCCTTTAGCATCTGTTGCTTGGCACCGGTATATTCCAGCATCTTCTACGTTTGCGTTATAAATGGTAAGGCGTGAGCGGACACCTTCCTTCTGAACAACCACCCTCTGACTGGAAACAATCTTCTCTCCCTGGGGGTTGTACCAATCTATGTTCTCAGGCTCACCAATGGCTACAAACAAAACCAAAACCGACGCAAATTTAGACATTTCGAAGGACATCGTGCGACGTGTATGCCTGCACAGTCTGTGCAGTGTCAGGAATTTAAACTGAATTCAGGAAGAATTTTTTCATGGAAATGGTTGTCAAGCACTGGCTACCCAGGAAGATGGTGGAATCACCCTGGAGGTGTTTCAGGGATGACTGGATATGACACTCAGTGCCATGCTCTAGTTGACAAGGTGGTGATCAGTCAAAACCCAGACTTGACAGTCTTGGAGGTCTTTTCCACCTAAGTGATTCTGTGATTCTGCAATGTCAGCTAATTGCTAAATTATGTGAGTTGTAAGAAAGACAAGCAGGACCAAACTGCAGGCAGATGTACAATCTTTGAGACAGGGTAAATAGCAGCTAAAGGATCTAAAGAGGGGGATAAAAACCACAGGAAAGTATGAAGTCTTATAGGAAAGAAACAGGCTGTCAGTGACTGGATCAACAGGTCAAGTCATCAGGTAATGGCACTGTCAGTGTAGTCAGACCATGTGTCACTGTCAATGGAAGATCTCAACGCAGCACCATCAAGGATCCAAATCAATCAGCTGCAAATGCAAATTCTTATCCTCCTGACTGATTACTGCCTCACCAGAAAAAAAATCTCCTTGGCTGTCTCATTAGGCTGGGGAGGATTTCTTTAGTTTAAATAAGTGACAATTTTTTAACTACAAAAGCATCCTAACAGATATAAACTACCTGTACTGATATAGCGAATTCAAACTGATTCAAGGTGTGAAATGAAGAGATCCTAGACTGGAAATGTGAAGCCAGTGAAGTCTTAGTATTTGCCACAGTTCTCACAAGTCACTGTGAATGTACAACAATATGTTAATTTAATATTTTGAAACAACTACTTCAGTTACAAAGACATAAAAAATTCAAAATTTAACACAAATTATATACTTACAAATAAAATTAATACATACCTGTGCAAGTGAAGAACTTGGATTCACCCACACTGAGCTCAACTTTGCTAAGTGAAATTGTTACTTGAAGTAAAGCTGAAAAATATAAAGTAGATTGTAAATTAATTTGGGAATTTATCAGTTTAAATCTTATATTGTCAGGTTTTTTATTGTTTTTATTCTATATATTGGACCTGTTCTACAAGTGTGAAATTTTAACTAAACATTGTTTTGGTTTGAACTAAAGTACATATTGAGATAGAGCAAACAATCTAAATAATGATGTTAACACGATGATGACAGCCTTATGTCCCAAACCTGAGAACAAAATTAAAGAAGGGGGAAAAAAAGGAAAATGTGACAGAAAATGATGTGATATGTGATGTGAACATAAAACCAGAAATTAAGTGAGAAAAAGGTGATTTGTAACACACAGAACAAGAGTAAATCACGCCTGACTAACTCCACCATCTTCTAGGATAAAATTATACGTTTTGTTTACAAGAGAAGAACACCGGGTGGCAATTAGTTTGACTCTATCAAGGCTTTTGGCTTTCCCTTCAACAATATTCTCATATTTGAGTGTATTGGATATAAAAAGCAAGGTTTTGTAAGAGGGGCTGGTTGCAGGGAAGGGAGTTCAGAGGTTGTGCTGTGACAGATACGGGCAGTTCTAGCTGGGTCATGATGCAGCCACTGCAGGACACAACTGAGAGGGCTGAAGGAGTTTGTAGTACCTCTTAGAACGCCAAAGAGAGAGACAAGAAGGCCAAAGGGATAAGAGGTGCTCCATGGCACAATTGGCAACACTCCAGGACTCTGGCCAATGCATGAGCCCATGAGAGAGCAAACACATCCTGAAAGGACTGTGGATAACCCACAATAGAAAAGAGGAAATGAGTTAGGCAGGAGGAGCAATGGAAGAAAAGAGTAAAAAAGAAGGAATGACAGAAAGGAACCACTATGTCCTCAGCCCAGCCTCCTGCATTATCCATCACCTCACTGAATGGACTGTTACCTGCATGGGTGGTGGTAATAAGGGGAGTGAAGGCTAGGAATAGGAGGGAGTGATATCTGGAGTCTGGGAAAGAGGTGTTTTCTTCAAGTCTCTACCTTTTTATTTATGTGACAAATTTTACCCTAGAAAATAACTTCAAAACTCACTAAAAGCCACAGCCATTCAGTTCTGTTGATAGGAAATATTCAAGAAAAGCTGAGCACAGAAAAACTATCAGCAAAGTACTATCCATACATATTAACATGAGAACTATTGCAATTAAGAGAAAAGTGCAATAAAATAGGTTTGCTATTACCTTTTATGCAATTAGCCTAAATAAGCAAGAATTAGACAAGATGTGAATCTTTTGTTCCAACAGTCATATCAAAAGCTACACCAAAAAAGGCAAAGAAAACTGAAGATTGCTTCAGTATCAGTCTCCCAACCTAAACTTAACAGAACTGGGTATTTTCCACAAAAAATTCCCCACAAACGAACAAAAAAATTAAACATCAAATTTCCTATAGCACATAACGTTTTTCATCAGATTTCCTGAATTGTGAATGCTTTCTCTAAGAAGATCATCACAACTGAATTTTTTTTAGTGAATAATAGTATTTTATACCCTGTTCCCATAAGAAAATAGCTAAGAATTAAAAAAAAAAAAAAAAAAAACCAAAAACCAAAAACAGTAAAAAGCCACAAAAAACAAATCCTGCCTCAGGCTAAGTTAAATATCTGTGTGCACTCTGCTAAAATCAAAAATTCTCAGACCATAAAGGCAACCAGGAAGATGGCAGGACTGCCTATTCCAGAAAGAAGCTGAAGATGACGGTAAAAATGTTGAATCTAGTACTATGGAGGAGGGAGTAGTGGAATTTCTAGTGCAACAGTGAGGAGCACGGCAAAAGCTCCTTTAGGACACACAGAGCCCTGACAGAGGAAGAGTCAGCTTGCTCTCATCTCTGGTCTTTATACCCATGGTACCAAAAGCAGAAGCAAAACTGACATTTACGAAAGGAAACGAGTTAAACACAAAGTTTTACCTTTGTAATAAGAATCAAGGAGTGATCAATCATCCAGGAAGCTACTCCAAGCCTCATTTCTTTATTTACCTGTCAGGTAAAGCCTCAAGACCTATAATTGCTGGTGGAAACCAAGGTACTAATAAATACAGCCATGGGGGAACTTGAAGAGCTTGGATATTTATTCCACGTCACATTCTACGTCACCATTTTTCTGATACCATATTCTTTTAAAGAGCAATCTTTTACATTTGCTTCAGAAATATCTATGTTAGCAGTGAAATATGTATGATATATATATTTCAGAAGGGTTGCTTCAAGGACAATTGCATTTCTTAATTCAAATAACTGATGTTGTACTATATAAATGCAATAGATTAGGTAATGCATGTCAGGTAGAATGTAAGAGGTAGCATGATGAGAGGTGCAAAAGTAAGAGACTATTTTTCCTTCATAAATTAAATAGATATTTGAGATTGCCACACGGCTTTGGCAGAGGTCTCAAATCCAATTAAATTTCTTAGCATGAGTGCAACTACATAAATTCTGTGGAGATGCTAGCTACATCTCTGAAACCAAAAGGAAATATTTTTTTCTACATATGGTACTTTAATATTCACAAAATAGAAAAATAAAAAACCATCTGTCCCATTTTCCCAGCCTCACCATTTTCCTAGCTCTGCTTGATGTAAATAAAAAATATTGCTCAAGTTATTAATCTAGAAAGCTCTGCTTTTTAGTAGTCAGGCAAACGAAGCTAAGAGAAAACTCATTTGTTACTTACTGAAAGCAAAATATTGCAAAGAGACAACAGATTCAGAAAATTTCACTGTACTTCCAAATCTGTCTCAAGAGCTACTGATAGTATAAGCTCTGATGAAGATGGCAGAAATGTAGTCACTACTCAAATTATTACTGTACACTAACTAATGGATTATTAAAAAATGGAGTTCCTTGCATCAGGTGGTTGTGAATTCTTTGAATCCATAGGGAAATTTTATCAGATCAGTGGAGATACTGTAAATATTTAGTAGAGGTGCTACCTATGTTAAACTAAGCCCAGAAATAAATAGTACCTTTTTGATAGATCTGAAAAAGTACTTTCTCTTCCCATGTTTCCAAGAATATCACCTAACTACCTATTAAAAAAAAGGAAAAAAGGCAAGATGTAAAAGATCTACTCAAACAGAAGTCTGGGGAGAGTAATGCTACTGTAGTACGGCTGTTCTGGGAAAAAGTGAATTCGTTCGGGGCTTCCCTCAGTCTTTGGCATGTGTCCTATTTCATAGCAAACTAAAAGAGCACTACTAGAAATAGGTGATACAACCAATCCCTTCCCTTTTGATCAGAGTCATTATAAAGGAATTATTATCAGTTGTAATACACTAAGAGGATTCTGCTGAATTATTCCTTAATGGTTTTAAAAATCACCAAGGAAGATAAGTAAGAACAGTAATGAGAGGTCCATTTGTACTGCTAAATATGGAGACAGATGACTGCATTCATAAGGACTAGTATTTAGCAGACTAATTGATTTCAGTGCCATTAGCAGCAGTAGCCTTCAGGTTTCAGAACTAACATCACAAATCTGCCACAGGTGTCTGTGCAGATGCAACAGAAGTGAGGGGCTGTCACTGAGAGATAACAAAAATTGTACCAATAAGTCTCTCACGAGTATTTCTACTGTCCCTTACTAATGTATTACAACACGTTCAAAGTGTATACTATACAAATGTACATTTAAATATATAACTATAAAAGATATAAAAGGTACTAAAAAGGTAAATGAGAGGATATTTTAATAAAATCTGAAAAAAACTGATTAAAACTCTGCTTCAGCTAATAAACCCACTCAACATCTTGCTAATACTATTTCTTTAAAAAAAAAAAAAATCCCAACCAAGCACTGATAAAACTTGAAAAAACTTCCTTTTGTCTGCATTGGAAAGACACCAATAACAACACATATCATATTCTGTTCTACTTTCCACAATATAAATTGTGTACAACATAGTTGAACAGTTTCATGCTACATCAATACATCTGAATAACTTTTTGAATTTACTTTTGAATCATTAGGCATCAGTCAGCTATGGAGAGGTCTTTCTAAACCTGTTGGACTGCAAATTCTCTTCTCAAATGGGAAGGCAGTAAAAAGGATGCAGCTCTGAAGACAAAGCGAGGCATAACTTGGGATCAACATGGAGCTAAGGGAAGCAGTGACAGCTACAGACACTCATTTGGATAGCTTTGGCACTGGCTTCTAAGAAAAACAAGTAGACTGCAAGATTTAGCTGAAAGGACTTTTCTTTGGGAAGGTCCAGGTTCTGTTTAGTGTAGGTTCTCTGACAAAAACTACACCCTTGGCTATTGGTGTTCTTCGACTTCATTCAGTAAGCAAACTTACTTGGGTGATGTGGTTTTGTTTCCAGTAAATGATTTAACTTCTATTTAATATATGCTTAGAAAACTAGGCTTCATTATCCTTGAGCATGAAGAAATTAATATGTTTTTAATAGGTATCAAATTCAATCCCAGAGTAACCACTCACCCAGTAAATCTTTCTACCCTTTACTATGCAGAATATCAAGAATATTCTGTTTAAATGCACTGATGCCCAGATAAAAGTGAATAGGTTTTGAATGAAAATTACACAACCCTTGAAGAAATTGATTCTCCCTTAAAATTCTAATAATTTATAATTTAAATATACTTTGAAACACCATTGAAAAAATGCTTTGTGGGTTTTTTTTTTATTAATACTATATTTTAAAGCCTTTTGGACGTCTAAGCTGAAATGAGGAAACATAAACTAGTAAATATACAATGAAATTGTTAAGTATCAGACAGTTTAAGAAATTTTATTTTAGGGCAAATGCTAGAGTTCTTTTTAAAAATATGAATAGTTTAAACTTTCTTAATTACTAATTCAGCAAAGTAAAAAATACAAATCAAAAAAATCACTAAACAAGCCATAAACTTACATTTCCATAAGCAAAAGCTTGATCTAAGCCATTTCCATGAGTAATCAAAAAACTGGGAACAGTATACCTCTTCCCTGAAGAACTCAATTTAAAAAATATAAAATACAGCTGAATTAAAGTCTATTTAAAGTTGTTTGCACTTGGGAGGTGGAATAACCAAATGAAACCATATTTGGAGATATCATAAGTCACCCAAGGTACTATTGTTTTTTTCACATAAACAAAGAAAACCAACATTTTAGACCTTTGAAGAGGGAACGGCATGCGGTCAAATATTACACAAGAGATGACCATTATAGATCATGACATAGTTATTAAAATGATCATCATTAAACAGCAAACCCACAATGAAATCTTAGGAAAAACCCCAGAATTTTACCGTATACTGAGACATCTCTCTTATATCCAAGTGAACTGTCTCTGGGGAAAAAATCCTATTATTCTGTCTTGAAAAGGAGATGATGTTGTTGAGCTTGTAGAGTCTGTGAGACTTGTAGTGTTTACAACCACCTAATGCATTTGCTATCCTTTGGGAACAAAGAGAATGCCAAAGAATAATAGTTTTTCCTATGTGCGTGAGCATTTTCAGTGAAAAATAAATCCAAATAGACTATTCAAATGCAATTCATTTGATGTTTAAATTTACTCATTTAAATGTACTTTTTTTTTCCATCTTTCACAGTTTAATATAAACTACACAAAATTTTCTATTCATTCTTTCCTAATATCCTAATATCCTGTAAACAATCTAGTCCTAGTTTTTTTTCTAATGAATAAAGGTATATTATCTGGGCAAATAATATCCTTCCATTAAATGGCCTTGAATACTTCTCTGCAAGTTTTGTAAAATCATATGAAAGACAAACTGTACCTGCAAAGATAACAAACATAAATTTAAACCCTAAAGAGTTGGGTTTTTTCAATCTTCTAGTGGGCTGACTACTAATAAATCATAAAGCATCACTTCTCCATGGTATGACAGCACTGAGAAATGTCACACTTACAATTGCCTGGCAGAAAGTTTCACAATTAATTAAGTAGTTCAGTATAAATGAACTTTCCATTTCATCACATTAGCCTTAATTTGGATTTGTCAGTAGAGAATACAGTTCTGATTTAAAGTTCTAAGGTTTTATTTGAATTTTTATGGATTCCTTCTTCAATCTCTGTCTTATAGATTACAGAGTGTTTTATTTTTAGCTAGACAAAACAGTCTTTGTGTCATCATGAATTCATTTCCTACATCTGTTGAAGCGTCATTTTCCCTGATGAGAGGAGCTGGAAGTCACACAAAGTTCAAACTGCCTTCTGGGCCAGAACAGATGTTGTAGGGGTGAAATGCACAATGAAAGAGCACCAACACAATCCAGTTTTGTGCAACAAATACTGAATCATAATCAGAAAATCCTCTGTTAAACATTCTTCTCCATGACACTTGCAGCAGAAACAGTTAAATAGATAAGCCATTAATATCTGAGCAGAGACAGTAAACAAGTATAAACCAGTCTGCTTGCTACAATTCCATTCAAAAGACTAATCTCAAACAGAAGTTACCCACTACTGTTCCCCCAAAAGTCAAGCAAACTACAGTTTAGAAATAAACACATAAATATTTTAAGTGCTCTTGAGATTTCCATGTAGGTTGAGAATGGCAGCTCAGTTCTTCAAAACTAAAAAGATGGGAAATTGGATAAAAATGGGTAAATTTTTATATATAGATTTACAAGCCCAAACGTATTTAGATATTTTAAAGAATACCTAAAGAATACTTATGAATATTTAATATTCCTAGTCATGGCTTAGAAGCTTATAAAAAAATCAAGATTAATAGATAGAGAAATGAATAAAAAATCAATATGATTTATTCACTTAGAATCTGTGTAAGTGAAAGGCACAATAAACATTGGAGGAGTTTAGCTATAAAGTGTCAGGCATGACATGATGCATATCTTTAATTCTATTTAAATTATTCTAGCTAAATTCAGTAGAGCTTTTTATTATGCATGGGAAGAACAGTGAAGTTTAAAATTAATTTATTAACAGAATTATAAGATTTTTAACTGTAGAGGAACATACTGGGGAGCCTTTATCATATATTGGTCTCAAGCACATATAGACATATATGTGGATAAAAAAATAGTGTAGAATAGAATGATTGAAGTACTGTAGAATTCTATTTATCAAAGATGAACATCACCTTAACAAAATCTGCTCA
Organism: Euphonia xanthogaster; assembly: GCA_034509185.1. NCBI lineage: Eukaryota > Metazoa > Chordata > Aves > Passeriformes > Fringillidae > Euphonia > Euphonia xanthogaster. The sequence continues at coordinate 13,198,476 of JAYDZK010000001.1, read as the reverse complement.
ACCTGATTTTTTTCGAAGCAATAAACAGAAAGAAAATATATTAGAGGGGCAAATGAATATTAAGGAACATGCTTCCCAAACTGAAAATTATTAAGTTGGGGAATTCCTAATTTCATAATATCTCCTACACACAAGGTTAATCTTATCAAAACCAACAAGTGCATCAATAAAGATACACCTGAAAAATAAGGACCTGAATCTTCAAAGCAACAGGTTTTTTAGTAACAGTAACCTAGATATGTAGAATAAGTGGGAGGTCAGGCATGTGCATTGTGGGTAGGGTTTATTTCTTTAATATTGAATTTATTTTCCCAATCAAAAGGCTGTAGGAAAAGAGGCAAATTGGCCTCAAGTTGCACCATGGGAGGTTTTGATTAGATATTAAAAAAAAAAAAACAACTTCTTCACTGAAAGGGCTGTTGAGCACAGAAAAATACTGCCCAGGGAAATGATGGAGTCACCATCCCTGGAGGTATTGAAAAGATGTGGAGCTGCAGAGATAAGAGTTAGTGCTGGGGCTTGGCAGTGTTCAGTTCAAAAGGTTGGACTTGATGATCTTACAGATCTTTTCCAACCTAAATGCTGCTATGGCGTTTTGTTTTGGGTGGGGTTTTGTTTTGGGTGGGTTTTTTTTTGCTTGCTTTTGTTTTATTTTGTTTTCTTTTTTAATCTAGTTTAAATTAGATTTAATATAATTTCCAAAGGACAAGTGGCAATGTGCACTGACAAAAATACAGGAATCTCTTTTTAAACATAGTAAAACACTTTTTTTACTCAGTGGTCAAACACAGGTACCAGTAGCCTAGAGAGGCTGTTGGTTCTTCATCTTTAGAATACTAAAGACCCAACTGGGCATGGCCCTGAGCAATCTGTTGCTGACCCTGCTCTGAAAAGGGATTTGGACCAGGAGCTTTTTCCTGCCTTCCTGCCTCTGCTGGTCTGTGTGTGTCTATGCGATCTTTAGAACATGAAAATCTAACTTGTTTCTCCTTGCTCCACTGGGCAGCCTTTCATTATAGAACAGTAAATCAGACACAGTACAGAGAAAAAAAAAATTACCCACGGGTCACATTTGTCAAAACCTGCAAACTTGAAGGTAAAACCACAAACCTTAGAAATGTTTCTGAAAAGAAGCACTGATGCCAAAAGAGTGTCTCATATTTCCCCATTATATTCCATTTTGGTTTTTCTGAGGAAGAAACTTTTTAAAACAGCATTTCTTCATTGTTGCTGGGTGTTCAGCACAAGTTTGATAATGTGCCAAGACCATAATTGAATACGGACACCCTCACTGAAAGGTACATATGGGCTGCCTGGGGACCAGCAGCAGAAAACATGATACTGAGAAAAGAAAAAAAAAAACAGAAAAAAAAAAACAAACAAACAAACAAAAAAAAAAAAACCAAAAAAACACAAAACCAAAAACCAACAAGTGAAATCACTCCTAAAATTCCTCCTTCAAAATCAACTAAAAGCCCAGGTGGTCCTTCAAATTGCAGAGGGGTACTGGATTGAGCCAGCATTCATCTAACTACTTGGCATTTATAACCTAAATCCAAAGAACATGCTTCTCAAACTTCAGGGCAAAAGCTGTCTGCAAAGTTTCTGTTGAATGCTGAACACATTACCCTCCCAAAACAAAATAACTAATACAACAATAACTAATAGAAGTAATACAACATTAATGTGTCTTAGAAGGAGTCAAGAGCCATTCTTAAGCAATACATAATCCATTCTCACAAAAAACGTCTGCTTCAAGCACATTCTACAGAGGACATGTGTGATATTGGTTTCTAATGCGATGTATATATTAAGGGATTTCTCTGGGAAAAAAAAGAAAAGGGAGTTGCTTAAAAATAGTACTGTAATAAAGACAGGGCAAGAAATCATGTCATATAATTATGGAATCAACATATCCTGATTGTTGATTCCATAATTATGCTTTAGAGTTCAGAAGTTATTAGATGAGATGGAAAAACCAAGAAGAAGTTGTCCAGGTACAGTGGCCATTGCAATTGCATGACAACTGTTGCTAAAAATACAGTAGTCTCTATGAAATGTACATATAGGTAACAACTTAAAGCAAAACAATATGGAAGCTAAACTCAGCAGCAGAAAGAGAAGTATTTAGGTCATGGAATTTTGAATAAAACACATTGACTAACCAATGTCTCTGTAGCTAAAAAGAGAGGATTTTAACTCTAAAAGAATTGTGAAACAAACAACTGTATTGGCCTACCTCACAGGTTTGTCTATTTTCCTGTAAAAAAGATGACACATGCAAAAATTACTTGTTTCTGAGAAAGGACTTATCTAGTAAAAATATGCCTCAAAGGTTGCAGTCTCTGTCAGGAGTTGTCTTAAATGTAAATGTAATAGTTCATTCCATTTCTTGGAAGTGCATAATCAAATCAGAATATCAATTTCAACCACACATAACCTCACATTTTTAATCATAGGAGTTCACAGAGATTGTGGAAATGTGACCCAGGGATGGCTGTTTGACATCTCAAGAAAATGAACTAGTGGCTGTTGAGGACAGACATCATCAGAGGACATAAAAACAGCTACAAGGACTTCCTGCTGCCAGACGTGTACATCTAAGCAGTGGCTAAATTCAGATTTAAGAACACGCAGAATTTCTTTTGGAAATAGTCACTTTGTCTACATGGTCCTTTTAAAAGGCAGGTAGTTCCTGAGACATTCCAAATTGGCTGGAATGTGATTTTATAGACTCATCTTTTCACCCAGTGAAATTTACATTGAGCCATGATTTTATTTCCTCTTCCTTCCATCACATCCTTGAAAAACTTGAACCTGCATTTTGAAATACAAGGGTCCACAATCCAGCACTCAAGTTTTCCATTATTACTTATCCAAACTCAAAAATATTATCAACATGGGGTGATCATTAAATCAGAAATATTATACACAACAGGTATGTCTTTATAAAAAATTTGTTTAGAAAAGAGGGGTAAGCATAGAATTACACCTTTTGATAAATGCCCTCTTCTGCCTTTATTTTCCTTTATTTCTGCTTCTGGAACTTACAAATAAAGCAATTAAAAACATAGAGTGCATAACTTAGACAATCTTATTCAAAGTCATCTTGAAATATAATTAGTTGTATAAATATATTTTATCTTTCATCAAAACCTTTTTAAAATATTAACATATTTCTAAACAACTCAAACATAAAAATATTGTTGCATTAATTTTTAATCTTTCATAGTTTAAAATAGAATAATGTTAAGTCAGTGATGTGTTTGTTCCTGTTATATTCCCTGCTGAAAATCCATTTAAACAAATTTTAGGAAGTCATAAATTACATAAATAATGCTAAAAATGCCCAAGGACAGAAAGATATTCAACATTCAATAAAAATGAAAATATTTTAGAAAAATATTCCTTCAGCACAAAGTATTGCTCTGAACAGTCAAACCTGAAGAAATATGAAATTTGGTTGAATAAATGTCTGATCAAAAAGGCTTCGGCATCATTATTACAGAAGTGTGACTGTTGAGGATATCAGAGCTGGTGTGTGCAGAACGTGCTTGTGCTTACAGGTGCAAACATCACAGTCCATTGCAAAGATGAGAGACTTTTATGCACACAACTTCAATAATTAGTGATGCTCCCAATGCCCTTTAAGCAAACAGCTTAGCATTGCATGAAGCATGTTTAATTTTTCAAGAACTTTTCTAGCAGCCTTAGTATTTAGAGCAATACATTAAAAAGATAGTTATAGTAAATTATATAAAAGAAAGGATAATCTATTCAAAGAAATGATTCAATTAGCTTACAGGTAACTATTATTATTCAGCACAAAGCTGGTCATTTCAATCAACTCCCAGGCTAAATTTCGGATGGGTTAATTGAACTATGAAGTTTGACATTTTCTTTATATCTCTGGAAAAGTGACATAAAATCATAGAATTATTTAGGTTGGAGGTGACCTCTAAACGTTACATTACCCAACCTTCAGCTCATAGCAGGAATTATCTCCAAACTTTGATTAGATACTTTGGTCAAACAAAAAAAAAATTCTCTTTTACATCTGAGTTCATTTAGAACCTTAGATTAGAAGCTGAAATGATTAGAGATAAAATTCTAAAGACTTAAAGGGTTTCCCTCATTATGTCAATTGATTTAGAACTTGCTGAAAGTATTTGCTCATTAGCTACAATAGAATTTAATTTAGTTGTAAATTTATGGTATAAAAAGAAGTAATTTAGAAAAAAATAGATTACATAAAAGATAATTTTCTAATTTATTTTAAATATGTTTAACAGCAAAATAATTATTTTTAATGGCATCTGGGCAGGTACTTTGAGTACCAACTTTCTAGCCAATACTGAAGAGGGAAAAGCTGTAGCTTTGTGTCAAATTTTGGGCCCCTAGTTCAAGAGGTACAATCTAGAAGAGTCCAGAAAATGGTTAGGATATTAGAGAAAATGTCTCATGAAAAATTATGTCAGAAACTGGCTTGTTTATTCTGGGAAATAGAAGGCAAAGTACCAAGATATTAACTGCCTACAACTTATTTAAGCAGAGTTAAAAATATGTCAGCACCAAACTCTTCTCAGTATGAATGTCATTGGAAAACTCAAGGCCATGATCCAAAGGAATGTTTGTGACACTCTTATTGTAAAGAGGAGGTTGGAAGACATGGCCCCAAAGATGCTCTCAAATCAAGATCCTATAATCTTTTGGTTCTATGAGGAAACATCATGAACATTAGGGGACAGAAAAATAAATTAAACTACTTGTTTCCTGTCACAGTAAGGAATGGGCATAAATAATCCAGTGCCCATTCCTTACTGTGACAGAAAACAAGTAGTTTAATTTATTAAAAATCTGAAGAAACAATAGCTCAGAGGAAACCTCTCATGAGAAATAGAAAAAAGAAACAGACTGATTTAACAATTTAATAAAATCTGAATTATCTCTGACAGAATAAGAATAGTCCATCACATCCGAATACACAAAAAAGCTGATGCTAAGATAAAACTGCTGTCTACAGGCATTTTATAGCTAACAAAAAAAAATAAGAAGAAGGTGTTTTTATTTAATGCTTGTAAAGTACAAAAAATAGAGGTAGTGTCTGTATAAGATAGTTCACCAAAGGAATCAAATTTGCAGTTCTAATATCATGTAATAAAAACAATAAATGGAGCCCTACTCATCAGAGTACCCTCACTCACTGACCTCCGGCAGCTTAGTCCTGGCCAAGAAGAATAAGGACAGCATTTAAAGGATACTTTTCCTATAAAACTATTGTGAGTAAGAGGCCACATCTTTAGCTGATGCAAATAAGTATTTTAACATTAATGAGAAACCTCCTTGGAAATTACATAATAAATATTTAAAATGCGAACAAGAAGATTGAATTTCTAATTATGATGTGTCCCTGTTGTCATAAAACTAAGCAGTTTGAGTGCAAACCACATGATAAAGCTTT
>JAYDZK010000001.1:13164132-13176709 GCA_034509185.1 Euphonia xanthogaster | reverse complement strand
AAAATAAAATATTGCTCTCAGAATAATGACTTCTGATATCGGATACCTTTATTAACTTTTTTTCCTTTTTTTTTTTTTTTCCCCAAATAACAGCAATGAAGGAAACTGAAAACCAGTTCTATTTTGAAAGCTACCATAACCATTATTACTCTGGAATTTGACTTGGGTGTGCTCTTTATGAACAGCCTTTGAGGACTGACCATGCCAATGAACAGTAGTTTCTGTCACAGGAGTGAGTTATAAGATTATGTAACTTCAGAGATTGACCCTCATTCCTCACTAGCTAATTGTTATTGATGGCATCCTAGCTTCATAAGAACAAAATATGCTACTATTTTGGAAGAACAAAAAAAATGAAGCTGCTAAGTAAACTGAGAAGCCTTCATAGTCTTTTAACAGTTTAAGTAGTGAAGCTGTAGCCTTTTTTTTTCCTGAATTTCCATACTGCTGTTGGAATAAATATTTGTTCTGTCTGTTCAACAATTCTGGTTTCTTCCACTCATATGAATTAGGGAACATACAGGGAACAGTGCATTACACACAGGAATAAAAACCACAATTCCACAGCTATATCTCTCAGAGGATTTTGTACAAACAGCACATACTGAGTTTATTTCGACCTTTAATTACAAGATAAATATTCTGTAGGCAATATAGGCACAAATTAAAAACTTCCCTGTAACAGCAATATGTACCACACTGAAGAAGCTACTCCTGAGCTACAGAAATCAGAGCTACCTATTAGAGGGCTGCAGAGCCCTGGTAAAATGGTAGTATTTTCTAGAGTTCGGTCCATTGGTGAACTTCAGCCCAAAGAGAGCATGTGTTGATTTCAAAATATGGCAGTAGGGACTACAGAAAAATTAACTGCTCATTATTCTTTAGTACTTAAATTTTCTCAACTCAATTATTCTGGAATAATTGCTTGTTAAAATTTTGCTTTTATTTCTTGATTCTATCTGAATATAATTCCGAGCATTATTCCAAGTGTTCTGTCACTGGCTGTTATCTTTCCAAGCAAATTTCCTTCTACAGCTATTTTGTTTACCACTCATTCACTCACTCACTTCCCTTTTTTGAGCATGCATTATGTTTCACTGATCACACTTTCAGTTTGAAGCAATTTTCCCTCTCAGCTTCATGCCTTTGACATACAAAAGTGACAGAAAGGGAGTCAGAATAAAAGACCATTGCTACTGCTGTGGTCCAAGTTGTTGGCAACACTACTGATAAAGTGCTGCTCCTATGACTAATGTGGCATCTTTCAGGGCCATGTCAGATATGTTTTCATAACCTTAACAACTGTGATACCCACAGACTGTTAAATGAGTTCTCATTCACATAGAACATGAGCAATGATCCCTCAGAAACTGAAGATGGACCACTGCACACACACAATACCTGTGACCTAAAATTAGCATACAGTTATTACAGCTAACCTGATTTTCCCTGGAACAAGGACATGGACTGAAACACACACTGAGCCTGTCAAACACACAGAGAGTCTTATCCCTGCCAATCACCAGAAATATGAGGTGGCTTCACCTGTTTTCACTAACTTCTTGCTGTCTGATCACTGCTTCACAGATTCCCCACGTAGGTCAAGAGCTGTCACCCCAACTCTACTCACAAGAATGTCTCCCTCTAATCCTTCATATAGGAAACTATTTATAGATCAAACTTATTGGTAGTGCTGGACTAAGAAAAAAATGGGAAAACTTGAGTGAATCAAATAAGCAGATATCTAGTGATGTTTAAGAATTCAAAGCAATGTGCCCCAGGGTTTGGAAATAATTATTCTAGTAATTTTCTCTCAAGTGAGAGACAAAGAACATATGTCAAGCATAATAAAAAATGTCTACAGCTTCATGCCCCATGTGGGAAAGCTATCTGGGAGAAAAAGCTAGGGACGTATGATGTATGTTCCATATATATGAAGAGTTTTCACATATTAATCCTCAACATGTCTAAGATTTTAATCTTTCTCTAGCATGGAAATGGCATATTAAGTTGACTCTAATATTTATTCCTGCTATATAGTTGGTGTATTTAATTCCCCTGTTCTTTTTCTTATTTTTTTTTTTTTACTTCTTGCATGCTGATTCTGTATATCCTAGTTACAGAACCACTTTTTTGATTAAGTACAAATCAAGGAGATTAAGCACAAGATGGACAGTTTCAAAACAGCCTTTTCTGTGCTCTGAGTAAAATATCCATTATAACATAAGTTTTATTTATTTTTATTAGTTTTCAGACCATGGAATATATCTCTGCTCATGGGTAAATTTTCAGAAATTCAATACACTCACTAGATTATGTTTTATAATATAATAAGCAGATCTCTGCATTTGTTTCAGACAGCAAATTACATTTCATAAGCATACTTTTCTTTATTTACTTATTTTTCTCATTTTTTAAAGCAAAATTGTGATGGATGATAATAGAAAACTAAGAAATGTAATTACATTATTTTAACCCTCTGTTTAAATGAAAGTTCTGCTGAAAAATTGGGCTATGAACAACATTCAGCGAAGTACCAAAGCAGCCTCATTACCAGAAGTAGCCGAACATCCTTTGGTTTCCTGGCTGCCTGGCTCATAATTAATCTATTCATTATATATAATTTCTTGCATATAGAGAAAAATTGAGAAGTTCAATCCAGTTGTGCTCAATTAGCTTGCAGATTACATGAAAGGCTAAATTGGAGGCAAAAAAGATTATGTTGCTGTGCCTTACTGTGCTTTGTCTGCTACAGTTCAAACAGCACCAGCTCTACATATCCACCCATTTCATATCCTCTATATTCATAGCAAAGAAAAGATGGTAAATTGTGTCACGCATCAACTGATATTAAAAAAGAAAAAAGGAACAGCAAGTGTCTTACATAACTTTGAACAAAGCACTCCAAAATGCTATTAAGCTTAACAGCTTCTCAGGATCAAATTATCGGTGTGATGGGAAAACAAACTTGCTTTTAGTACAGGAACAGGATTATTTATGTCACACCTGCCTTCTGGTGAATTTCTATGCCTACCAAGAAGCTGTGCTTTTTTACACCTGTTCTGGAAGTGCTTCCTAATTAAACCATGTACACAAAGAGAAGCATCACATCTCTGTTTTGCTGTTCATACAATAAGCACATATGATTAAACAGCAGAAGGTAGGTTTATGCACGCAAATCATTCCTGGAATGACAACAGTAAACAAGTAATAAGTCATTATCTGCATAGTACTGGAACCCACAGTAAATAAAGGGATGATGTGTCATTAAACTTCTATAAAGATGAAAGCTACTTACGATACACCATGGGTTCACAATTAAAAAGCATTTTAGAGCACTCAATTTTCATCAACTCACTTTGAAGATATGTTCAGTGGAAGTTTAAGATTATATTATTATCACAGCAAAATATTTAAACATCACTGATAGGAATATCTATTTTAAGGATTCTTCCACAGTTGAAATTAAAAAACTGGCATTTAAGCTGGTGATTTAGTATTAAAATGATAGTGGGTCAAATATTACATTTCTATATTTAACTAGTACATCACATTTATTGAAATCTTTCCTCTCCTCATCCCCCAAAATTAGTTTTTCAGAATACAGTGTAGTAAAAGGGAATTAGAAAATGGAATAGTTCCATAAAAAGTATATAGCACTTACTAGTCCTTTTCTCTTTGTGAGCAACTCATTAAAATCACAGTTAGTATTTAAGCAATCAGAAGTGACTACTTTTCATTTTTTGCTTCTCTTAATGTGAAGGTTGTCTTGCTCTCTAGGTCCTACAGTGAAACAGTTCAGGAACAGAAACAGGGCAGCCAACAGGAATTTTGGTTGAGTAAAGGCACTGGGTTGTCCTAGGTTGACTGTATGATAGGACAACTTCCTATAGCTGCAGGTTCTCAAACCAGAGCTATTTCAAATAAGTACAAACATCTATAGCATTTAGTCTTTATGATAGAGAAAGCTCTTCTTACAAGAAAAGTGAAAAAAAAAAATCTACTTTTTTTCCATATTAAATTCAGAGCTTTTTATAAATCTCAAGAAATAATATTTTGATTTTAAATAGGGAATTTTGGGATGATGTGGAATACAGAAAAGGATTTAGACGCTTCTTTATAGAGAACGTGAAGATTCTTAAGCAGTAGCTTATTCTCAGTGAGACATTTTTACAGGAAGTGGCAGAAAGCATAAAAAGAATTTTGTATTTTTTGACAACTTTTCCTTAAGCTGTATTTTTAAAAGAAGTTAGCATATTGCCTTTAAAATGAGGAAAGAAATAACCAATCCATTTGAATAATTTGGTCTACATGAGTTATCCAAAAGCTTCATTAGACAAGGAGCCCATAAAGCCTGCCTTATTTTTCAAAAATGGAACAAGTGTCTTTCTGGGTGAATTTTGTTTCAAATATCTCTTTTTCCACTGCTTTCTTGCTCTCCTCTCCTCTTGCAAATGAATGATTTCTCCCTCCCACTGAAACAAAAGTAATGTCTCATCCTCTCATATCTGGTGTCACCAAAGCATAAAAATTGCATGAAATGCTGCAATACACAGTAGACTCTAAATTGCCTGAAATACAACAAAAGTAATGAAAAATAACCAAATGTGATGAAAAGAAAGTAAAAAGATGGATAAGGAATTTGTATTTTTTCAGTAGCATGGGGACTGTTAAGTCAAACTCTTCCAAAGACAAATTCATACTCTACTCTCCCCATCACAAGACAGACTTGAGAGAGACTAAATGAAACAGCACAGCACAAATGGGGAAATACAGATTATGTTTAAAAGCTGAAGCTGGCCCTGAATAGAAATTATCAAAAAGATTGCAAGGTCAAGAGTAACAATACACCAAAGCAGTTAGAAAAAAAAAAAAAAAACATGAAAAGTTTGTCTCAAATCAAAGCACCTGGGAAAGTAGTTATGAATAAATCAAGAGAGTGAGCAAGAAGGAAGCACCTAAACTGAGGGCTACCCAGGTAAGGTCAGAAGAGACTCAGGATGAAAAAGCTCAACTAATAATTGCTAGCCAAAACCTCTTTCTCAAAATACCTCTTTCTTGACACCCCCAGACTGAAAAATAGCAAAAGTTATACACATCTTAAAAAGTGGGTTCCAGGAACACAAGGAAACCATAAAATTGACATGCATAACTTCTGTACTGGCCATAATTATGGACTGTTCAAAAAATGTAGAATTAACAAAATTTTAAATTATTGCTTTTACATTATAACAGCCCAGGCAGTGCTGTGCTTTGCATTTGTGGATAATTCATGAGCTCTTTGGCTGTTACTGAGAAATGCCTACACAACCTCAGGGCTTTCCCTCTGTCCCCCAGCAGGCTGGCTGGAGGTGGACAGAGGATTGAGAGGTACACAGCAGAGACAGTGGACTCAGATGATCACAGAAATATTCCACAGCCCACGATGCCATGCTCAGCATGACGAGCTCAAGGCCAGGAAGACGAAGGAGGGTTGCTCTTCCCAAGCAACCACAGAGCTGGGGCTCTGCTTCCCTGGAAGTGGCTACACACCTGCCTGTTGGTGGGGAGCAGGGAATGAATGCCTTACTTTGCTGTGCTTCAATTACTAAACTATTTTTTATCAAAATTCATGAGCTTTTTTTCTTTTTGCCCTTCCAATTCCCTCCCTCACTCTGCTGGGTATGAAGAGCAGCTCTGTGGGTTGAAGCTGCTTCTGGGGTTAAACCACATGAACACTTTAAATATGAAATATAGATGTAGTAAAAATACTCAAAGGGATGTGACATGTTTACATTTATACAAACAGAAGATAAAAGTACTAACATCAAAAAAGCCCTCAGAAGAAGCTCAGAGCAGAGATTAAGAAGAAAATCGTTTAAAAGCATGGAAGTTTCCAGTTACATTTAGTGTTTCCCAACTTAGGCACTATCCTTGCATCATTACAATCAATTGGAGCTTTATTACTAGATTCCCGCAATGGGAGAGAAAGCAAAAAGCCCTGCAATCAGCAAAATGAAGATTAACAGGACTTTTGGAAAGCTGCGTAATGTAATTCCTTAATTGCTCAATATTCAACTGAATTTCAGATGTAGATTCAGAAGAGAAGCAATCCTTAACATTTCTCCTTTTTTATCTGATATAGGCCAGCAAGTAAAATGTTTCAGTCTATGCTGGTTTGAAAAAGAAAATTATTTATACAGAGAAGAAAGGGGAAGAAAGGAAAAAGAAAAATATTAGCTAAGGAAATAATTGAGGCAGTGACTACACCTAGAATTTTTTTATTGTTGAAATAGGCTCCAGTATGCTTTAAATTAACTTTATAATGATACCTCATGATCAGACTTTATTCCAATAATACAATGACATGATGACATTATAATAAAATAAACTCTCCATGATAGAACATCATAAACAAATTAGAAAGTAAACATTTCATTGTGCTTTAAAAAGACAACCCAAAATTTCAGTCAGAGTCATGACCCAAAAAGGATTTTTTTATTTTTTTTTTAGATTGAAATTCTTTTAATTGCATAAATCACCAGATTTTTCATCTAAATGAAGGTTTGGAAAGGACACATATATGCCCACTCCTCATTTCAACTCTGTGGTGTCTACTAGTTTGGTAATTAAAAAATGGAAGCAATTTTTGTCTGCAATGAAAACATCTACATGGCAAAGTCCTTGCTTACTACTGGTTCACAATTTTTTACAGATGTGAATAACTAACTGCAAAACTGTGCAAATTATTCATGTTTCAAAGTTGAGAACTTCTGAAACACAGTGCCCTAAAAGAATAGAATCTGATTTCATCTGAAATCCATACACAAACCACACAAACCAATCCTTGGGTCCTTTGCCCTAAAATTACAAGTATCTTATATTTGAACTTTGAGAACTCTAATTTATTTTAATCTTCCACTCAGAAAGATCTGAGATCACAATTCAATCACAATTGTGTTTCCATTTTTTTTCCTTTAATGAGGTAATGAATTATTTAAGGCAATACATACTGTTATTATAAAGATTTTTAATTTTTATAGATATTTTCTAGACATTTTAAGTTTTACTGGTTTTACGCTATATATTTTAATTATTCTGCTTCCCTTTTCAAGGAAGAGTGTGGAATTGGATCATTGGAGTTATACAGCAGATCTGCTATGTGAATATTTTTTGAAAAAGTATTTCAATTTCTTAGCCTCTTACTGTAAATCATATTTGTACATATATCAGAATAATTTATATTCCAAGCTTCTAGATCCTTCTCTATCTTGTTAATACCACATCTGTTCCTATACTGATTTTTATTCTACTGAAACCTCCCATGTCCTTCACTTTTCATTTTAAATGGCAACTAATAACAAACTCATCTATTTTTAATTTTTATAATTATATTCTCCTTGAGTTGTAGGTTGTGTGGCTTTGGTTTTTGGTTTTGTTTTTTTTTACTGGCTCTTATAATGTGTGATAGTGACATTCACAACCATAAACATCCTGTTCAGATAAGAAATCCACATTAATTCATATTTTTAAAGCCTTAAACTGATAGGCTGATCATTTATTTTTCTCAGTCTGATGCTGAAGGGTTGGAAGTGCTGAGTCTCAGTGTTGAGGCTGTTTCATGTACAATTACCAGTTATGCATGAACATGACTTTTAATTTTCCCTGACAAAAAGAGCAAACAGCAGTAAAATGTGATAAGCAGTAAGAATATGAAAAATAGGAGGAGAAAAAAGCACTTTACTGGAAGCTTTGCTGAATATATAGCTTATTCTTCGCATTTTATATTAATATAATGTAGAACAGTTTTAAATGGAAACCAAAGGAATCGACCAAGATATGTAAGAATGCTCATGCCCTAGAACAGTCAAAACATCTTTAAAAGGTCTCTGATTGTTAGAGGGATACAAAATCTGAGGTATTTCCACTCCCTCATTTCTGCGATGGCTACTCTCTTGGCCCACCAATCAACAAAAATGGGCTGTTTATTCGGGATTTTTGTTTGCTTCTTTGTTTTTAGACAAAAGGTTCCATGTTCTTTTAAATTGTGAAATTATGTTCACAATATTGTTTCTATTCTATCTAGGAGATGACTATTTGGTCATCTCCTACTCTAAATAGATGAAATTGGGAGGCCATTATATATTTCGGAATTACACTCACGTATTGCATGGATTTAATTACTACTTAGCATTCTTTATCTAAAATATTTCTAACTCTAAAATTGTGACTTTTTTTAATCCTGGTTATGGTTTACAAGACTTTATGCAAACATACTGCCTCTTCACAGGTTATAACAGAGCACATACGACAGATTGTATTTTTAAAGGCCTGGTATAAGTTACCAAGGGCCCTGTTGCCCTTGGTGCTGAAGACAGGGTCTCAGTTTTTCTTCTAATTTCTGGTGGTGGCCCAACCACCATGAAAGGCAATTAATCCAAGACAGTGCCTTCATTAGAAAAACAAACCCAAACCCACACACATTAAAGCCCTAAATACATGTGAAGCTGTCATTATTACACTTCTCTAGTGCTGTCATTTTAAAGACTGTTTCTCAGTGATTCCAGAAGAACATGTAAAATTTCTCTGACTTTAAAATAGTCTTAAAAACTAAAAGATAGATTTAAAGCTGTAGTTGAAATCTGCAGTTGGCAACTTTGCTCTTCTGGGCAATGAAAAGTCCTGACAGCAAGATTCCTAGAAGACTATACACTAGGCAGACTTAATGAGCTTGGACCAAGACTATAAAACAAGAGCTTCCTAAAAACCCTTTTCCTTAGTTTCCATATCTAGGTATACATCTCCAGGCTTGATTCTCCTAAAACAATATGCACCATAGTAAACGTGTAGTGTGTCTGCATGCATATGAACTAAAAATAATGGAAAACAAAGAAACAAAACATCTTAAAATACTTTTCTAGGAAGACAACATGAAAACAAACATGAGAAATGATAATGGTAATACTTCACACTTTCTTCAGATTACAAAGTATGAAATGTATACGAAGAATCAGCAAAATAAATGAGAATGTAAGATTATTGATCATACTTGTGTGACAGAAAGTCATTCAGTCACAAGACACTCGTGGCATTTGGAGACATGTAGTCGCCAGAAACGTGGTGGGGTGACTAAAAGAGCTGGAGCACTGCACTGGACTGCTACAAGCTCTTCAGGAAAGACAGGAAAAGGAGAAGAGGTGGAGGAGTGGTCTGCCCGTCCCCTTATATCAGGGAGGTTTTGGATGCCTTAGGTATTGAAACTAATGATGATGAAGTTGAATTCCTATGGGTAAAAATTAAGGGGAAGGCCAACAAGGCTGACATCCTACTGGGAGTCTGTTATCATCCACCCAACCAGGAAGAAGAGGTGGAAAACTTATTCTACAAGCAGCTAGAGAATGTTTCAGGATCATCAGCCCTTGTTCTTGTAGGTCACTTTAACCTACCAGACACCTGCTGGGAACTTAATACAGCAGAGAAGCGGCAGTCCAGGAAGTTCTTAGAGTGTGTGGAGGACAACTTCTTGTTGCAGCTGGTGGGTGAGCCCACCAGGGGAGGGACTATGTTAGTTCTGCTGTTTGCAAATAGAGATGGGCTGGTGGGAGATGTGGTGGTTGGAGGCCGCTTGGGGCACGGTGATCATGAAATTATATAATTCTCGTTATTTGGTGAAATCAGGAGGAACATCAATAAAACTTTTTTTGTAATAGACTTACAGAGGGCAGACTTTGGCCTATTCAGGAGACTTATTCAGAGAGTTCCTTGGGAAGCAGCCCTTAAAAACAAAGGAGTCCAGGAAAGGTGAGCATGCTTCAAAACAGAGATCTTGAGGGCACAGATCCCTTTAGATATGTAGTTCACTAATCTGAGAAGCCTATTTCCATGTGTGTTATAGTCAGTTTTAGATATTCAGTATCTTTAATAAAGATATTCAGAATTACTCTCCTTCCCTGTAAAATATACTACATTCAGAAATTATTTTTATTGGGACTAAAATAAGAAATTAGTGTCAGAAGTATTTTTGCTTAGCTTCATAATCTCATCTGCTTAGCTTCATCATTTCAAAATCAAGACTAAAAGTGCTCAATTTTATCATGGTTTATAGCCCTGGATAAACTAGAGAAGTTTCCACAAAATTGTCTTTTAATGCAAGAATTCAGGAACTACTTATTTGGAAACTTGTCATTACACACAAACTCAGAGGGGATTTTACCCAATAGGATTTTAACAAAAAGATAAACACAAAAGCACATAACTAGAATATTAAACACCTGATTCTTGCATACACTATGTGGCATTCTTGCATACATTACTACCACTTTCACTATAAAACTGGAAGAAAATATCTCCCCTTTTTCTTTTCCAAATTCTTTCCATAGCATTCTGCCTTTGACTTTGAGAGTCATGTTTTCAGCTCAGAAAATTCAATTCTACTCTAGTTCACTAGGGTGGAAGTTGAAAATAGAGTAGAACTAGGGTTATGGGAAACAGCTTCTTTGTATTTCCTGGCAATTTGCAAATATGTGTTTTATAACTGTGGAAAAATAGGCAGGATTAACCTTAAAATTTGACTTGAACAGCAATGTTTTTAAGTGATTGTAGGAATTGCTGTCATATTACAAATAATCTACAAGTCTTACTATTCCTTTTTTTATTACCTTATTGTGGTGTCACTACTTTATTATCTTCATATGGAGAGATACTATTGTATAATTCTACTGTAATACAAGGTCATGGTCAACATTTCTAGTTCTAATCATCTGAGCATCTGAATCACAATGAAAAAGCCAAACCACATCTACTAAAATCACAGATCCATGATCCAGATCTCCCCATATCTGTGATTGTTGGTTATTTACTGTAACCAATGCTCCACGGATGACATCTATGTAATGACAGGAACAAAACACACAATGTTTACAAAGTGATTAAAAGTAAATTTTATAAGGAAGACAAAAAGTTAACTTGATGTTGAGATCAGCTCTTCTAAAAGGAAGAACAAATTTTGGAACTGAATGCCAAAAAAATCCCACTCTGCTGATCGTATTTAAGAAAGTTTTTGCTTCAAATGCAGTGTTTCTTTCAAAATTCAACTTCTAAACTAGTCTGCTCGAAATAGAAAAGGAGTCACTTATCAATCATCATTGTAATGCCTGCCAGCCTGTCATTGCACATCCTTTAAAGCTGATACTTCCAAACCTCCAATGTACACAGCTTAAAAAGTAGGAGTACTTAAAAATTGATTCCCTTCATTCTGAATGCAAAACTTTTTTTCTGTGTTGCTTCAGTTGAATTTCACTTTAGCCATTATAAAATACCAAGTACTAGTCATCTGTGCCGAAAAGCAGTAACTAATTAACTTCTCTCCTCAGTAAATAGTTCATGTCAGTATTTCTCCCTGGTCTTGTCACTTAAGTTAGTCATGAACAGCTCTAAAGCCTCTGGCACTCCAAACCAGTTTGTTGTGAGGAAAGAGAGCTCATCCAGTGATTGATATCTCAAAGTAAGAGAAAACACGTTTGAATAACAATCATGTGGATATTGGATATTCTTAAAAAAAAAAAAAAACAAACACAAAAAGTACTCTTATTTGAAAGTTCACTAATAACTCCATGGTCTATACACAAATAATAAACATGTATAATAAATAATAAACATGTCCTCAAAGCGATAACTGTCCTTTAAAGTTGCATATAATTGGACATTTAAAAAAAAAATTAAAAAAATTTGTCACTCAGGAAAAAAACCCCACTGAAAATCTAAATCATGTAACAGGTTACATTACTTATGTACAATCATAAATAGTAAGTGAAGGCCCAGAAGTTTTACTAAGTCATTCAAATTTTATCTCTTTTTCCTTTTCTACCACTACTTTGATCTTTTTGCTGCAAAGGGAAAAAAAACAGCAAAGAAAGCAACATGTCCCAAAAGAGATGTTTCAATTAATTGAGATCTGTACAAAACAAAAGCACTGAGGTATAGCAAATGTTAGTTTAAGAATTTAAACATATTTTCACTGTGAAGATGATTCTAGGAGTAGAAAAAGTCATAGGTGAATAATTGCGAAAATTTACGTGGAAAAATGTAGGTATGGGTTCCAGAGAAATTGGGATAAAAACTGCAGTCATAGTGACATTTTGCTGGTACAAAAAAAAACCTGTGGAATGCATAATGCTGTCAGAAGGCCAGCAGTGCACTGCAAAACCAGGCTATTGAATATTTTCAAGTCTTGCAGATTCAGTGGAGCTAGCTCTAGTTCATTCTCATAGTTAGAAAGTGAATAAAATAATACATACTCATTTCAGTAGATCTTTAAGAACTCTTCTCCTGAAGAGCATAGAACAAGTGTAGTGTAGGAATAATGTCAAGACATTTTCAAGACAAATGAAATGGAAAATTTGGCAAAATTATCTTTCAAAGTATTAGAACCTAAGCCTCCTCCCTCTCCTTCATTTCATCCCCAATAAAATTCCTCGTACAATTGTGTCCTGGTTCAGGGCAAATTTGGGAGAGAACCCCCCCAAAGGGCTCCTCTAGGAAAGTAGATTTAATCGGCCCCTCCCCCCAACTGGTCCGGGAGAAAATACCTCCTTGGAGA